>JACYXH010000476.1:55000-472500 GCA_026745465.1 Lota lota | reverse complement strand
TCTCTCTCTCTCTCTCTCTCTCTCTCTCTCTCGCTCGCTCGCTCTTTCTATTCTCATTCTCTGCTCATTCTCCCTCTCTCTCTATGTTTATTATCTACCTCTCTCTCTTTGTCGTCTTTATGTCATTGTTTATCACCATAATTGAAAACCAAGCCAAAAAAGTTTGAGTGCAGTCTATCACCGTGACATTAGAATGTGATTAGATCTGTTTGGAGAAAAAGGATTATATTAAGCCAATAAAATTGCTGCTTCCTCTGTCAGTTGGTTTGTTTTTAACGTTTCGACCTGGCTGTCCGCGCCATCTTACCTTAGATTCTCTCACGGCATTGTTACCCACCCCCCCCCCCAACGCACCCACCCCACTGAACTCACAGTCTACTGTAACCGCCAGTACATTTTACTGCACGGAAACGTTTGGGTTTTAAACTTTTTTGTCCTCTTGCTCTGTGTCGCCCCCTGCAGGTGATGAGCAGCCGGTTCCTGCCCTACGACACCATCGTGACGGACGCCGTCCTCAGCCTGGACGAAGACACAGTGCTGTCCACCACCGAGGTATCTAACCGTAGAACAGAACACATGGAATCTAATATAATCCAATGGAATCTAATAGAATCCAATGGAATGTACACTCGCCTGCGATTCTTCAATCGAAAAGAATTTGCAACAGAACATATGGGTGGAAAGAGTGCGCAGCACAGGACATATGACAGATATGACAGCAGCCACCGATTTTATGTGGCCTTTCCTTACCTCCTTACCTATCTGCCCTTTTCCTTTCCTTTCCCAAAGCCACTTATGATGACGTCAATCCCGAGTGCTTTTTGCGGGTTGTGTAGCAATGCGACACTCTCTCTCTTCCTTTTTTATCTCTCCATCTCTCTCTGTCTCTGTCTCTCTCTTTCCCTCTCTTACTCGCTCCATCATCCTCAGCAAGGCCCTTAGAGAAAACACCAAACTGTCTTCGTGTCCCAAATGCGATTCCCTGATCGCATTTTCACCCCCATTCTTTATCTCTACCTCCCTCTCTCTCTCCCTGGTGTTAAGCACTTATCTCTCGGCTGCCCCTCTCTCACCCTCTCTCCACTTCCATGCCTAAACAACTGTAACTTCCACTTCCTTTGCACCTTTTAAACCCGGCTTCTCTCTCTATCTCATCCATCTCTCCCCTTTCTCTCACCCTTTGCTCTCTCTTGCTCTCACTCTATCTGATCCATCTCCTCTGCCCTCTCTCACCCTTCTCTGTCCACTCTGCGTCTCTTTCTCTCTTTATCTCTCGCTATCTCTCACTTCTGTTTCTGTTTCTCTAATCACATCTTGTCCGTCTCTCTCTCTCTCTCTCTCTCTCTCTCTCTCTCTCTCTCTCTCTCTCTCTCTCTCTCTCTCTCTCTCTCTCTCTCTCTCTCTCTCTCTCTCTCTCTCTCTCTCTCTCTCTCTCTCTCTCTCTCCCTCTTTATCTCTCCAGTTCTCTGTCTCTGCCCAAAACTGCATGTTTTTCATTGTAAGGACAGTACTATGGGTGTGTTGTACTACAAGTTGTACTACAACAGTGTGTCATACTTATCAGTAGTCAGTCGTACATAGACCTTGCATAGGCACTGTTGGGCCATCGTTGGTGTGAGGTCCTGTTATAATTATGTCTGCAATTTTAGCTCAACTTTTGTGTTTGTAAACGCTAAACTTTGACTTGTTCATCAAGTTTCTTCGCTCAATAACAAGTAAAAACAAACAACATCTAAAACAAATTAAAGTACTTTTAAACTTTGTCTTGAAACCATGGCAAAATAAGGAAACATGAATTTCGTCTTGATCACACACATTTGGCAAACCATCCTGGTAACGTTGTGTCTGTGGCCACACTTTGGCTCTGTGTGTGTTTAAACCCCCCCCCCCCCCCCCCCCAGGTGGACTTTGCGTTCACAGTGTGGCAGAGCTTCCCGGAGCGGATCGTGGGATACCCGGCCCGGAGCCACTTCTGGGACAGCAGCAAGGAGCGCTGGGGCTACACCTCCAAGTGGACCAACGACTACTCCATGGTTCTGACCGGGGCCGCCATCTACCACAGGTACAGACCCCCACAAGGGCCCGTACCCAAGACCCGGTCTGGTACCAGCAGGCCCCGACCGAAAACCTGTTCTCCCTGTTCTAGTCAGTTCTGGCCGTATCCCTTCGATTCTGTTCGGACCTGTTCTATTCTATCCCATTCTGTTCTGACCTGTTTTAATGTGTTTTTTATTGATTTCAGTCTTATGTTCTATTGAGTTGTTATCCGTTCAATTATATTCCTTTCTATTCTGTTTGATTCTGTTTTATTCTACTGTATTCTGTTCTGTTCAAATTCCATTCCATTCTGTTATTATCCATTCTATTGCATTCTATTCTCACCTGTTCTATTCTGTGGTTAACCATTCTATTCTATTCTATTATTCTGTTCCGACCTTATATGTTTTATTCGTACCTGTTCTATTTCATCTCTACTGTACCGCTCTCCTCTCTCTCGTGTCCCCTCTGCTCTCATCTTCCTCTCAGCTGTCGTCTCTCATCTTCCCAACAAGGCTTCCAGTGTCCTCAAACCTGTGATGCAATGTCTTCATCACAAACTGAAATCCACACTCTGGCCACGACCTTTCACCTCTCACCTCCGCTGCTGCTGCTCTGCTCTCGGCGGTCCATCGCTCGTCTCTTGTGTCGGTTCTTCTTCCACCACCTGTTCCCGCTCTCGCTCTCGGATCAGAGCGGAGTGCTCTCGGACCAGAGCGGAGTGCTCTCGGATCAGAGCGGAGTGCTCTCGGACCAGAGCGGAGTGCTCTCGGACCAGAGCGGAGTGCTCTCGGACCAGAGCGGAGTGCTCTCGGACCAGAGCGGAGTGCTCTCGGACCAGAGCGGAGTGCTCTCGGACCAGAGCGGAGTGCTCTCGGACCAGAGCGGAGTGCTCTCGGATCAGAGCGGAGTGATCTCGGTCTGGTCTGTTGTCGGTGTTTGACACGCGTTGTCCTTCGCCTCCGGTTCTCCTGACCAGATAGCGGGCCAGAACCACCTCGGGGCCAGAACCACCTCGGGGCCGGAACCACCTCGGGGCCAGAACCACCTCGGGACCAGCCCCCCGCCCCCGTGTTTTGACTTTGTCGGATATTTCAATCCGAAAATGTCAATTTGTACGCTGCGTGGGCGCGGGGCGTGGCTGTGCGTCCCGGCCTTACCGGGTGGGATTCAGTCGTCGGCAGCGGAAGGCCCGGCGCAGCGGTCCATTAAGCCCGGGTGAACCTATCACTCAATCACCGGCTTTGTCCCCCCCCCCCCCCCCCCCCCCCCACCCGATAGGCCCGCCGTTCACTTCGCCGGGGAGTTTGAGCGATCGGGGAGTCTGCTCAATGAACTGGACGGGTGCTGTCGACGGGCTTCGGAGCGAACTAAAAGCCATCTTTACACACGGATGCCTGGATATGCGTTCTGTGGGATAGCCTCTTAGGGTTGTCTCTGTATGTCTTCGATTCGGTTCCTCCCCGGCTCACATATTTGACTGAGTGAATGAGCATGGACATGTGCTAATGGTGCGTTCAAGACAAACTCGGAAACCACTGTTTTCATAACTGGGAAAATGTCCAACCTTTCGGAAATTGCTGTTAAACCAAGCCACCGGGGTTGGGAAATAGCACACTTGACCGCAGTATAAATATAATCAGTGGAACCAGAACAATACAGCACATGTTGGATAATTAGTTATCCAAGAACATGCTGAGGAGTAAACAAAACTCTTAATAATAATAGTTAAATGGCACCAGCCACAAGGAGGACAACATTTACCAACATTTACCACGTCTACACTCCCCCCCCCCCCCCCGCCCCCACTCTCTCTCCCCCTAGGTACTACCACTTCCTGTACACCCACTTCCTGCCCAGCAGTCTGAAGGGTATGGTGGACCAGCTGGCCAACTGTGAGGACATCCTGATGAACTTCCTGGTCTCCGCGGTAACCAAGCTGCCCCCCATCAAGGTGACCCAGAAGAAGCAGTACAAGGAGACCATGATGGGACAGGTCAGTGCTGGACACCGGTGGGACCGGGGATGCGAGGTGGGTGGGTGGGTAGGTGGGACATCGTACGCACACAGGGCGGTCTCCAACCCTCCTGCCCTCCAACCCTCGTCTCCCTGTCGCTCCCTCTGCTTCTTCATTTGTATGCTTGGAGGGTTTTAAGGTCCCTGCACACCTAGTCCGATCTTCACAGAGCCGTATCTTTGAGACAAAGTCCGACGCTAGCTATTCCGCCATGTTTTTAGGTCATGCGAACAGCGGTAATCTATCGGCCTATCCTATAGATGGGCCGTCGTTTTATAGATATGTCGAAATGAGGAATCGACCAGGCTGACTTTAAAGACGCTATCCAACGTCTTCCACGAGGCGTACACATAACACCAGAGGTTTCACGGCGGGATATGGCTTCTCAAACAGTCTGAGGGTTTGTCACTTTTACCCGTTTAATCTGGGTTTTTTAAACTCTGTATTCTTTTGCCATCTTACAAGTGTGTTTGCGTGTCCCCAAAAGCGCTATGTAAACAAACACGCGTTATGTCCGTCGGATGCGAAGTACGTTTGCACTTGCCTGTAATTAAAAAAAAACAATCAAGCTAACGCGATGGAACTAGCATTGGAAATCATTAGTAATAGCGTTAGTAACGCCTTCGAACGCTGTTTGTGATGTTCCTCTCCCGCGGGTGAGCGGTGGTCATCCCATCATGACCTAAAAGCAATGATCCCCAAAGGGTTCCTTTAACCACTGATCAATAAGAGTGACATCATCGGCGTCGGAGTCATCGTTAATGCAGGTTCCTGTCGCATTAAGGGGCCCCTATTTCCCCAGCAGGTGTGACGTTGATAGTCCATTACATAACGCCGGTGCTAAATCCACCCTATCCTGACATCCCAAGTGGGAGTGTCCGCCCAGTACGACCGAGAGGGACGGGTCAAGCCACCAGTTTACCCAGTGGACTGTACCAACTGGCAGGCCGATGTACTCACCATACATCTGGGGTGTGGAGGACACTCCCGCCTGTGATGTCACTAGCTAGGGTCAAGGCGTCCTATGAGATCTTACATCACTGTTTTCCCCTCCTCCTCCTCTCCCCCCCCCCCCCCCCCCTCCCCCCTCCCCCCCAGTCGTCGCGGGCGTCGCGGTGGGCCGACCCGGACCACTTCGCCCAGCGCCAGACCTGCATGAACAAGTTCGCCAGCTGGTTTGGCTCCATGCCCCTGCTGCACTCCCAGATGCGTCTGGACCCCGTCCTGTTCAAGGACCAGGTGTCCATCCTCCGGAAGAAATACAAGGACATCGAGAGACTCTGACCGGAGCCGCGCCCCCTGGGGGCGGAGCCCGCCCAGGACAAGGGGGTGGGGCTTGCTGGCTGGCTCGAGCCAGAGAGAGAGACTATGCAGGAAGAGCGACCTTAAGGAGGGGGGCGGGGCTACAGATGAGGGGGGGGGGGTTGGCGCTGATGACGAGTCAAAAGACGTCTTCCTGTCGGCACGCGGAGCGCCGAACGGCGAAACCCGGGGCAGGAAAAAAGACAGAGGAAGTAGACGGCGTCTGAATGGCAGTCACACACACACACACACACACACACACACACACAAACAGATCCAAGATGGACGCACATGCAAACCAATAGAGATGCCAAACGGAACTGTGTGTCCCACACACTGCTGACGACCATGAGTCCTTGGGTGGATTGTGTTGTGTTTTTGGGGAGGGGATCAACGCAAAGCAAAACAAAGATGGATGATCTTAGCTTCCCTGCTCGGCTGCAGAGAGGATGTTGCTGATCGCAGCCAGGCAACCGTGTCCACCCTGACGACCATTCTCTCACACACACACACACACACACACACACACACACACACACACACACACAGCACCAAAGTCCAAAACAACTGCCTACATCAGGACTTGGACCTGGACTCACGGCTCACAACTGGCACCTGCTTTAACCTACAAACAAATCCTTGTTCACTTTGATCTCGATGCCAAGCAGCGTTCTGCTGCTGCTGTTGTTGTTGTTGTTGTTGTCATCATTGTAGTTGTTGTTATTATCATGATGACATGGCGCCGAGTCTCCTCCCGCGCAGCTTTCGGGAGTAGCAGCGCTGACGCATGCGCCCCTTTCGTCGTGTCTTACCGTCGTTGGGTCTGGGGTTCCAGGGGCGTACGGAAAACAAAGTGGAGTTTGGTGGGCGGTCAGCGGAGGACAATCAGCTCCATCGGGCTCCCGGTGTTCAGCCATCGACACAGACGCCTTCGGGGTCCCAACGCCGCTCCCATGGTCCCGGCCTGCCGCCTTACTAAGCCATGCAGGCGTCTGCCGGGGTTTTATCGCCCAGATAGGATAGAAACACATTTGTTCGTTTTCTCTTTTTTTTTCATCCCTGCCCCCCCCCCCCCCGTCCCCCCCCCCCACCACCACCACCACCACCACCACCACTCTCTTTTCCTCGCCACAGTGGATTTTCATCGCTTCTCTCAGCGCTTGTCGCTTTTTGTTTATCACATCCTTCAAACACTCTCCTTTCACACACACCCCCCCCCCCCCCCCACCCACCCCCCCTCCCCTGTTGTCCGTCCACGTCACTCGCCGTCTCTCGAAGAACTTGATTGAACGCTCACCCATGCAGAGAGACATTTCCCCCCCGCCGTTCAAATGAGCGAGCGTGAACATTTCAGGACAAAATGGAGCAGAACGTTTTTATTTCACACCCAAAACTTTAGTCCCCGCTCTATGGTCCTCAGAGCCAGGAGCTAGCCGAGCGAGGAGAGGGGGGAGAGAGGGGGAGAGAGATGGTAAATAGAAGAACATAACAGCTCTTCAGAGCCCTGGGGGCGTTCCACGGGAGAGACTTTAATGTGGGGCCGCATCGGTGCCATACTCTGAAACATTTAGATCAGGCGTTGCCTTCAAATTGAACGTTGCACTTTTGTTTTTAGCCGCCAACCTTTTTCGGGGCGATTCAGTGTTTTCTTGAAGAAATGACCTGTTTTGTTTTGTTTTGCTCAGCGGATAAACTGACGACAAGGTTATATTTTGTTTTGTTTTTTGTTTTTATATTCCATACGGAGATGTATTCCGGGCTGACGAGGTGAAATACGTTTTTACCCAAAGACGTCTCTCTGGCCGTGCTTCCATCTAATTGTCAAGCGCGTTGGAAGCAGACTTTTGAAATGTCGCAAAAAAAAGCCACACTTCCGAGTATTGCCGTTTCCATCGACCCTTTTCCACTGCGACGCTTCAGAATGCGCACACGAATCTGTTGCTGGGAGCGTCGGCCAGAGACCACAACACACTTATCATCAGCGGGTGGGTGGCTGCGTTTTAAAGGCGATGACCCGAAAACGCCATCAAACACTGGCCTTGTGAAGACAACAACCTCCAGACCCTCTCCTATCACAGCCCTGTGCCCAGTTGTCCCCCGACGGCCTGCCTGCCCCTGCGTATCAGCACTGACCCCCCCCCGCCCCAGGTAATGGCCCCCTGTTCACATTAGCGTAGCGCCGAGGGACTACGATTGGCCTGACCCCTTCTCACCTTCAGTTGTCTTGGCTGCATCGGAGGGAAAGAGAACCCCCCAGTGAGAAATAGTGGAATAGCTAGCGACCTTGTCCTTGGATAGAAAGTAGTCAAAGAAAGCTACGCTCTGGGTAAATGGCGCGTGGCCGCCAGCGAATAATGTCTCCTGCCAAACCCCATCATCATCATCACCACCATCATCATCATCATCAATGTGCTCTTGTGTGTCTTACTCCGAATTATATTTTAGATAGATTTTCTGTTTGTTTTTTTGTGTGTCTTTTATCAAGGGATGTGCTTCAGATAGTTGCATCAGTGTTTCATCAGAAAATACAATCAATCATTCGTCACATCCAAACCTTTTCCACTGCACAGGCTGGCTATCAATGAAGACTGTCACAGAACAACTGCCAGGCCTGAGAAACCGTGGCGTTCTCCTCGGTATACGGTGTGTTACCGTGACTACCGTGCTTGTGTTTACCCCGTTGGGTTTGCTAATGCAGCGATGAGTTCCGAGTCCATGCTGACGGCAAAGAGTTTCAATTTAATTTACTGGCACAGCGTGTCCTCCTTGGTGGCTACATCTGGTCTCTATTCCATGTTCAGAGTAGCATGTTGTTTTAATCTCTATCCAGGCTCCAGCTCTTGATTGCGGCTCGCTGATCATCTCAGAATTTATTTCGGAACGCCGTCATCCATTTCAGAACAACAAAACATTTCAGGGCTGTCACTCCCCGTACGGAAACATATTTATTTTTCCACAAACCAACCAGTATGCAGTTTGAGATGACGTGGCAGGGCCGAGGAATGAAGGCTACCACCGAGGGTGGGGAGAGTGAATGATTTGAGTGACTTTGTACAACCTCTGTACATTAATCTACAACAGTTCCCCCCCCCCCCCCCCCCCCCCCCCCCCCCTCCATTTTATTTATTCATTCTTGGTTCAATGGGACGGACATCTGGGGTGTCCTTAAAATGAACTGCAGAGCTCTGGCAAAGTCTAGCTAGCTGCCAACTGAAAATTAGACATAATAATCGGAGGAACCCAATGAGCCAAAAACAAGTATTATTTTCTTTTTATTTCCCCCAGTCGGAAACTGCTGTTTCACTCTACCGTTTTCATGTCACGTGTTTTAAGTTTAGCATCGGTTTAATTGAATTCCTTTGTACGCTTTTTACGTTGTCAAATTTCAAATCAGATATCACTTGTTGTTGTGAACGCTTAACGCTCGAGCAAGCTAGCCACGTGCGCTGAACTTTCCTTCAGCTGCCGTTTGTTCATCGTTGTTTAATTTCTTTTTATAGCAGTGGTAATGTATTCACAGGATTCCCGGTCTGTACTTGAGTTGTGCCTTTTCCTTCTTTTCTTTTTTACAAATCAACATTTATTCAGTTCCTGCTAGCTGGCACCACTTGTTATTAGCTTGTAATTACAAAATAAGAGCGCAACACACACACAACCAACCTGTTCACCTTACACTGGACAAACCATCACCTCCATCCGGTTCTGTCGACGTGCAGCCGCTGTTGATTTGTACTCTTATCGCTAAGACAAGGATGCATGACCACTTCCTGTTTTTAGAATTATTTATCTGATTGATTGGCTGTGCGATGTAACCAATCAGCAGGACTCTTTTGATTTGCTCCTTCAAGCCTGTTGGCCTGCTGCCTTCAGCCCCGCCTCCTACCTTGTAATTACCAGAATACTTTTATAGAGCTCACAAATGACATAGAAAGATGCCAATTTTGTAAGAATGATTTATATAAATAAAAGAATAAAACTCTTATTTGATGATATTGGCCATGTCTCTGTGTGTCTTCTTGTGCAGGTTAGTCCCCGGCTGAAATGATATTATGTTACATACATTATATTTCACATATATTATGTAATACAGTAAAACTCATGCATAGTGTCAGAAATTCGAATTTGTTCACAGAAATGGAATCGGTCTCGAAAAACACAAATTCAGCTAAGTGCGCTTGAATGTGAGGGTCACTTCATTTGACCCCTAGTTTATAGGGGTGGAACGGTTCGCAACATTCATATCACGGTTTTGGGGCTCACGGTTTTAGGTTCGGTTTGGTACGGTACGTATTTGGTAAAGGCACAAGTGGCACAAGTGCCTAATAATTAATATATATATACATTATATATATATATATATATAGAGAGAGAGAGAGAGAGAGAGAGAGAGAGAGAGAGAGAGCTGCCAACTCTCACGCATTGAGCATGAGACTCACTCAAATGACCCTCTTCACACACACTCACACCGCTGTCTGTGATATCAGATTTAGTTTGTTGTATGGCTCTTCGACCAAGTCCATTCTACTGTTCTTTGATTTTACTCAACCACAATACTGCTCCTCCAACCTCTATCTTCATTCGGTTCAAGTCAAAGAGCTTTACTGGCATGGAAAAAAACAAACTCAAATATAGAATCGGACACTCTGAATAAGTGTCTCTTTTTGTTTCCACAACCATTTACATAGATCTGTCACTTTGACACAAGATACGTGGACGGATAATGCATGTGCTCTGGTTGTGGAGAGAGACAAAGCCACTCTATTTACAGTGTAATAAAAGCCTTGCCCTCAGAGACACCAGAACACACAGCCGTCTTTCATTAGTCTCTGAAAAGATATCGATTTTTGGTTGTTATATCGTGGCTCGTTTTTCTAGAAGCCTCTGCAGCCTACGTCACAGTTGCCGTCTGTCGCTGTACTCCACCGCCGCCACCCCACCCCCCCCCCCCCCGACCCTTCATAACAACGTCTCAGATACTGATCCAACGCGGTTCTCAATTATTAAACACATCAGCATCACATGGTCATATGCGCACGCGTATGCTCCAGCCCCCGACGCCACCACAAACACAATGGGAATAGACCTCTGTGTGTGTGTGTGTGTGTGTGTGTGTGTGTGTGTGTGTGTGTGTGTGTGTGTGTGTGTGTGTGTGTGTGTGTGTGTGTGTGTGAGAGAGAGAGAGAGAGAGAGAGAGAGAGAGAGAGAGAGAGAGAGAGAGAGAGAGAGAGAGAGAGAGAGAGAGAGAGAGAGAGAGAGAGAGAGAGAGCGAGAGAGAGCGAGAGAGAGAGAGAGATTTTTGCTTATTTTGTGGGATGCTGTTGGTTGATCCTCAGTGAATTCTTAGTTCTCTCCTCTTGTCGCATCTAGACAATACCAATTTTAGAAGTTCTGGAAAAAATAGCATGGCATGCACACATACAGTATCTCACGAAAATATTTGAGTATATCTTTTCATGTGACAACACTGAAGAAATGACACTTTGCTACAATGTAAAGTAGTGAGTGTACAGCTTGCATAACAGTGTAAATTTGCTGTCCCCTCAAAATAACAAAACACACAGCCATTAATGTCTAAACCGCTGGCAACAAAAGTTAGTACACCCCTAAGTGAAAATGTCCAAATTGGGCCCAATTAGCCATTTTCCCTCCCCAGTGTCATGTGACTCGTTAGTGTTACAAGGTCTCAGGTGTGAATGGGGAGCAGGTGTGTTAAATTTGGTGTCATCGCTCTCACACTCCCTCATACTGGTCACTGGAAGTTCAACATGGCACCTCATGGCAAAGAACTCTCTGAGGATCTGAAAAAAAAGAATTGTTGCCCTACATAAAGATGGCCTGGGCTATAAGAAGATTGCCAAGACCCTGAAACTGAGCTGCAGCACGGTGGCCAAGACCATACAGCGGTTTAACAGGACAGGTTCCACTCAGAACAGGCCTCGCCATGGTCGACCAAAGAAGTTGAGTGCACGTGCTCAGCGTCATATCCAGAGGTTGTCTTAGGGAAATAGACGTATGAGTGCTGCCAGCATTGCTGCAGAGGTTGAAGGGGTGGGGGGTCAGCCTGTCAGTGCTCAGACCATACGCCGCACACTGCATCAAATTGGTCTGCATGGCTGTCGTCCCAGAAAGAAGCCTCTTCTAAAGATGATGCACAAGAAAGCCCGCAAACAGTTTGCTGAAGACAAGCAGACTAAGGACATGGATTACTGGAACCATGTCCTGTGGTCTGATGACACCAAGATAAACTTATTTGGTTCAGATGGTGTCAAGCGTGTGTGGCGGCAACCAGGTGAGGAGTACAAAGACAAGTGTGTCTACAGTCAAGCATGGTGGTGGGAGTGTCATGGTCTGGGGCTGCATGAGGGCTGCCGGCACTGGGGAGCTACAGTTCATTGAGGGAACCATGAATGCCAACATGTACTGTGACATACTGAAGCAGAGCATGATCCCCTCCCTTCGGAGACTGGGCCGCAGGGCAGTATTCCAACATGATAACGATTCCAAACACACCTCCAAGACGACCACTGCCTTGCTAAAGAAGGGTAAGGGTAAAGGTGATGGACTGCCCAAGCATGTCTCCAGACCTAAACCCTATTGAGCATCTGTGGGGCATCCTCAAACGGAAGGTGGAGAAGTGCAAGGTCTCTAACATCCACCAGCTCCGTGATGTCGTCATGGAGGAGTGGAAGAGGACTCCAGTGGCAACCTGTGAAGACTCCATGCCCAAGAGGGTTAAGGCAGTGCTGGACAATGATGGTGGCCACACAAAATATTGACACTTTGGGCCCAATTTAGACATCTTCACTTAGGGGTGAACTCACTTTTGGTGCCAGCGGTTTAGACATGTGTTGAGATATTTTGAGGGGACAGCAAATTTACACTGTTATACAAGCTGTACACTCACTACTTTACATTGTAGCAAAGTGTCATTTCTTCAGTGTTGTCACATGAAAAGATATACTCAAATATTTACAAAAATGTGAGGGGTGTACTCACTTTTGGGAGATACTGTATATAGATACCTATATATCTGCATACATACAAACATATATACATATACTGTGTACATACATACATACAAAAATTGCCCAGCCCTAATGTATGTATGTGTGCAATAAATTATACTGAAAAAATCGCACTGCCCTAACATACATACATACATTACGGCTGGGCGATTTTTTCAGTATAATTTATTAATTTGCATTTTTACTTTCCTACAGTTTGTGAAAAGGTTTAAATAAAAAATGTCCATTACTTTGAAATAAATCTAGATTAAATCTTTAGGCAAAATCGCCCAGCCTTACATACATACATACATACATACATACATACATTAGAGCTGTCCAAATTTTTCGGTTTAATTGATTAATTTGCATTTTGACTATCCTACGGTTGGCAAAATGGTTTAAATAAAAAAATGTCCATTACTTTGAAAAAGAAATCTAGATTTCATTTTTAGGCCAAATCACCCAGCCTTACATACATACTGTACATACACACCACACATGGATGTGTATGTACATACATACAGACATACATACATACTAACCCTAACATACTGTATATACATACATACATACACACACACGTACATCCGTATACATACATACAAACATATATACAGATACTCAGATACACATTGTGCAGAAGAATGAGCCTTGTACAACATAACTTTTTTATTACGTTGAATCGATACGTGAATCAAAACATTGTCAGATCACATCTGATTTTATTTTGTGTGAACAAAACAGAACAGAATCTTCTACCGTGGTCTAGTGGTTAGGACCCTCCAGTTGAAAGGTCACAGGTTCGATTCCGCCATGTCCCCACTCATTCTGTATCCCCCCCCCCCCCCCCCATCGCAGGCTCCTTCAGATAAAAGCGTCTGCCGCATACATGAATACAATTAAATGAACCATAAAGCACTTAAAGCAGGCGTATCAATCCAAACCTTACTTGCCACGTAATTCCTCCAGCATGGAAACGTTAAAGCCCAGTTCACAGCGCACGTACAGAGAGACACAGTGTGAGGCCAAAACATGGCCGTCGCGGTCCTTGCACAGCATGTGAACGAGCTTGTGTTTTAACAAACACCCTCCTGCAACGTCTCCTAGCTTTAGCGCACTCTAAAGGCCAAATTGTGTTAGGATGATGCTCTACACCGGCGCTTGCATTACGAGGTCCTGACCTCAGGCCCTTCATGCGCATACACACCTGGGTTTGGACGCATGTTAGTGTGTATAGCATACAACTGTGAGTGTCATCGAGCGCCTCTTGTCCCTTTTGAAGTGTACGGACGTATTGTCGTGTTGTGCTTTCTCGACCACGTCGCGGTTGAAAAGAAACAGATTCAAATCTCGATGAGACCCGTCGGGTTAAATAAAGGTTAAAAATAAAATAAAAAGGAACTCCAGTAACGATGGACTACAATTTAAGGCAAACTACTCTTCTGCTCCTCCTGGTTTTCCATTTTGTAACTTCTGCTTTGCGGTTTCATTTGTGCTCTGCCAGCCCCGTCTCCGCTGGGCTCCCAAGGCTCCGCCGGTTTGAAGAAGCGGTGCTTTTCAGCGCTACGTGACCCGGCGTCGACCTGCCGCTAAAACGCTACCGTAAACGCCTTGTGGTTGCGTCGCGCGCCCGCCTTCCTGTCGGGCTAACGAGCGCTAGCACGTGTTAGCGCCGAGCGCCGGCGTAAGTCTCGCGTCTCACTTTGTTTATCGCTGGTTGTCGTGGTGATGGTGGTGCTGGTAGAGGCGGTCCATTCCTCCAAACCTCCCGTTTGGGTTTGGAACAGGGACGTCTTTAGGCGAACCCAGGAAGTAAGGGGGAGGGGGGAATGAAATGTATACGAGTGGTAAGCATGCGTGTGTGTGTGTGTGTGTGTGTGTGTGTGTGTGTGTGTGTGTGTGTGTGTGTGTGGGTGTGTGTTTGTGGATTTGTGTGCGTCCGTGCGTGTACATGAGCGCTCGCGTGTGTGTGTGAATGTGTGCGTGCGCACGCGTGGGTATATTAGTGCTTGCCTGCATGTGTGTGTCTGAGTGTGTGTGTCTGTGTTTTGTCTGTGCATGCATGTGTGCGTGTGTGCATGTGTGTGTGTGTGTGTGTGTGTGTGTGTGTGTGTGTGTGTGTGTGTGCGTGCGTGCGTGTGTGCGCGTGCGCGTGTGGGGGGGGGGGGTGGGTCTGTGTGCGTGCGTGCGTGTGTGTTCAGCTCTTGACTGCCAGCATGGAGTTTATCTCCCAGATGAGGTTCCTCAGCTGGTCCATCACCTGCTTCAGCTGCTGGTTCTTCAGCCTCAGCTTCTGCAGACAACAACAACCAGTAGAGCATTAACGAGGGAGGGAGGTTTTACTGCCCGAGAGAGGACGAGAGAGAGAGAGAGAGGGAGAGAGAGAGAGAGAGAGAGGCGAGGAATTAGGGATCTGTAGGTGACATCGTTTTAGAGAAACAGATGGAAACTTCTAAGTGCATGAGTACACTCAAAGAGAGAGAGGGAGAGAGAGCGAGAGGGAGCGAGAGCGCGCGAGAGAGCGAGAGAGCGACAGAGACAGAGACAGACAGAGAGAGAGACTAATCGTTGTGCATGGACTCAGAATAAGAGGTATAAGACAGAGACATTAGAGAAGATACAAATGATAGTTTGAGTAGACTGGAAGAGAGGGGGAGATGGACCCAGCGAGAGAGAGAGAGAGCTCATGTCGAGGTGGCGGCGCTGAGGTGAGACAGCATCAGTGGGGTGATGTATTCAGATGAAGGCTGGTGGCCGTGACTGAGGAGGGAGGCAGGTAACACCTGCAGTAATCCCTTTCGCACAGCGCTCCGTAATGTCTGCCGACTGTCCTTGAAGAGATGACACGGCCATCTGTACTGCTCCATCGCAGCGCTGTCACTCTCTCACTCTCTCTCTCTCTCTCTCTTAATCTCTCACCCTCCCTGCTCTAGCTCTCCCTCTATCGCTGTTACGCTCTCCCTCTAACTCATTCTCGCTCCTTCTTTCTTACGTTCTACCTCTTTGTCTTCCTCCATCCCTCCCTCTCTCTCTATACCTCCCCCTTACTGTTTCTTTTTATCGCTCTCTCTCTCTCTCTCTCTCACTCTCTCTAACTCCCTCCCCTGGGGGTTGGCATGTGAACCACACGGGCAACACCCCTTGTAGCGAGCACAGGTTCGATTCCCACCTGCGGTCCTATGCTACATTCCCTCTCTCCCTTCCCAGCCACTTTCCTGCCTCCACTGTCTTCTCCATAAAAGCGACATGAACAAACGGCCCTTTTGAAAATAGGAAAAATAACATGCATCAACAGTTCCTTTTTTTTGTATTTTACCTGAAATAAATCCAACGTTCAGCACACATCAAGCATAAATAATGCTGGTAGCTAGCAGGCTAACTATCCTATTTACGCCGTGGCTTCATGCTAATCAGTGAATATCAAGTCTGGTCAGCCAACTGTCACCGGAGACCGCTAGAATTAGCATTCCTGTCATGACGTCATCATCAGTTAGCATCAAAATAATCATAATACCGGTTAGCTGGGGAGTTTACTTAGAGAGAGAGAGAGAGAGAGAGAGAGAGAGAGAGAGAGAGAGAGAGAGAGAGAGCGAGAGCGAAAGCGAGAGCGAGAAAGACGTGATTTGTTATTAATCATCAGGAACCTCTGAATATCATACACAGTACACAACAAGACAACACACTAACCTGCTCACACAACTTAACACTCGCACAAACAACAAATAACGCACAAGAGAATTGCTCACTAACTCAGCCACAGACAACCGAATTACATTCACTCACATCATTAAAAACACAACGTGCGCACACACACACAAACAGAACAAAACAGGCAAACAGCAAACATACAAAGACAACAGAAACAATCGTTCACTCACATACACACAACTGAAAAACAGACACACAACAGAAACACACACTCGTCCACACAGAAAGATGTTGCAGAGCCATTGTGGTGTGTCTTGGTGCATCCTGACAGGCTGTCAGTAGTGGTCTATTGTCCTGCCTGATCTGCATAACTCAGACATTTATTTCCCTTTTGTTGCTGCCTCGAAAAATACTGCTTAAAATGCATCACGGAACAGTGTGACAGTGCGCTGTGTAAGTACAGCATACCCGGGTCCTTTCCGCTTCCTGTTCACTCTCTTCCAAAATAAAAGCGCTCTCTGACTGGACAAGCACTGAGAAGATGTTTTAATGAGAGCACGGCCATAGGAAGAGTTACAAGACACTTACAAGATGTCTTCAAAGAACATCCAGAAGGTTTCACACTGAAAGAATAGAGGGAGGAGTCTAGAGCCAGGTTTACTGTGTCCATATAAGGTCATATGACCACAGGTGAAGAGGGCCAGGTGTAGTGTGTCCATATAAGGTCATATGATCACAGGTGAAGAGGGCCAGGTGTAGTGTGTCCATATAAGGTCATATGACCACAGGTGAAGAGGGCGAGGTGTAGTGTGTCCATATAAGGTCATATGACCACAGGTGAGGAGAGTCAGGTGTGTCCACCTTGGGTCCAAGTGGAGGTATTAGAGAGAACAACACAGTGTGTCCATACAGGCTCAACTATTAGTAAGTCAGATGGGGTGGATGGACCATGTTAGCTGGTTAGCTCCATCTACAAAGCAGTGCATTTTCACTGCAAATGATGAGACCTATATCATTTCTTCCACAATAGATCCTGTGAGAGTGGTTTCAGATGAGACTTAAGTATGATGGAGTTTGTTAGAAGCAGGGGGAGGGAAAGAGAGAGAGAGAGAGAGAGAGAGAGAGAAAGCGTCCTAGAATGTGTCTTTATGAAGAAGCTTCTCTGCTTCTACTGCTGCTGAGAATAATTTGTTTTGGCGACACGGTGAGCATCAAGAAGAGAATGGTCTCTCTCCTCCCCCGCTCCCCCCTCCCAGTGTCTCTCCCTCTCTCTCACTCCCCCCTCTAACTTTCTCTCTCCTTCCCTCTCTTCCCCTTCCCCAGCTCTCTCTCCCTCCCTCCCTCCCTCCCTCCCTTCCTCCCTCCCTTCCTCCATCCCTCTCTGTTCCACTCTCTCCTATCTCTCCCCCTCCCTCCATCTCTATCTTTTTATCCCTCTCTGCCCCTCCATCATTCTCCATATATTCTCCCCACCTCTCCTCCCTCTCTTCCTCCCTTTCTCCCCCCACCATCTACCTCTCCTCCCTCTCTCCCTCCCTTTCTCTCCAACCATCTCCCTCTCCCCGTCTTTCTCCCATCCAGATCAAAGCAGACTTCTTCCATAATTTAGCGAAAGACAAAAAAGCACGAAAGAATCTCAAATTCGGCTCATTTGATTGGCCCCTCCCCCACGGGGTCGATCCATCTCTATATAAAGTGACAGGCGAGATCAAAGCGCTCGCTACTCTCAGGACTCTGCCTGACCTGAAAAAGCCCATCGCCTTCTACATGTATTCCTACGTTCACATCAGCTCCCCGTGAGGGTCCGCAGAGGAAACAAACGGCGATGTATTGCTTCGTTACCCATAATGCAACAGTCACAGTCACAGACGGCGACGACAATACCCGTGCACATACAGGGCATCAGAAACATAAAAACAAACAGGCCGCGGTTTAAGCGTTGGAACCGCGCCAGCGTGTGTATTAATTAATTCTGTTGTGATACCTCCGCATTAAAGCCGATTAGGGAATTCATAACCTTTCATCTTCTCAACCACTGTAGACGAAAAGTGAAGTAATCCTGTGATTTAACTACGGTAAAGGCATACGAAGAGACGGGAGCTATCCTCTCCTCAGCTGAGAAGTGTTGACTCGTCTCCAATTAAAAACACTCAACAACTCTCTCTCTGGGCCTGCTAAGGAATCACACTGCTGCTGCTACACATGCACGCACACATGCATGCACACGCACACACGCACACACACACACACACACATACGCACGCATACACGGACGCACGGACGCACACACACACACCAACATGCACACGCACACACACAGACACACACCAACACACACATACATACATACACGCACGCACACACGGACGCATGCACACATGGACACGCACACACACAGACAGACACACACCAACACACACACACACACACACACATAGATAAAGAAAGGAAGAGAGGGAGAGGAGAGGGAGAGGAGGAAGAGAGGGAGAGAGGAAGAGAGAGAGGAGGGAGGGAGGGAGACAGAGATGAAAAGAGAGGAAGAGGAAGAGAGGGACAGAGGAAGGGAGAGGGAGACAGAGAGACGTAAAGAGAGGAAGAGGAAGAGAGGAGGAGAGGGAGGAGAGAGGAGAGGTAGAGTAGAGGGAGGGAGAGAAAGAGAGGGAGAGAGAGAAGCCTCTCTGTATTTCTCTGTGGTAATCCTGGCTGGCGCTGGTGACTGAAGCCAGTGCTTTCTCTCTAACGATCTATCCGGGAATTACAAGCGTAAGAACCTCAGAGAGAGGAGAGGGGATTAGGGAGATTGAGAGGAGGGTGAGGGGAGAGGGACGAGGACAGGGAGAGGAGAGGGATGGATGGAGAAGAGAGGAGGAGAGGGGATTAGAGAGATGGAGAGGCAGAGGAGAGGGGTGATAGGCAGAGGAGAGAGGAGGAGGAGATGAGACGAGAGGGGAGGGGGTGAAAGAAGAGGATAGGAGAGGAGGGAGACAAGGAGGGTTGATGGAGAGGACGGGAGGGGAGGGGAGAGGAAAGAAGAGGGGATTAAGGAGACGGAGAGGAGAAGATGAGGAGAGAACCGGCTGAGGAGAGGAGAGGCAAGAGGAGAAAAGAAATTAGGAGGGGTGAGGAGAGGAGACGAGGTGGTATGAGAGGGAGACTGAGGAGAGATCGGCGGGGAGGAATGAAGAGGAGAGGAGAGGTGAGGGAAGAAGACGAAAAGAGGGGAGGAGGGAGGCAAGGGGATACAAGGAGGCAAGAGAAGAGGAGAGAGGAGCTAAGGAGGGGATGGGTAAACACCAAAGATCAAAGGCCTAACCGAGTCGTCGCACATCCTTTAGCATCATCCATCTCTGCCACCTCTGTGATTGGCTGTTTCTGGGAGGGGGACAGAGGTTAAGAGATTCTATAGATTCTACTGGACACGATGAAGAGGTGGAGGCGGAGGAGCCACGGGCCTCAACATCTCCATCACTACTGGCAGCTAGGCGGTGTTCCAGATCGTTGTGTTTGATGACCGCTGAAACGTTTAGACAGAGCCACACCGGACGCAAAGCGGACCGACCGACCCATTCAGCAAGACGCACCAGATTTCCTGTCTAGGATTCATGAAGAACATCTTTCTCTTAAAACCGCCGTAGTCTCATTCTGTTTATGCAACTTGTGGCAACTTTTGTTTTGTTTGTTTCATTTTTGTAGCTGTGTCTGTGTCTATTCCAAACTGCTTTTAGAAGTAGCTCTGATACATATTCATGAGCTAATTTGTGGGTGAAAACAAAGGGACACAACGCAAGGATTACGGTGATTCAGATCTCTATAAAATAATACACCTGCGCATGATTGGGCATATTTTAGCACATATTCAATCTAGTAGTATGATTTCTCCTACATGTGTACTCCAGTGATACAGTTTAGACTCGAATTAGCATTTAAGATTTCCAATTAGCATATTCACGAAACAAATCCAAGCAGTATCCCAACAGTACATTCTACAATATTTAATCCTACTTATTTTCTGTCAAAAACGATTAAATAATTAAGAAAAATACAGAGAGTCAAAGGATGAATTCAGTCGCAGTGATTGAAAGTCCCTGTTGCTTGCTAATCGCTTCTCGTTCTCCAAAAGCAGCGTTCTCCAGCCTAACATTCAAATCACGGTACCGCCTGTTAATTGTGATTTGAGGGGTTGAGTGGATCAGTGAGTCACAGCAAGTCAAAGAGGTTTCCAGCGACAATCAAAACCAGAAGTGGATTTGGAATGGCCTGTGTTTAAGTCGCGATTCTCTAGCCGCGGCGGTCTCACTTGTTTCGCCTCACACTCACTCATGCAAACATGGGCTGCATTCCAAAACTATTCCTCCTACATCCCATTGTTCACTATGTCTTCGAGGAGACGGGCAGTATCAGAGTTTTGTCGAGCAGTGTGGAAGTGTGTGGAAATTGAGACAGCTCAGCTGCTGCTTCATTGTCATTAAAGGCATCATGCAAAATTGGTGTGTGTGTGTGTGTGTGTTATGATGTATTTGGATTTGTGTGGGTTTCTGAATGATAACTGTAGTTTGATTGCATGTATAAGGAGAAAATGCGTGTATATGGAGAGACTGTATGCTGCTACGTCCCCTGTGGTCTTGTGAGGTGAGGTCGACCACCAAATCCTTGGCTCCTCACGTTGCCTGTAGTAGTGGCAGTAGCTCAGCTACTGCCACTACTACAGAAGGCTACTTGAATGACTTTGTGTTTGTAAGATGGTTTACCAGCTGATTGGAAGACACATTGGAGTAAATCACTGAGGAACAAAAGCACCCTAACCCTAACCCTAGCCCCACCAGAAGTGGAAAAACAGTTTTTGAGATTGACAGACTTAGACTTCCTGACTTATGGCACCCGGAAGGCCAAACAGTTTGTAACTAATTTCCCGGGAAACGAAAAAAGGGAACACTTTCCCAAAATGAAACTCCATTTCAAATAACAGAAAACCGCAGCGCTCCGACTTTAGCTTAGCCAGTGCAGGGTGGCGATAAGTAAGCCGTTCGTTCACCGTTTGCTCCCTCGGGGGGGGGGGGGGGGGGGGGGGGAGCCGGGCCGAGCGCGCTCAATCTGCCCGCCATCGCCTTAAAACAACAACGAAGAGAAGAAAAAAAAACGGGAAAAAAACCTTAATTGACTTTATAAACTTTAAAGCTTTTCCTCTCCGAGGGGGGAGTTAAACTGCCAGTGTGTGTCTGCTCTAAGGCACAGGTCTCCTCTGTTTCCCTGAGGAGAGCAGCCCTTTAAAGAGAGCCTTTAAAAAGGAGATAAAGCCATCCCTTAAAGCGCTGGCAGGAATACAATAGCCATGTTGTCATCTGAACACACACTGAAACGGCCCCCCTCCTCAATGTGTCACCGGCTCCGGTTTGGAACGCCCGCGGTGTCAGACACGCCCCCGCGCCGACGGGCTGACATCGATCGGGCTTTTTAGGAGTCTCCAGACGCAGGGCCGGCCCTCTCTCTCCCCTCCCTCCCTCCTCTCTCTCCCCTCCCTCCCCCCTCTCTCTCCCCTCCCTCTTCTCCGCGCTGGCCTCGATTCTCTGCCAGGCGGACCTATTGATCGGGCTCGGTGATGTGGTTCCCAGTGAAAGTAAATGAGGGTCACGGGGTATCGGCGGCCGTTGCCTTAAAAGACAATCACATGGGGGGGGGGGCTGACCACGGAGTGGCTTAGCGCCCGCTACAATGACACGTCGGGGGGCAGGGCTTCAACCACGGCGACGCCAACGGAAAGAAACGAAATGAAAGCCGATCGACCGCGTCGCCGCGTTTCTCACCGACCACGTCGGAGAAGCTCCCCCCCCCCCCCCCCCCCCCCCGAGTTGTTTATTTTTCACGCACGTGTAAGCGGCACACGATCTGCATTCAGGTCGATTGCTTAACCCCATGCGGTGTGGGAGAGGGTTTTCAAGCTAAAGCGCTAATGCTGGCGGTTGAGAGGCGGGAGCCCGTCTTCAAAGCTGCTCGTGTAAGCGGGGGCATAAGCCAGCGCGGGCACTGATTAGTGCAGCACCTCTGCTTACAGGTGGCGGTGGTGGTGGTGGCGGTGGTGGTGGTGGCGGTGGTGGCGGTGGTGGTGGCGGTGGCGGTGGTGGTGGCGGTGGTGGTGGCGGTGGTGGTGGCGGTGACGGTGGTGGTGGCGGTGGTGGTGGCGGTGGCGGTGGTGGTGGCGGTGGCGGCGGTGGTGGTGGCGGTGGTAGTGGCAGTGGCGGTGGCGGTGGCGGTGGTGGTGGCGGCGGTGGTGGTGGTGGTAGCGGCGGCCTGGGTCCTGGTAGGCTAGCGGCGTATTAGCAGCACCGTTGGCGGAGGGATTAGCAGAGCACGTATGAGCCTTGCAAGGTGGGGTGCTGCTGGGTGCGTATTGCTCAACAGCAGGTGTGGAAGCCCAGAGTTGAGAGTTCAACCGCCGACACGGACCATGGCGAAAGGCACGCATGGATGGTTGGAGCTTCGCTGTCTCTCATAGGTATTAGGTAAGATGGTAGGAAGTGGTTTTTGTTGTTTTTGCCACTTCTTATGCTAGCTGGTGGTATCAAGGGAAGCGCTTACTCTTCAGAGGAGCTGTAGATAATGTACACGTAAATGAAATGGTCAAATGGTAAAGTAGCAGCAATTTTGCGGCTACTAACTCTGATTGTATTGTGAGATGTCCAAAGAGCAGCAACGCAACCCTCACATTAAATGTCCAATTTTGCATCCGTCTGCACAGACGTCTCACTTGCATTGAGAATCAACCCACTTACACCGCCGGAGACACCCTCCCTCACCCTCCCTCACCAGTAGGACATTGAACTTTACGTAAATGTGGATTCACGCAGAACCCTCTATTTAATTGTATTGACGTCGACCTTTTCCGTATATTTATATACAAACATAACCCCCATCCCCGGGGGCTGTCTGCAGGCGAACCGTTCGGTAGATGGTTTGATTGAAAAGGGCCCCCGAGTTGAGTTTAGAACTCTTTGGGTGCCAAAAATATAAATGTCGTTTTGCAAATGTCAAAAGGGTCTTTTGGTTCAGTGATGTGATAAATGTGATAAACAATCACTCACACAGCTTGCAGAAGGTTTCCACCGTGGGCCCGGTCTCTAAAGGGAAGCCAATTAGAAACAAAAGGTGGTAATTATCCCCTTTCAAATCCAATGTGAAAGCAACAGCAGGGGGGAGGAGGGGGGAGGAGGGGAGAGAATGACACTCAGTTGGGTCACTGTAAAGACGGAGAGAAAGTAATTCCAGTTGAAAGTCACTAACCTGCCTCGGTTTTTATTCAAAAGGGGCCCACCGCAGGGTACAGAGCATGCGTTTCAATTCTGTGGATGTCTCCTTTATATTCTGTACTGTGGTAAATTGTCAGGGCCAGAGTTGCACTTGACGGACAGATAGGTTCATGACAAACTTAAAAACACCAAGTCCTTTGAAGGTTTAACGTTTCAAAGTGAGACGAGTCAGACATTTATAACATATGAAGAATATCAGAAACCATATATTGAAATGAAACTTGCCTAACTGGTCTGTCTGCCTGTCTGTCTGTCTGTCCGTCCGTCCGTCCATCCATCCACCCATCTAATGACATTGGTTGGTACTAATGTTACAAGATGTTCGGTCATGGACGAGAGTCAATACATTCAGATCAAGTTCAAGTCACACAGGAAGAAAGTGACCTGATGCTTACGGGCTCAAAAACACCCTCAAACGACTCAACAAGGACCAGCAACCACCCAGGCTGTGTGGAATACACCGCGTGCTGCTAACAGTGCTGCTAACAGTGCTGCTAACAGGCTAACGCTAAAACCCACTACAAGACTACAATGCCCACGTGAGCCTCCTCCCGTTACAGCTTGGGTTGCTACGCCGTCACCCTGACCTCCAAGCAACAGCGAAGGTCGCATCCCTCCTCCGCACCGAGGTAGCCCGCGGAGGTACGGCGTGGGGCTCTTCCGTGGGTTACACACACACCTCTTCACACCTAAACGTCGGGACGACGGGCCGCGTCTGCGCCGCGTCTCCCGGTCCATTTACGCCGGACTCGGTGAGGAGCATGTGCGGTCATCTTTTGTACGCCACATCACATCGTCGCACTGTGAAGATCCCCAGGCGTCCCCTCATTTGTGACTTTGGGGCCGAAACACCCCCCTCAGAATGGCAGACCAGGCGCCGCGCACGCACACCCCGGCGCGGAGCCCCACGGTGCACCTAGGGACCGTGGGGCTGGCCCCCGGGGGCCCCTAGGCGCGATCTGGCCTTCAGAAGGCAGCTGGCGGACGGAGAGGCTGGGACAGGGTCGGACGCGGAGGGGGGTGATGAGATGGGAGGTACAGGGAGATGCTGTTAACACTGACCACTAACACTGGAGAGACAGGAGGGGGAGAGAGGAGGGGAGAGAGGAGGGGAAGAGAGGAGGGGAAGAGAGGAGGGGAGAGAGGAGGGGGAGAGAGGAGGGGAGAGAGGAGGGGGCAGAGAGGAGGGCGGCTCAAGAAGGAGAGAAGGAGAGAAGAAAGAGAGAGAGAGAAAGAGAGAGAGACAGAGAGACAGAGAGACAGAGAGGAGGACAGGGAGAGAAGGATGGGGAGGGAGAGAGAGAGAGATGGATGGAGAGAGGGAGTGGGGGATTGAGAGGGAGAGAGAGGGGGAGAGGGAGTAGGCAGATGACAGGAAGGGAAGGGACACAACAGATGGAAGGAACACAGGGGAAGAGAGAGAGAGAGAGAGAGAGAGAGAGAGAGAGAGAGAGAGAGAGGGAGGGAGACGACAGAGTGAGGAAGAGAACGATGGAGAGTAGAAAAATATTTAGAGGGAGGCTGAAGTGCCAATTTTTGTGAGAGACCAAGAAGAAAGATAGAGAGACAAAGAGAGAACTGCAGCTCTCTCTCTGTCTCTCTGTCTCTCTCGTTTTCATTACAGCTTGTGTTTGTTTATCACCTGGGCTACGACAGACTGCATGCCTGCACTCAACACACACACCACTGAGAGGAGAAGAGGCGAGATGAGTTGAACGGGGGGGGGGGGGGGGGGAGGGAGAGGAGGAGGTGGGGAGAGAGGAGAGGAGAGAGGAGAAGAAAGGGGAGGAGATGAGAGGAGAGGATTTGAAGATAGGAGGGCATGCGAGATGGGAGGAAAGGAGAGGGGGAGAGAACAAGAGGAGAGAGGAGAGGAATGGGAGGGAGATGAAAAGATAGATACAAGAAAGGAAGGCAAAGGAAGGAGAGGAGATGAGGGCGGTAGAGGAGAGGAAATAAATAAAGGAGAGAGGAGGCAAGAAGCAGCATACATGGGAGGAGAGACGAGAGGTGAATAAAACAGGGGAAGAGAGGAGAGGACTAGGCAGTACCGTCTCCCTCTCCCTCCCCATTTGAAATTACAAACAGCCTGCCTCCTCGTTTTAATTTCTCACTCTCTCATTTGAATAAAGAGGGCAGACGCTGTAATTAACAGGGTATTAAAAAAGCAAGAAAGGAGAGGGAGAAAGAGAGAGAGAGAGAGGGAGTGGGTCAGGGCGAGAAACGGATGAGATAGAGCAGAGCACAGAGTGAGAAGGAAAGAGAGAGAATAAGAGACAGAGAGAGAGAGAATAAGAGAGAGAGCGAGAGAGCGAGAGAGAGAGTGAGAGAGAGGGGAGTTGTGTAGAATTAATAATAGGGCCTATCTCTCCAAGGCCTTCTTAATGGACTGTGACAAGAATGTATTCACACTTAGACTGGTATTAAATCACACGCTGGGAGAGTGGCACTGGCAGCCCACTGCACAGGGACACTGGAGGGTGTGTGTGTGTGTGTGTGCATTTGTGTGTGTGTTTGCATGTGTGTGCGTGTCAGTGACATCCTACCCACCCATCCTAGGTAGACTTTATGAGGAAGAGAATGAGGAGGAAATATTTAGAGGGGTGATAAAGCGAGTGAATGAGTGAGTGAAGGTATGTATGATTGTGTGCGTGATTGTGTGTGTGTATATGATTATATGTGTATATATGCATGTATGTCTCTTTGTGTGTTTGTGTATTTATGCATCATGTCTGTCTATTTGCGGGTTTGTGTATGTATGCATGTGTATGTATGCATGCGTCTCTGATGTGTGTGTGCATGTGTGTGTTTGCGTGTGTGTATATATGTATGTATGCATGTGTATGTATGCATGCGTCTCTGATGTGTGTGTGGATGTGTGTGTGTTTGCGTGTGTGTATATATGTATGTATGCATGTGGATGTATGCATGCGTCTCTGATGTGTGTGTGGATGTGTGTGTGTTTGCGTGTGTGTATATATGTATGTGTGTGTGTGTGTGTGGATGTGTGTGTGTCTGCGTGTTGTGCGTTCCCAGATGGAACGATTACTGATCTCTTCTGAGAGCTTCACTCATTCATCCTCCATCACTAGATACATCCAGTCAGTCATCCAGTCAGTCATCCAGTCTGATTCAGTCATTCAGTGAATCATCCTGTCAGTCAGTCTGTCAATTAGTTATCTGGTCAGTCAGCTACATCATCAGTCAGTCAGTGAGTCAGTCAGCTACATCATCAGTCAGTCAGTCAGTTACATCATCAGTCTATTAGTCAGCCTGTCAGCCAGTCAGTTCATTCAGTTACACAGTCGGCCATTCTGCAGTTAGCTAGCCGGCCAGTCAGACAACTGTTGAATCGGTCACTCGGCCGGTCGGTAAGCTACAACATCAGTCAGTCAGTCGTCTAACCAGTCAGCCGGTGAGTGAGTTAACCAGCCATAATAGACAGGCGGCCGTAAGGTTATTGAAGGGGGGGTGCACCTTTGTTTTCGACGACCCCCCTCACAGTCCGGTTCCGGAGAAGCGAAAAAATAACAAAACAATCCCTCAAAATGGGGGGGGGGGGGGGGGGGGGCCGTCGGAACGCCGTCAGCCTGGGGCGGATGGACCAAGCCCGCCCCGGCGTTCCTCATTTCCCGCTCATTGTTGTCGCCTCACTAATTGCCGTCTGAGCGGTAATGGAAGGTATTCATTAGGCTGGTAATTTGCCTGGCCCGTGCGGCGGGGTCCACGGCGGTGGGCTGAGGACCACCGGGGACTCTGGGGGGGGGATTGATAGGCCCCCCCTCACAGGGACGCCGCTCGGCCTGGGTCTGAGCGATGGCGAGCCATTAGGAGCCAGTGAATTCAAGCTAATGCGTCTCAAGCATTTATGAATGCAAACACGCTCGACTTCATCGCTCGCACGCTCCGGTGAACTTGGTACCGCGGCGTAGACGCGCACGCACACATTATGCCTGCACGCTGACACGCACACGTGTGCGCGCGTGCACATGCACACCGACACGCACACGCACACACACACACACACACACACACACAGAAACAGCCGCGCAATGCATACACACGCACGCACACACACACACACACAACACACACACACACACAAACAGCCGCGCAGTGCATACACACACACACACACACACACACACACACAGCATTGTGCCTCCATCGATTCAGGATTGGGAATCTTCCATGCGTCCCATACGTTGATGTATGAGACGGGTGTACAGTTCACAGGGACACACAGAACAACACATCCACGCACCTACTAAAACTCCCACTCACAAGACACAGGCAAGGAATGACAGATATGCAGGCAGTGTTTACACACGCACACATGACAATACATAAACACACACAAACAGACGTAACCACACACACACATAAACACACGCTCGCTCACACTAACATGCACACACAGGCATAAGCACGCACTCGAAGGCATATACACATCAACACAATCACACACATACACGTGTCATTAAAAGATGCATACACTCACACACACACACCAATACACACACTCAATCACACACACACACACACATACACAGACAAGCACTGTTCATGTCAGGCATGAACAGACAAACACACACACACAAATACAGAGTCAGACATAAGCAGACACACACATACACACAGAGACAAATACAGAGTCAGATATAAACAGACACACACACACACACACACGCGCGCGCGCACATGCACACACACACAGTGAAAGGCAGTGTGTGGTGCCTGTGCCAGACACTTGTGGGGAGGGATGGGGAGAGGCGTCGTCCCGCCACCAACCCTGAGCAGATCGCATCACCATTCGTCAAGCACACTCCGACAAACTGCAATTACCCCAATCGACGGATAACGAGACGAGAACCATCACTCACTGCCAGGGCCGGCCCCTAAAGCCTCCACCCATTACAATGGAGTACTCAATTATAACCCCCCCCCCCCCTCCCCCTCCTCCTCCCTGGAGCACACCGCCACTTCCACTACTAACACCACCGCCTCCGCCATCCCCTCCACCACCAAGGCATCACTATCCCTACCACCACCAACAACACCATCACTACCAACACAACCACCACCACCATCACCACTACCAACACCACCACACCACCACCACCTCCTCCACCAAACACCAAAGTAAACCAGCCAACAAGGTAAAAGAGTGTCCTAAAGCCATTACATCTATCCACTGCCTTTACAAGGAGTACCCAGACCACACCTTGCTGTTTATGTAACGGGTTGCCAGGTTGGGTCGTATATCAGCACATGTAGACGTTAACATACCCGTGTCTTGGCTCCCTCCCCATCCCATCCCCGTCTGTATCACTATTCATTACCTACAGCCCTGGTGTGGTTCAACGATGACAGACACACTTCTGAACAGGCTTCGATGGCCTCAGGGGGAGGGGAGCGCAGGGGGGGAGGAGCGCAGGGGGGGAGGAGATGAGGGGGAGAGGAGATGAGATGAGGGGGAGAGGAGAGGAGGGGGAGAGGAGAAGAGGGGGAGAGGAGAAAGGAGGGGGAGAGGAGAAAGGAGAAAAAGGGGGAGAGGAGAAGCGGAGGAGAATAGAGGAGGGGGACAGGAGAGGAAAGGAGAGAGGTGGGGAGAGGGAGAGGAGAGGGAGAGGGAGAGGGAGAGGGAGAGGGAGAGGGAGAAGAGGTGGGGGAGAGGAGAGGTGGAGGAAAGTAGAGATGGGGAATTGGCGAGGTCGGAGAGAGGGGGGCGGAGACGGATGGTGGAAATCCCAAGCTGGCAATCTTAAAGCACATGACACATCCTTGGACCCATCTGTGCTCTCCTCCATCAATCTCCACCCACGCCCCAGAGCGCTGAGCGCTGCAGCTCCCCTCAGCGCTCCTCCTCTCTGCACCAGGTGGATCCCATCCAACGCTCGTCCGCACTTCCTCACGGAGAAGCCATTCTGAATGGGGAAACAGCTTAATGCCCAGCACACCCGGCGCGCCTGCCCAGACGTCTGCTGTCCACTCCATCTACTCGTGCACTCTCGCAATCAATCTGTGTGGGTCGTGGGCTGTTGGGAGGGGTTTAGATGAAGATGTGAACTGGCCTGAAAAGGCATGCAATTGTTTTATTTAACCCTATCAGAATGTATGTATCTGTATCTATCTATATATATATATATATCTTTCTAAATATCTCTCTATTTCTTTCTGTCTGTCTATTAATCCATCTATTGCTCTCTCTCTCTATATATATATTGATCTACATGCATCTCTATTTATCTATCTAGCTACATGTATGTCTATCTTTCTATGTATTCATCCCTCTATTGCTCTCTATCTATCTATTGATCTACATGCATCTCTATCTATACATTGATTCTAAATATCTCTCTATCTCCATCTATCCATCCATATATCCCTTGAGCCAGCTGCCCTCCCACCCACCTCCTCCTCAACAGTTTCCGATCCACTGCAGGTCGCTTTGGATGAAAGCGCGCGCTGAATGACAGCAGCAGTGAATAGCAGCAGTCTATAAACTGAAGGACCGCCGGCTAAATCCATGGTGCTGTATAGAGATTCACTCCATGTGGACTACAGTCATTCACCAATCACCAGCCACCTCTTCACCCCTCTCCCTCCTCCGTCTCTCGTGTTTTCATATCCAGCATTCATCACTAACTCTGCTGTCCTTTCACTGTCACCTCCGTTTGACCTTTAGGTCTGCATCCACTCTCCCCCCCCCCCCCCCCCCCCCGCCCTTTCTCTCCCTCTTCTCCCCCTCCCTCCCTCCATCGGCTGCTTTTTCTGCCCTTTTCATTCAATGTGTCTGTGTCTTGATCTTTGTGTCTCTCTGCCCTCAGACACTCTCTTTCTACATACCTCTCTTCTTAATTTTTCTGGTGGCCCCCCTTTACCCTATATTCATCTACCTCTCTTTCTGTCTCTCGCCATGTCTCCATCTCTCTCGGTCTGTTTCCATATTTATCTATCCTTTTCTCTCTCAGTCTGTCGACCTCTCCATCTGTGTTTCTGTCTCTCATTTCCTAACCCTAACCTCATCTTCCTGTCTCTCAACACAACTCAATGAAGTCTTTCTCTGTCTGTCCTTCTGTCAGTCGGTCTCTCTCTCTCTCTCTCTCTCTCTCTCTCTCTCTCTCTCTCTCTCTCTCTCTCTCTCTCTCTCTCTCTCTCTCTCTCTCTCTCTCTCTCTCTCTCTCTCTCTCTCTCTCTCTCTCTCTCTCTCTCTCTCTCTCTCTCTCTCTCTCTCTCTCTCTCTCTCAAATCAATTCAAGGGTTTTATTGGCATGAAAAAGGCATCGCTTCATATTCAATAGTCCAATATGTTAACGCAGAAGAGTATATTTAACAACAGTATTAATAACACAATGATCCCCTCGCTCTTCCTCTCTTTCCATCTCCATCTCCCTTTCTCTATCGCCCCATCTCTCTCTCCCCATAGTCTCTCTCCACATCTCTCCCACTTTTTCCTCTGTGTCTCCCCCATTTTCCCCCTTCGTCTCTCTCTGGCTGATGTGTGAGAGCAGCAGATGTGTGCAGGCTAACCAACATCTGTTTCTGCCGCTCTGCTGGGTCTGCTCTGCGCTGATAAGGCTAACCGACGCTAACTCCCCGAAGCTTCGTGTCCTTATTACTGCCTTAATGTGCAGCTGGACAGGCCTGGGCTGAAACAACATGCACCACATATGGTTCCAATACACACCAGGCCTATGCTGGGAATCACAGCCTCTGATTGGACAGACTGATCGCTGAATTTTCCGGCCCCAACATATGTTCAAATATTGCATAATATTGTTTGATGAAAATAGTGTGAGCAGAACAAAGTGTGATAGAAGGGCTCTTTGTTTGCTTACACTGATTGCATGATACAGCGGATAAAAGGTAATATGGGTCAGGAAAACAATTATAGGTAGCCTGCTAGCTTAGCTCCATACCTAGTTTGGCTGCCAGCTAGATAAGCGACCTAGTAAGCTTAGCTTCCTTGCGAGTTCAGCTACATAGCTAGCTTAGCAACTTTGCTGTTTCAGCTACGTAGCTCGTTTTGCAACCTAGCTAGTTCAGCTACTTCACAAACTTAGCAATGTAGCTGTCTTGCTACCTAACTAGCTTATATACATAGCTAGCTTAGCTACATAGCTATCTTAGCTACATAGCTAGCGGAAGGCAGAATTTTTCCTATAACACTTCGCATCAGCTTTATCTTCTTTATGCATGAAAGGATGAATGAAAGAATGGATACATGGATGAATTGATGACTTATGAATGCTAAGGAGGAACAATCACAATTTCCCCCGCAAAAGGATCATTGTTTGATTCAATTGCTTGTCGAGGAGAGTAGCAGAGGAAAACAGCCCAGCACATTAACACAACTAGCCTCCTCCATCATTGAACCCTTTGGATGATCTGCGTGACAGGGATGTGACCAGTGGATGTGACGGGAACTACATTTGCATGTTAATGGCTTGCATGAAGGGAGAAGGTCAAAACAAAACAAATGCTATTCACACTTTGTTTCCACGCGCTGCTAATAAAGCCTGATTGCTGTTGGGGAAAAAAATAAAAGCTACCATCGAATTATTGCACAAATGCACTACGCTAAAACGGCTATGTACTTGCTTATTCATTATCTTCAACCTTTATTTTAACCATGCAAGTTAATTAAGAACAAATTTGTATTTACAATAACGGCCTGGTAAGAGGCAAAAGACCTCCTGTTCGAACGGTGGCTGGGATTAAAGCTACAGTGTATAACATTTCATAGCATCTAGCATCTAGCAGATTGCAACCAACTGAATGATGAGGCAACAAACCACATGAACAGGCAAGTCATAGTACAATAGACGGCACAGACTACGGTAGCAAGGGGAAATAAACAACACCGTACAGCATCAGAGATCACATATGCCAGCACACATTATTTAATGCTATGGAACGCTAAAATGACCCTTTGTTTAAAGTTAATTAAATGCTATCAATTCCACTTTGCTTGAAGAGCAAAATATGGTAGACACTATGGTACACAGAAATAGTTATATATAGTTAAATAGCATTTAACAGCATTTAAATTACCATTAAATATAAATAGTGGAGTTCTACCATTTTTTTTTAATTTCATTTAGCATTTAAGAAGGAAGGAAGTCGTTTTAGTATTTGATAGCCTTTCATGTAGCATTTCATATATTAATATATGTAGCAGTGCAGCTTTAGCATGTTATATATATACAACGTAGCTTTAGCATTCGATTCATGAATAGCATAGCTTTAGCATTGGATGATATACATGTATAAATAGTGTAGGGTTAGCTTGGCGTTACCCTCCGGCGCTACAGAGGGTTTAGCATGGTGTGTTTGTCTTGCAGGGGGGCTGAGCTGAGCGGAGTCAATAGCAGAGTTCACTGCTTGTTTTCTCTGCGGTGTTAGCATTTAAGTGCAGCCGGAGGGGAGCTACGCAGGCCTGTGGATGAACGCAGCCAATGGGCGGTACCCCGCCTAACCCATAGTCCCCGCTATCTGATGGGCTGCTGTGGCTAATCTGTTAGGAGCATGACCCCAGCGCACGTGCTAACACACGCACACACACAACCTGAGCGCACGTGCTAACACACGCACGCACACACACACACACCCACACACACACACACACACAACCTGAGTGCACAAACAAATAAATGCACGCACACACACACACAAACACACAACCTGAGTGCACAAACAAATAAATGCACGCACACACACACAAACACACAACCTGAGTGCAACAACAAACCAAAAAAATGCATGCACCCGTGACTATAAAGAAGACAGCTAAAATACACACAGACACACACACATAAATCCACTATCTCTATCAGAAATACCCTGAAATGCATACACACACACACACACACACACAACCACAGTATCCCTCTCTAAAGGACAAAGTAGACACACACACACACACACTAGACAAATCAGGTAAACTAGCTATCTGACACAGCGGCTCACGGACAGCATGTCCTAAATAATCATTTCCTCCGGTTCCTTGCCAAGCAACCCTGTCCATAAATACTCCAGGAAGAGATGAGAAGCGTTGACGAGAGGACTAGAAGATACTGCTGTTGTTCCAGTATGTATGCTCCTCTCCCTCTCACCTACACCACCCTACACCACCCTACACCACCCTACACCACCCTACATCACCCTACACCACCCTACACCACCCTACACCACCCTACACACAGTGCAGACAGGGCCTCGGAGGCAGCCCTACGCAGCGGCAGCGCCGCCTCGGCTGAGAGCGGGGCTGCTTGACATTCACAGCGCAACGCTAATGCTGGCTCTTAGATCTGGTTTGGTGGTCCTTTTCTGTAGGCGTTTTGAGGACTATTCTTTCTCGGTCCGTAAGTCCTAAACCTGTTGCTCACGGTCATAAATTTAGTATACAATATTTTGGATATCGGATTCAGGATCACACATAGGATCCTGTTGGGGTGCTTAGAATGTTGGAATATTAAGAATGTTGGGGTGCTTAGAATGTTGGGGTATATAAAATGTTGGGGTGCTTAGCATGTTGGATATTAGCAGGTCAGGCACTTAGCATGGCACTGCTGTCACTGCTGTTAAGTGATGCCGAGTGAGCGCCCCCCGGTGGTGAGCCAGAGAGCGGCGGCCCTACCTTGTTAACCTCCAGGACCTCCCTCCGCTCCTCGACGGCGCTGCGGCTCGGGCCGGCCGAGCGGGCCTCATGCTTGGCGCCGTCCTCCTCCACGAAGGGAATCAGTTGCTAGCGGGGGGGGGGGGGGGTGGGGGGGGGGGGGGGGGCAACACCGGAGAGAAGCAGAGGGAAGGGAGGGATTTATCGAGGAATCTCTGAACATAAAATGCGTTGCGAAGCCAATCCCGATAAACGAATTAAGGCTGAACGCCGTCGGGGCGGAAAACTCTGTACGCTAACCCCTGAAGAAACACATTATTTGTTGGCCTCAACTGTTTGGTTGGAGGCTAAAAAAGGAGAGGATTTTAAAAGTTCGAGCGGCCTCGGGAGCGGGCAGGAACCTCCAAGTGCTCTTACATCACCGACAAACGCGCGGAAATCGGACAAATCTCTACCGCGATACATTCCGGATACCCCCGCATGTCGTAATATAATCTTGTTGGGAGGAGAGTGTTGAAAATGGATTCTGTGTAAGCTCTTGTGACGCGGTCTGGCTTAACCTCTCTCTCTCTCTCTCTCTCTCTCTCTCTCTCTCTCTCTCTCTCTCTCTCTCTCTCTCTCTCTCTCTCTCTCTCTCTCTCTCTCTCTCTCTCTCTCTCTCTCTCTCTCTCTCTCTCTCTCTCTCTCTCTCTCTCTCTCTCTCTCTCTCTCTCTCTGCAGTGCAGGAGATTAATTCATTTTTAAACACGGTGTGTGCTTGACCTTGTCTGCTTGACACTACAGTGAGGATGATGGGCGAGCAGAGAGAGAGAGAGAGACACTCAAAGAGAGAGGGGGTTGGGGAGAGACGGGGAGGGAGGGAGAGTGAGAGAGAGATAGAGCTTTTTGTGGAGGAGAGCTGGCATGGACTGCTGCTGGCTGCAGCTGCATTGTCACACTGCCCCCTAGTGGTGGGCTAGGGTAATGGCTTACGGAAAGTGGAGGCATTGAGCATGGAACAGCATTCTTAAACCGAATTGTTAGAATATCAGTTAAAAAAGTTAAATCAGCTCTGCTTCACAGTTTGAACGCTGTTTCAAAACAGTGGCAAACAGCTGAAACACAGTAGAAACCTTTTTGTAAACCGAGCTGAAACGGTTTTGAAACCGAGTTGAAAGGCAGTCTAAACACAGTTTAAACAGTTTTGAAACCCAGTTTATAGACAGCTTCAACAGTTTTGAAACAGTTTAAAGACAGTTTCAACAGTTTTGAAATATACAGTTTGAAGGCAGTTTCAACCGTTTTGAAACCCAGTCTAAAGACAGCTGTAACTGTTTTTTAAACAGTTGAAAGACGGTCCAGAATGGTAATTAAACAGCCGTGTCTTGAAGTAAAAACCTGTTGCCGGAAAACATCGGGACTAACGAGGACACACAGGAGGACGGACAGATGGAGAGAAGAGCACACGTCTCAGGAAGGACGGGTGAAAACTAAGACAGTCAAGGACAGAAGGAGACACACACACACACACACACACACACACAGGATTATGAGAACATATTATCAGAACGTAAGCCTAAAGAGAAAAGAGTGTGATGCCTGCGAGTTGGAAAGTAGAAGAAGCAAAAAAGATAACAAAATTGGGTGAGTGAATAGGGGTGAGGGAAGTCAGAGAAAAGGGGCGAACAAGATGGAGGTGATTGATAATGAGAGAAGAGAGAGGTAGAGATTTCATCTCAATATCTGGCTCACTCGCCTGGCTGAGAGAGAGAGAGAGAGAGAGAGAGAGAGAGAGAGAGAGAGAGAGAGAGAGAGAGAGAGAGAGAGAGAGAGAGAGAGAGAGAGAGAGAGAGAGAGAGAGAGAGAGAGAGAGAGAGAAAGTAGAGCAGAAGAAAGAGAGTGAGAAAGGGAGAGGGAAACAGGATGTTGTATGAGACACTTGCCAGCCGGTCAAGAAACACATTCAGTCAGGAAGTGTGATGGTTTCTGATGAGTACATTAGATAACTACCAGCCAGACAAACAACATGGTGCCTGTTTGTGTGTGTGTGTGTGTGTGTGTGTGTGTGTGTGTGTGTGTGTGTGTGTGTGTGTGTGTGTGTGTGTGTGTGTGTTTATTGGATATGGTTTCCTGCATGTGTGTGAGAAGAATCGACGAATTAAGTTCTGCTGAAAGAAAAAGGAAAAACGGACAGAGAGAGGAGAGAGCGAGAGTACAAAATAACATGGGGTGAGCGAGGCCCAACACACACGTATGCAAAGATCAGCAAAGATCTGGATCGCTACTCAGAGACCGTTTTCACCGGTCGATTACCTTCGTGTACGCCAGAAGAATACATTGAGAATCAAAACAATGTGTTTTCAGCTGGTTGCGATACACCAACCGCTTTGCAGCAGTGCATTTGAATGATTTGGCATGGTCTTAAATCACATGGATAGACTGCGTTTTCAGCATATTCTTAATGGAGCAGACTCGATCGGCTTTCCGTTTGCCGATTGGCTGGTCGTTGTGGGTACATTTGTGTGGTCGGAGACGCTATACTGCCCCCTTGTGTGCACGTTCGTGTGGAAGTGAGAATGCAGGCGGCTCCGCAAAAGATCGCAAGAGTTCGGTGAACGTGGGACACGCAGAAGAGCTGACGAGCCTGAGATGAACTTCCTGTCGCTCTCGGCGGGAAGTGAAATAGAGGTAGAGAGGAAAGGTGGGGGGGGGGGGGGGGAGATTCAAAATCAACAAAATAAAACCCAAACTATACTTCTGCGTAGACACCTCTTCGTACAGGTGTCTACGCAGAAGTAAAGGGTCACGTTTTCCGGTAACTGTATGAAAGACCAGTTGAGACAAGGTTCGCGTACATGTTCATTTGTACAACGCATCGTCCTCACATTAAACATCACCAGACGTCCCAGAATTGGGACTTATGGCAACGTTTTACCACTCTCAGTCTCACCGACGCAAAACCACAAATGGGAGCACCGGTTTGGAGAGACCCACGCTGAAGTGTAATTTGTCCTCAAAAGGCCTGCCTTGCTTTCATCACTGGTCCGTCCGTTTTAGCGCCACAGAGTTGCACTGATGAGCGCATCCAGCAAGTTGACTGCAAATGGACTTTCTGAGCCCTACTACCTCGCTTTTCAACCACTGCCACTTGCACATCAATGAACACCGCACAGGTGCAACATGGTGGAAATGTCTGTGGTTATTGGATGCCTGGTCGTATTTACACAGCTCTGTCGGGTGTTTTATTTTGTATTTAGTTAATAGCATGTGGGGTGGATTCTTGGTTTGGCTTTAATTCAAGATGACGTTTGCATTACCAAACACAGTGTATGTTACCCCTGCCAATAAAGCTTTTTGAATTCAAAACAAATTATTGTGAAAGGAGATTTAGGAAAAGAGAGAGGAGGATGGGGGGGAGAGAGAGAATGAGAGAGAGGTTTTGGCTAGAGATAGGGAGGGAGGGAGAGAGATTTTGGCTATAGAGAGAGAGAGAGAGAGAGAGAGAGAGAGAGAGAGAGAGAGAGAGAGAGAGAGAGAGAGAGAGAGAGAGAGAGAGAGAGAGAGAGAGAGAGAGAGAGAGAGAGAGAGATTGTGTATTTGAAGGAGAGAGAGAGTGCTGATGTAAGCTCCTCTCCCAGTTGTTAGTTAGCGCTGCCAGACTCTAACCAGCCTGCCGATGAGGTCATTGATTCCACTTCCTATTGGCTGGCCCCACCTGGAACCCCCACTTGATGGATGGAGCTCCCCCTGCTGCCACATCATTCTCTCACACACATACTGTAGACACACACACATACTGTAGACACACACACACACATACTGTAGACACACACACATACTGTAGACACACACACACATTACATTTTCATGACGTTCTGAATGAGTTCCAGACCCAGAAGGGAACCGAAATAGTGTGTGTGTGTGTGTGTGTGTGTGTGTGTGTGTGTGTGTGTGTGTGTGTGTGTGTGTGTGTGTGTGTGTGTGTGTGTGTGTGTGTATACAATAACCAAGTCAGCAACCATGTCTCTAGAAATGCTGCGCTACTTCCTGGAACAATAAAAAAACCAAAAGGAAGAGAGGGACTTCGCATCAAACGATGGACTGGTTTGATGTTGGAAAATAAAACCCCCGCTTAATAACCTCTTGCAGCCAAAAACCTATGAAGTCTAAAGCGTTAGATGATGACATTTTTCATGTTCGTGGAGTAATCAAAGAGAAACATGAAGAAAGGAAACAATTACGTTAGCACTTTTTCTCCCTGCTTGTTTGTTTTGTTCAGCCTGTGTGAACTTTTATTGTGTAGTACCTCACATCTGACCAATGGAAGCAGCACACCTGTTCCCTGTCAATGTGTTCTTATACAGCAACGATTCCCAAATCCGTCAAATTATCCCAAAATTGTCTCTTTCTGAGCTTTTTCGTGCCTTTATGGACAAGACAGTGAAGAGAGACATGAGCGTGGGTCAGAAAAGAGAGGGAACGGCATGTAGCACGGGACCCGAGGTGGGAATCAAACCTGTGCCTCTCCAAAGCACATCACCTACATCGTGCACGAACTCGCAGGATCAGCCACCGCCCGCACATATTGTACCATTTTCGTTTGTTTCCGCATGAATGGATGAAGCTTTCAGAGGGGGATTTGAACGGGTGGGTTTCTACAGTGGCCAGGCTCCACGGTGTGTGGATTTGAAACCTTTACGGATACTTTTTCTAAGAACGTCGTGTCCGGACACGATGTTTTCGTTTTTTTGTTTTTTTTCTGCCGGGAAACATTACAGATCCCCGCCTCCAGCAACACGATTGGTCGAAAACAAATACGAAGCGAAAAGACCGCGAAACGCCCCGTTTAGCCAGACTTGAGCTGGACTGTCACCAGACTTTCCGTTATTAAAATCGATGGGACTACGGTCATATTTACAGGTACACATGGTGCCCAAGGAGCACGGGCGCGGCTTATTTTGATAATTACGTTCCGTTCCGGTCCGGTCCCGAAACGCTTTAGCTCGGCTGCGGGGGCGACAGCCATTTTGAGAGGTTGAAGTGGATGTGGAGCACCAACGGGCCTGGAGCCCGGAGCTCTGCAGGACTCAGGGCCTCACCTCCGGCGGGGTGGTGTCCATGCCCGCGCAGTTCTCGTTGCACTTGTCGTAGACCAGCCGCAGCTTGCGGAACAGCACCGACAGCATGCGCAGGTGCTCCTGCAGCTTGCCCAGCCGGTCCTGGTGGGTGTTGGGGTGGTAGGTCACCCCGTTGGGCAGCTGGAGGGTCAAAGGTCACGGGGGGGGGGAAGGGGAGAGGGGAGAGAGATTGGTTGTGAGTGAGTAAACGGAAAACAGCTGGAAAGTTATTTAGATGTTTGTGAATGACCAACGCTGTGTTCTTTTATTGTTATACTTGTTCTACTATGGATGACAAGGACACAATGCTTTCAGTTAGAGGCCCCTGTGATCACATGGCCTGTTTCAATTGAAACGGGTGTAACAGGTAAATCAACCACTGGGAGGAGAGAGATGGGGGAGATGGGGGAGTGTGTGTGTGTGTGTGTGTGTGTGTGTGTGTGTGTGTGTGTGTGTGTGAGTGAGTGAGTGAGTGAGTGAGTGAGTGAGTGAGTGAGAGAAAGAGGGGGGGGGGGGGGGTCCCAGACAGGTAGGCAGACAGACAGTCAGACAGACAGACAGACAGACAGACAGACAGAAAGAGAGGCAGGAAGGAAGAAAGAGAGACAAAATGTGAGATAAAATGCAAGAAAGTTTAAGTCCAGCAGCCACACAGACGGGGGAACTCAAAATCACTAAATCCAACACTGTCTCTGCTTCGGTTATGCAATTCTCTCCCTCACCCATGACCTACAACAACACAACGACGATGACAATTGTGTATTACTCGCCACTTGTTATCAAGGGCGGATTCTAACAAAGAAGGGATATTGACCCGTGCACAATCTAACCACTGTCCAACCAGGGGGGGGGGGCCTCTGAGATGGGTGCTTTCCCCACTTGTGCGCTCGGTGTTCGGGTGCGTAACAGTGAGTGTCGGGGTGAGGTCGCCCCCCCCCCCCCCCCCCCCCCGGTCCCCACCTGCATGTTCCTCAGCAGCTGGAAGATCTCCATGGTGCGCAGCACGATGTCCTGCACCGTCTCCTGGCCGATGCGACACAAGGACGCAGTGTTGACGTCCCGCGCGGCCTGATGCTGCTGCTGCTGCTGCTGGGCCGCGAACGCAGCCGTCGCTAGCGGCGGCGTCGTCATGGGAACCGCGAGGTCGACTCGACACACCGGAGGGGCGGGGGTCGTGGGGTCGCAGAGGGCCGTGACGGAGAGAGAGAGAGAGAGAGAGAGAGAGAGAGAGAGAGAGAGAGAGAGAGAGAGAGAGATGTGCAGCGACGGAGTCCTGCTTACATACCTGCTGCAGTCACCTGGAGGTCTGCTGGATGAGGAAGAGGAAGGAGGAGGTAGAGGAGGAGGAGGAGGAGGAGGAGGAGGAGGAGGAGGAGGAGAAGAAACACAACAAGAGGATGTTAGCTGCAGGCCACCGTGAATACCTATTCAAACGGTTGTTAGGAGAAGTTACAAGTTTTGTTGTATTGTCTACTACAGTGAATTCAGATACTACTATAAGGTTAGGGCATCTTGCTCAAACAAGACAAGTACTTACAGCCAGTCATAATTAAGTTCTTTAGTGATTAACGAACTCGGCAGTACAAAGAGGTTAGTGGTAATGACAATAATAAAGCAGCAAGGGAACTTGACAGCACCAATCCTGTAAAATGTGAAGCGTCAATAATGCACAGTACAGCTTGAAACGTCTGGAATACACCTTCTACAATAAACTCCTTTCATAAAAAGCTACGAGAAGTAAAGTTAGGTTTGGAGTATAATAAAACATGTGGACGATATGGTTGGTTATCGGGCCCAGATGGAGACTAGTGATATAACGGTGCAATACACCACACACATGCTGGAGTCAAGTGGTTGTCAATGCAGCCCCGCACGACACTTTACAGCCCAGTTACAGTGTCGAAACTCACTACCGAGCCACGAAACATCACCTTTAACGTTGCTTGGATAGTACAAGTGTATAATTACACAAAGAACGATGAATAATGTTACCTTTGGTGTGTAATTTATTAGCTTTGTTGACATATGTCAAATCCCCTTGCTCTGCTACTAGACGTCAGCTGCTCGAACTATCGCGAGAGATCTCCCGCCCTCCCTCCGCCTAGACACGTTTACACTTTACCGTAAGTAGTGGAGTTGGTCCGCCTCTTTAAAGGTTTTCAATGGTTTAATTTCTTCTTGAATCCCGCGTAGGTTTTAGACTCTAATACCTACTATTCCTTGGAGCAGAAAAGTAGAGTTTACTTTTCTGCTCCAATGAATAGTAGCCCATGTAAAAAAATAGACCGACTGAAAAATAACTTTGAAAAATAAATTACAACATTACGGTAAGGACACGTCACTGTTAAAAGAATGAAACAGCGTCTCCTGCTGGATAACAGTTTAATAGCACTCTTTCTGGTTCAAAAGTGTTTGTCTTCCATTAGACAGATACTTCTGACCTGTGCCAAATATCTCATTGTTTAAGAAGCTCCGTATAAAATGATAGCTATTAATATCATATTCAAGATCTTGGAGGAATTTCCGGTGCACTCTGCTGTGAAAATGTATTCTGTGGCAATCTCAGTGAGCGGAAACCAGGCTACAGATTACATCACCTATTACTTCTTCTCTAAAATCAATTCATCACTATAAACACAAGACAATTCTCCATCAGTAAGCCTGTTCTCCTCCGTTTTTAACGGTTTTTCTATCTTGAAGCACCGTTGGAGACTATTTGAAACACGGTGTGAAGTTTAGATGCCCCGCAACTTCCTAATTAAGGAAGACGTGCTGGCTTGCTTGTGATGATGAATGAATATTGCTCTTTCCGTTTCCATCTGCCACACAGCCAGAGCGACTGAGGCGTACCATTTGGAAAATTAGTTTCTCCATATGAATTGGATATGTCTGCTCTCCTTCAGCTTGGCTCATTGAAAGTCTGGCGCGCGCACGTGAAGTAACGTGCGTGTGTGTGTGTGTGTGTGTGTGTGTGTGTGTGTGTGTGTGTGTGTGTGTGTGTGTGTGTGTGTGTGTGTGTTTTGATGGGGTCAAATTAATGGGCTTTATTATCATAAGCAAGCAAGCGAGAAATAGGAAAGAATGACAGACAGGCGGACAGACATCCAGAACGCAATGTCTGTCTGCGCTCATTAGCGGAGGGGGTATCAGTGTTGCGTTTATAGGGATTATCCAGCGACACCGAGCGTGCGCATAAATCAAGCTGCAGCGGAGTTTAATTAAAAACACACGAAGCATCGTTAATACCGCGGTGCATTCTGGGAGCGGGCCGAGGCCGGACAGCGATACTGCCTGGCTGGGGGATGAGTGAGTGAGGCAGTGAGATAGGGAGCTTTAGCAGACATTACGACTCCTTCTCCCTCTCTGAGTGACGTGAGGCCGGTCGGGATGTATGGGGCTGCTGAGTCACGAGTCTTCAGATGTAGAGCGCAACACAATTAGCAGCACATACAATTCAAGATAGAATGAAGATATCATGTCTGGAAATGTGTTCTTAATAAAAATCCACATTATAGCAAGTTAGCCTATCGTCGATCAATCGTCAACATTAACCCACTTTACTGTGTAGCTTTACCAAAAGGGGGATTTGAATAATGTTGAATAGAAAAAACGTTTACTGTTGCTTTACTTTAAATCGGTGGCATCAATGCCCTTCAAAATAAAAGTTCCTGTTCTGACTCTAGAAATACTTTGAATACTGTGCAGAGTCGAGAAGACCTATTTCCCAGAGTTACAGCATATCTATGGTATGTCCTTAAGGCAACACTCGCTTCTTCAGAAGACAGAGTAGAGAACAAGCTATTCTGGTATCAAATGACGCTATGGGGAAGTTGTTCAGCACTGTCAAACTATCAAGAACTTATTCAACTTTTCATTTCATGGATGTACCGATCTACTGTGTGTCGCTTAGCAACCGTGATCCAGCAAAAGATAAGCCAATGTTGAAATCATACAATATATGGTTGAAATCAGTGGTGTTCAGCAAGCAACAATTCAAGGTTAGTAATACTGTCTCTATGTGATTTGGGGAGGGGAAAAGTGAATTACTGCCAGATAGTATATTGACGAAAATATTTTATTGAATGACAAAGAAAATGTTATTTTAACTTCACATTATGCTGATGAAAATGCTCAAATATGGTCAAATGCAACTGGTACCTTTTTAGCTACATTATGTTGAATATCTCGGTTTCTTGGTCTAACTGAAAAATGGAGACCATTTGAATCCCATTTAAAACAAGCTTGGACTTAAAACATCTGGACTAAAACAAATGGCCCCAGCAAGCACTAATCTCCATCAGGATATTAAACACAAGACAAGACACAGGCCTACAGTGTTCAACTAAATAAAATACATTCAACTCAACAACACTCAACTGAGTTTACACTCATACACAATTTAAAATACGGTATTTTTCATTTCACAGCTGGAAAATGAAATCCCCCCTCACCATTTATTGAGGATTTCTCTTTGTAACATTACGGGGTCCTCACACAGAATGTGGTTCATGGGGTACACAGAGTTCAGGTTGGTTACTTTACGGGGTCCTCGCACAGCGTACAGTCGGGCTTGAGGTCGGCCTCGCGCTCCATCTGGATGGTGATGGAGTGAAGTTGTAGGAGAGGTAGCAGGCCTGGGTCATCTCCCTCAACACCGACTGGGCGTCCACCGTGTCGTCTGTGTGAAGAAGGGGGGGGGGAGGAGTCAATACTCTAATATAAATAATATACCATCATCCTGCTGACCCTGTCTAGCTCAACTGGTGGACAGCGGGGTTAGGGGTTGATTCCCTGTCTAGTTCAACTGGTAGAGCAAGGCATTAACACTGCCAGGGTTAGGGGTTTGATTCCCTGTCTAGTTCAACTGGTAGAGCAAGGCATTAACACTGCCAGGGTTAGGGGTTCGATTCCCACTGGGGCCACCCAAGAAAGACACCTTGTGTAGTAAGTAAACACTATACAACATTCCTTCACTCCAAGTCAGACAGGGAAAACATTCCAGAACTTTTCAAGTTAAAACTATTCAAAGACAAGACGGAAAAGAAAAGAAGAAGAGAAAAAGCAGTTATATTTGTTTGTGTTGCCAACAAAATTACAAAAGAAATCCAAAATGTGAAACATGAATTGGCAAACAAATAGTACATGTCGACATCGACAGGGAAGAAAGTGCAGCAGAGCGCCGGGCTCACCGATGGCGACGTGTGTGGACAACACGGCCTGGTTCATGGTGAGGGCCCAGATGTGGAGGTTGTGGACCGCAGTCACCCCCTTGACCCCCAACAGCCGCTCCCTGACCTCCACGTACCGCACCCCCGACGGGGTACCTGGGAACGGGACGGGACAGAGCGTGTGAGGCAGGGGGTTCCCAAGATACTCCCATGCTGACCCTTGACCCACCTGGCTCCCAGGGACCCCCGGGATATTTTGTGAAGTAAACACATTTTCATTATCATATTGAACAATGTGATGATCGACATTTATCTTTGTGTGTTCTTCAATCAGTATTTCCCTGTTCGGCCTTCAAAGATACGTATGATCAGGAAAAAGGGTCAGGGCCTTTAGCCCCTTAAATATTTATAATTAACCTCAAAATGGGGAAAACCCCCCACAAAATAAGGAGTTACCTTCTGTCCTTTACTCTGTACATGCAAAGTGGGTCCAGATTTTGTTTTTCCATTGGAGTCAATGAATATTGCAAAAATAAGGTTTTCCCCCAACATTTGATAGAACTGCCCTGGAAATAATCCAAAATGTCCCTCCAATGGAACGGCCCAGGCAAGTCGGCGTGCATATTGAGGCCCCTTCCTGACCCCCGGGGGCCCTCGCTACGACCCACTGATGGGTCGCGACTCATCGAAAGCCACCGATTTTCTAAAACCTAGAAAAGCGTAGTGGGGTGAAGCGCTACGAGGCCACAGCGTGGAGACGAAGGTGCTCGCACCTTCCATGAGAACGATGAGGATGTCCCTCAAGATGGTCAGGGTGGTGCCGAGGACGAAGATGGAGAAGAGGAAGGTGCAGATCGGGTCCGCTATTTTATACTCCGGCTGGGGGAACCATGCAGAACAGAAGACATATTGGGTGAAGGCTAGGAATAAAAGCGTAGGCTAAAGATGTTTTCTGTGTAAGGCAAGGCAATCGAAGTGTATTGATACAGCATCCTCAAACACAATCTTGATTCAGTTTATTTTAGGATGATCTATAAAATACATGTATGAAACAGTTTCATTGTTTTTCCAATGAGTGGCCACTTTAATTACATATATTTTTTTTAATGGGATGTTTGGCAAGTATGCCACTTGATACTTTGACAAGGAGGGTTTTAGTGGGGGAACACTGCTCTCTCTCAGGTCAATCGTCTATCTCTGTGTTCTATGAATGACTCACTACAGTAGTCTCCAAGCCCCCCAGCCTAGCCAGAGGGAGTGTGAGGGTATCTGACCGTCCGGGGTGGAGAGAGCTGCTATAGCACATGGTGATCACAAGAGAACACAGGCAGACTATATACGTGTCTTGGTTTTTCCCTTTCTAACACATGAAGAAAAGCTACTGTTCTTTTTTTTTTTACTGTGCTTTTGACAGTTAGACTTACTTATAGAATATTCTATTTTTAACTGAAAGATTTTAACTGGAAGCTGCTTCATGCAAAGACTACACTCCCTTGGTTGGAAACGCAGGACGCCATTCAATCGTACGTCACATTAAACGACAAATAAGTACTTTTAAAACTGAAGTAAGTGAGAATAATATAAATTGAGTTTGATTTAAAACGATTTTAAATCAAAGCACTTTTTTCTGATGGGATGTTTTGTTTTACTTTGACTAGTCTAGAATAACCTTTCCTCCTCACTGACTCAACAGACTTACAGGATACATTGTGCAGACATTGTATGACGTAGGATACTTTCAAACCAAAAAGTACTGGGTTCAGCTTTGATTTTTGTATTTCACTAGTAGCCACAAGAAGTACTGTTATTCCCTCACTGACTAAACATCGGAACAACTTACAGAATTCCTCTGGTTACAATTCTGCTGTTTTTTTATTATTACTAGACATCATACTGGTTATATTCCCCTTCACTGCGGCGCCATGTTGAACACTTCTCAACACGTCCAGGCGGGGGCGACCTTGGGCCGACTGACCTTGAAGTAGATGATGACGGCGCTGACCATGACGCTGACGCTCTGCAGCAGGTCACCCACCACGTGCACGAAGGCCGCGCGCACACTGGCGTTGGCCTGCTGGGCGCGCTTTCCTAGGCGACGCCACGGAGAAAACACACACACACACACCAAAGGTAAAAAAAGGTCACTTCTTCTTTTTGTACATGGTTTCACATTGGCGATGGAGCCAATCAATGCAGAGGAGGAAAATCGAACTATTGAACATTATGTTTCTTGTGATGTTGTTCCTTAGAGACAGGACATTTTTTTAATGAAAGCCCCAAATCAGTCAAAAACAATAAAAACAAACAGTAAAACCAAATCTCTAAGTAAATGGCGAGTGTCATACCCTGTTCAACTCCTTCCACATCTCCATCACCGTGGTTACCGTGGGCGTGGTGGCCATGGCCATCCTCGTCCTGGGCGTGGCTGTGACCATGGGAACTGAGGCCCCCGTGGGAGTGGCCGTGCCCTGATTGGTGCAGGGTCAGCGCCATGCTGTTCCCCCGGGAAACAAGGTTTCAAGTTTAAAGGGGCATGTGTGTGTGTGTGGTTACATGACGTTGGCTAGTGTTTAAAGATGTGTGCATCTGAGGGTGTGTGTGTGTGTGTGTGTGTGTGTGTGTGTGTGTGTGTGTGTGTGTGTGTGTGTGTGTGTGTGTGTGTGTGTGTGTGTGTGTGTGTGTGTGTGCATCTGAGTGTGTGTGTGTGTGTGTGTGTGTGTGTGTGCATCTGAGTGTGTGCGTGTGTGTGCATCTGAGTGTGTGTGTGTGTGTGTGTGTGTGCGCGTGTGTGCGCGTGTGCGTGTGTGTGTGTATCTGAATGTGTGTATGTGTGTGTGTGTGTGTGTGTTACATGATGTTGGCGATCACAGCGCAGCCAGAGGTGATGAGCATGATGGTGCCGTCGATGTGGTAGTCGTCGCTGACGATGCGCTCCACGGCCAGGTACACCAGCACCCCCGTCACCAGCCAGATGGTGAAGACTGACAGCAGAGCCCCCAGGATCTCTACAGGTACAGGTCATCACAACTGCCACTCACTTTTATCCAAAGCACCGTGTGTGTGTGTGTGTGTGTATGAGTGTGTGCGTGTGCACCAGCGCGGTGCCAGCCGTAGCTGAGTGTGTGTGTGTGTGTGTGTGTGTGTGTGTGTGTGTGTGTGTGTGTGTGTGTGTGTGTGTGTGTGTGTGTGTGTGTGTGTGTGTGTGTGTGTGTGTGTGTGTGTGTGTGTGTGTGTGTGTGCATGTGTGTGTGTGTGTGCGTGCGTGCGTACCAGCGCAGTGCCAGCCGTAGCTGAGTGTGTGTGTGTGCGTGTGTGTGTAAGTGTGTGCGCGTGTGTGTGTATGCGTACCAGCGCGGTGCCAGCCGTAGCTGTGTGTGTGTGTGTGTGCGTGTGCGTGTGCATGTGTGTGTGTGTGTGTGTGCGTGTGTGTGTGTGTGCGTACCAGCGCGGTGCCAGCCGTAGCTGAGTGTGTGTGTGGCGGGCCGGGAGGAGAGCCAGAGGGAACAGAGGCTGATGATGAAGCTGGTGAGGTCCACCAGTAGGTGGGCAGCGTCCGTCATCACCGCCAGACTCCCAGCGAAGTAGCCCCCTGCACCCCCACAGAGAGGGAGACAGAGGACAGAGACTCAGATTCCTTATCGTCGTCGTCACCATGGACAGAAAATCAGCTTAAAAAAAATAATCAGGGCTCGGTGATCAAACCATCGGAACGGTCTTTCCTGGCTTCACTTCACTTCTGACACCAATCACAATCGCTTTGGTGATTAGAAGCGTTTTCTGCGTGGCGAACTTGCCCTGAATATATAAAACAACAGTTTGGCATTTGTGCCCCGTCATTTTGTGAAGCACTGTTGCGTTGCGTCCACAAACGCCGTACTGACCCGACGGCACATTGATTCCAAAATGCTATATCAGCATATACAAGACAATATAGCATAAAGTTGTTTACATTCAGGGCGCCCGCTAAACGATGAGGTGAATTTGACTGATCATTTTGCTAACGGACCATTGGGCGAAGCCAGGAGAGAAAGGTTACGAGGCTCCGTTCAGAAACAACATCAACACAACCAACCAACACTTGGAGACGGAGAGAGCAACGAGGGGGAGGGGAGAGGGGGAGAAGGAGAAGGAGAGATGGAGGAGAGATGGACGAGGGAGGGGAGAGGAGATCAAAGGAGGGGAAGGGGAGAGGGGGAGAAGGAGAAGGAGAGATGGAGGAGAGATGGAGGGGAGATGGGGAGAAGAGATAAAGGAGGGGAAGGGGAGAGGGGGAGAAGGAGAAGGAGAAGGAGAGATGGAGGAGAGATGGAGGGGAGATGGGGAGAAGAGATAAAGGAGGGGAAGGGGAGAGGGGGAGAAGGAGAAGGAGAGATAGAGGAGAGATGGAGGGGAGAGGGGGAGAAGGAAAAATGGAGGAAGAGGAGGAGGAGGAGGAGGAGGCTCACCCAGGATCTCCCCGATCATGAAGATGAGGCAGACGGCAGACACCACGTACAGCCTCTCCCTCGCCACTTTCCTCTCGCGCTCGCGGTCCTCCTTTGCGCGGCTGTTGTCATGGCAATGCTTGACGCCGCCACCGATGCCATCTTGGTTTGGATTACTGAGGAAGAAATAAAATAAGTCAGAAGGACAAACTTTTGGTAGTATCAGCAGGGATTCAAACTTGGTGATTGGTGTTAAATTTCATCACACGTGATAGCATAATGCATGTAAAGCATTTAATACATTAAGCTTGGTGTCTTAAGGAAATCACCTGATAGTGTTTAAGCGATATGTATTAATAAGACAAACTCTTCTCTCTCCCCGAACTCGACAGCAGAGGAAACAGAAGAGGAGGGAGAAAAGAAAAGAGATAGGGAGAAAAGAAGAGAGATGGAGAGAAGAAGCGGTCTTAACTTTTCGTGCCGTGGTGTAAATGTACGTTTCCATGCCCCTAAGACCCTTTGAATCTTGAGATGGAAGAGACAAGGAGGGGCGGAAAAGAGGAGAGGAGAGGACGGAGATGTAGGAGGGGAGAGCCAGTCTGCGGAACACCCATAACACACACCCTTCTCCCCCTTAGTAGTCCACTTAGCACACTCCTCAACCCATCTCCCCCCCCCCCAACCCCCCCCCCCCCCCCCCCCCCCCCCCCCCCCCCCCCCCCCCCCCCCCCCCCCCCCCCCCGAGCGGGGGCTTAGCATTGTGTGGAGTGGGTTGATTTAATCAACGGGACGTGGGCAAAAGCGTTGCCCACGTCCTCCACACTGACAAACTGATGTAAACGTCAATGTGATGAATCACCATGTGACCACGCCGGGGGCGTCCCGTTTTACTGAAACCAGCAATCAACATGAATTAACTGATTAATAAAAGCAATAAGCAACGATAACGCGTGCGAGCCTACAGACACCGTAAAGCATGAATTAAAAAAACAAACGAAACAAGGATTATGATTACGAATGAACGATTGAACCGAGTTGATGGTAGAATGAAATGATACCTTTCCGCGGAATATGTGTTCATCGTTTCGGTCAAGAGGTGAGTTTTTTCTTGGTTCTTCTTCTTGAACATCGCTGAGCAGATCGGAGGAAGTAGGATGAAACGGAAAAGTTCTTGAAATGTTTCCTTTCAAACTCCCGGGAACATAAATCTTCAGGTAATCCCTGACCGACACTTCACAACAACAACAATAAAAACCCTGCCTTGCCTGTCTTGGACCTCTACCAACCAGTGTGTGAAGTACTGGAGACGCCTTGTGACCACTGGGCTCCCAACGTTACATCCCAGATAGTCAAGTGTGCAAAAGAGTCTGCAAGTATTTTATTAAACCTTGTGACCACTAATAACCACCGTGTGCAAAACTGTGCGACCGCCTGCAGCTCCTTGGGGCGTGACGTTGGGGTTCAGGGGTCGAAGTAAACCCCGTGGAGACCTCCACTCTTGTTATATTGTGGGGATCGTCCTGGTGTGTGTGCGTGTGTGTGTGTGTGTCTCTAGTGTCTGGGATAGCAGAGTTCCGCTTAAACGGCCTCGCTTGACGCCATCAATTCACGACACAAGTAGGCCTTTATGAAGCGTCTAATGTGGCCTACTCAAATCCGCACACACGTTTGAAGGACGCAATACCGTGTCTGTTCCGAGTCAATTAACTGCATCATTGGGAAGCCTAAACAGGCGCTTTTCAACGGATGGACATGGTCGACCTACAACACCTACCAACTCAAAAGGAACGCCGAGAGGCTTTGCGAGTCCAAAGCGGTTCAAAGCTCGCTCCTGATACTCATGGAAAACTTTGTTTCGTCTTTCTTCCAGGCTTCCGTCTAATTGTTGAGCAGCAGGTGGCGACACAGCAGCGTTTATCCGTGGCGAACACACCCACCAAGAAGAAGGGCTTTACGATGCATAACTGCATAAAATATTGCTGAATCAGAATCCATGAAATTCGAGTCATAATTTGATGCATGTTTGTTTACTGACGTTCCACAACAATGTTGGTGTGCTGCTTTGTTTTGTGCTTTCATAAGTCTGCACATTGGCCAGATTCTGCACTCCTAACCCTGGAGGCATGGCTCCCTCATGTAGTCCTTAAGATTTATTTTCTCTGGGTTTAGGAGTTTCTCCTTGTATTCCTTTAAAGAGCTTAGGGTTTGAGGTGGGGGGGGGGGGGGGGGGCTCATATACAGACTGGTCCCGTGCTTACGTGATGTACCAATAAAATGGACTGGACTTGAATGCCTTAAAAAATATAGAAACACGCCATGAACCTGTCTCGCTCTCGCTAGATAACACAGACCTCTCTCTCTCTTTATCCCTCTCTCCTTGTCTCTCCCTCTCTTTCTCTCTCACACTCTCTTTATCCCCCTCTCTCACTCCAGGAAGTATAAGACAGCAAAATAAATAAGGGAGAATTTTACTTTCTTTACCTTTGTTTATTTTATTATTTTGATATACTTCCCTCTCTCTCTCTCTCTCTCTTCATCCCTCTCTCTCTCTCTTCATCACTCTCTCTCTCCCTCTCTCTCTCTCTTTATCCCTCTGTCTCTCGCTCCCTCCCTCCCTCGTCATGTGTGTGTTGTCGAATTGTGTCTTTTGTGTCGGACAGCAGGTTGGATCCTAAAAATAGCGTCTTGTGCGTTAGGGCCGTACAGGAAGAAGGGGTTTCTGTTTTGCTGCCCCAGCATGCGAGTGTGTCAGTGTGTGAGGTTGCTACAGGGTTGCTAGGCATCGTGGGGTCCGGCCGGAGAAATGTGGGGTCCGGTGTGCGTGTGTGTGTATGTATGTGTGTGTGAGAAAGAGAGTGTGTGTGTGTATGTGTGTGTGTGTGTGTGTAAATGGATGGACCCTGGCCGTGGGACTTGGGGTCTCACACGTGCGAGTGTGTGCGCACACGTAGTCTTTGTGTGTGTGTGTGTTTGTGTGTAAACACAGCAGAATGTGTTCACTTTGAGGGGGTTTGACAAAGCGAGGTTCATGTTGTGATGGGGGGTCTTGTGTGTGTGAGAGAGACCTGGCAATGGACGCCATGGCAACCGCCCCCCATTTAAACTATTTTATTGGTGTGTATGTGTGTGTCTGTGTGATTGTGTGTGTGTGTGTGTGTGTGTGTGTGGCAAAACAGTCCCAGCATTAACACTATGTCGTCAGGTCTACGTCACACACACACATACACACACTCACACGTACAAACATGCACACATACAAACACACAAATCACTGACGCCACAATGCCAAAGAGCTAATGTGTGCTGAAGCACAGAGAGAGAAAGAAAGAAAGAAAGAAAGAGAGAGAGAGAGAGAGAGAGAGAGAGAGAGAGAGAGAGACTAACAGAGAGAGAGGGTGTTTCCAATAGGCTGGGGCTGATGCACCACCAGACTCTTAAAGCTCCGTCCTCAACAGGAAGGACCCCAGACGAGCGCTTGTACCCCCACCCCAGCTATCACCCATCTCCCAACCCCAGTTTTAGCTAGCTATCTCCGGCCACATCCTCCCACGACCTCCCCCTGTCTCCTGCCCAGCCAGTGCCCCCCACCCAGCCATGACGGAGGCTGTCCTCACCCTACTGAGGGACTTCTCCAGCAAGACGGACTCCTTCGAGGGCTGCAAGCCCAACGGACGATCGGGCCTCCGGGAGCCGGACCCCAGGGAGGGGCCCTCGGAGCGGGGTCGAGCAGAGGGGGGAGAGAGACCCTACTCCCTGGACATAGAGAGCGCCCTGGCCTGGCTGCGCTGGGAGCTGGTGAGCCGTGGTTCTGTTGGGTTCACGAGCAAACCGTTTCATCCACAGAGACTTACAGTGGACTTTTAGATCATTGAGGAGCAGGTAAGGGTTAGAGGGAAGACAGTGGGGGATCGAACCTGGAACCTTTGGTCTGGGAGTCAAACCCCCCGACCACTATGACTAGACTATCCTGCCCCCTTTGTTTATTTGATGGTTAAAATGTGATGGCCATTGTCATCCTCGAGCAAGGTGACCCCTAACCCCTACTGGCCCCTTATTGATCTGTTATCAACCTAAGCAACCTAAACAACCTAAACATTTACTTTGGATGAATTGTCTGCTGAATTTGTAAAAAAGTAAAAAAAAACATAAAGATGATTGTAGGTGAGTTATGAAGATGGCTCTATGATTCAGCTCAGCGTGCAGATGCCTGGGTGGTCCGGGGGAAGTTATTGAAGTGGAGGCATGTTTATGGGTGGTAAGGTGAAAGGTCACACTCTATAACGGCTTCGGCGGCCATCGCTTTTGAGGGGTGGGCGAGAGAGCTTTAGTGTCTGAGAGTGGAGAGAGAGTCTGAGTCTACCGCTGTTCTCTCTCACTTGCGTGTACACCCTGCTGGGACTCTGTCAACCTCCTAAAGTGTGTCTTCTCCCTCGCTCGCTCTTTCACTTTCTATTTGGCTCTCTCACTGTATCCATCTCTCTCACTCTCAATTCAATTTTCAAAGCGAGAAATACCTACATTGCCAAAGCATGGAAAAAGTAAAATTATATAATAATAATCTCTTTTACATATGTCTTATTTCTCTTTCCCACTCTATCTAGCTCTCACTCCTAATTTGCTTATCTCTCTCTCTCTCCCTCTCACTCACTCAATCTCTCTCACTGAGTTGTAGTGACCTAGACTGTATAGACTGTATAAACCTATACATTCTAGAGCAGGCTCTCCATTATCCACTCTTATTACTCTCCTCTAACACACACACACACGTAAGCAGCACTCTCTCTCACACACACACACACACACACACACACACACACACACACACACACACACACACACACACACGCAAGCAGCACTCTCACACACACACACACACACACACACACACACACACACACACACACACACACACACACACACACACAAATGTATGTCTATAATGTGGGTACATTTACATGGAAATATACAAGCACACAAAAATGCTAATTAAACAAATACAAAAGAGTAGCATCCACCAGCTTTTGACAGAGAAAAGAATTGCAGAAACTCAGACACATTCCTTTATCCTGACAACAACAAACTGGCCTGGAATTCAGAACTCTCCATTTCGATGGAATTCAGCATTTTCCGGGTTTTCTCCACAATGAGGGTAATTACAAGGTCTCTTGTATAAAAGAGGTTGGGCAGAAAGGAAAGATATCAACGATTTTTAGGAGTTTAGAGAAGTATATTTGAAAATAAACATCTGTCAACATTTGCATATTAAGATTAATTAAAATTTTCTAATATATTTAAATGCAGTTTTTGCTACTTTCTTATGGACAGAACAGTGAAGAAAGGTGTTAAGTAAAAAGTGAATTACATGTACAGCAAGTCAAAATCGAATTATCCATCATTATCCATAGATTGCAGGTAACGTTAATGTGCCAAACTATCCTTCAGATTGGATCGCTTAAAGAGGAACCAAGCGCTCAAATATAACTGCAGCAACAGCACCGCCTCTGGTGAAACACGATTACTACAACAGATATGTTTGATTGGCTGACTTTTTTTTTTCATACCTTCAAATCCCCAGATACATTGAACAGCCTACAAAAGTAAGCTAAACGTGTTTTTGTTGTTGTTTGTGTTCAGATGGAGATGCGATCCCAAGACCAGGTTTTGATCCGGCAGTTGATGGAACTTCACGCGGGCATCCAGGAACTCAAACAGGAGCTGTCTGAGGAAAATCAGAACGACGATGATGATGATGATGATGATGATGATGATGATGATGATGATGATGATGATGATGACGACGATGATGATGATGGTGACGAAAGTGAGGGGCACAGCTCCTGGGAATCTTGCAGCCAGACAGGAAGCGGCAGCGTGAACTCGGGAGAGACCGAATTTTCTGCTTCCTGTCTGAAGATGACCATTTCCATGCCACTGTCGACCCCACCCTATTGGCTGGGGTTGACAGCCAATAGGGTGTTCAGTAGGAGGAGCTCCATGCCGTGATCGATCAAACCTATCATCTCAACTCAAAGAATAAAATATAATGAACAGAAAATTATTTTGAAACTTTTGAAATTCAAATGGTAAGGAAGTTGCACAGATAACAAATCTGAAATATTCACAAAAAAAGCTGACTATTGTATTTATTCGATTTGTTATTTTGCTTAACTCAAACTAACTTTGCCCATGAAATGTAAAAATAATTTAATAATATGAATATTGACATTTTCATCTGATTTGATATTTCTTTGATGTGATGTTTAGACCATGCCATTACATAGCAGTTTATTAAAGTGTTCGGTTTAGATGACAATGGATATCTTGTCCAACACTATCAGTCGACAAATGGGTAACTTTCTCTGCCCAAGTAGTGTAGAAGATTTTTTTCAAAACAGCCATTGATCAAAGTGAGATAAACAATGAATGCACTATGCAAATATTGAATAAACATGAACATATTGAATGCTGGAATATATGTATAAATGTCCAGGGGAAAACATATCAGGCGACCTCGTTTTAGTTCCTTTATCTGCATACTAATTAGTATTTTATGTGTCTCTGTATGATCCATGGTTCTTACCATCGCTAGCTGACCCTCTTCACACAGTTTGTCACAGAGAACACTGATCTTCCAGTAGCATCGAGACAGTAGTCACAGTAGGACAACACAATAAACTGTATTTGTGGACTGTTTATTTACTTTTTTCAAATGACAATTTTTTTTCTTTTGCACACAGATACCCCAAATAAACCTCACTCAAACAAAAGTGACCGCTCAAATAATTCCCATCTCTTCTTTGTCTCTTCAACTCTCCAACGTGCAACTGGTGTCAGGGTAATGTGGGTAGGGCTTTCGACGCTCAGCGGTAAGGTACTGGGTTCGAAACCCGGTGTCCGGCGCCTCACCCGTGGGCATCCTCGAGCAGTGATGCCCGGCCCCTCATCTGCTCCTAAATGACCCGCATCCGAACCCACTGTAGCTTCAGACATTGGCATTCAGTGGCAGTGCTGACTATTCCATAATTATTGAGTCATCTCGCTGAAGGCTATTATGGAATAGTCAGCACTGCCACTGAAAGCCATTGTCCAAGCGGGACACCCTACACAAACAGAGTGGTAGCGCGACGCGACAGGGAGCAGGGACAGTATTGGACGGGGCTTGAGTTGCCTTGGGTAAAAGCGTCTGCCTTGCTAAAAAAAACCAAAGCTGTAGTTGTTTTCTCACACGCTACGTTGAGCTGTCCTCCTCGTCCCACAAGGCCTCCCGTTGCATCATACAAAAATGCAACCACTGCATCTTTCAAATCTGTATCCAGCCTCAGAGAATGGGTACCGGTGGTGCTCCGTGGTCTGCCCCCCTCTCCCCCTCTCCCCCTCGTCGGTGCAATCCGCCAGGGCCAGGGCGGATCAGGGCTGGTCGTCCCCCTCCACCTCCAGAGCTCCGTAGCTCTCCCTCCTCATCCTCTGGATCTCGGAGTTGAGACCCAGCAGGGTCCGGGCCAGCTGCTGGTCCTGGGAGCGCATCTCCAGCTGCAGGAGGGTGAAGACGTGAGGAAGACCAGGGATTAGTTGACTAAACTCTGTAGTCCAGTACAGGGTAGTTGTAGTGGAGGAATCCCACCTGCGGTGTATATACCATGCATCGTATATTTAGTATTCAGACATTGAGAAGATGCTTTTATCCTAGAGTGAATTCAGATCCAGGTCATTAAGGACCAGGTAGGGGTTAGGGTATGTTGCTCAGGGAGGCCTACAGGTACACTGTGAACATTGGGATTTGAACCCAGAACCTTTCGGCTGGGAGTCAAACACTAACATAGTGCTGCAGTGTTTGTTACTAACTTTTTTGTTTGTTCAAAGTTATTAAAAGACACCGGGCCAGTAGATGAGGCACTCCATCCCTTTCAGTTAAGCAGCAAAATAATTTGGAGAATCGTTTGTCATATTTGTTGCCGTTTTCTTTACATCCCGACAGCAGCCAATAAACAAATGCTCAAACTGAAATGATTGGATGGCCCAGCTGTCTGTCTAGCTGACCACCTGCGACTGCGAGCACTCTGCCCGTGCATTGCGCATGACCGGAGTCTTCCAGAAGGCTGGGAATCAGAATCAGAATCAGAATCAGAATCAGAAAAGCTTTATTGCCAAGTACGTTTTTTAAACATACAAGGAATTTGTCTTGATGATGTAGGTGCACGTCACGTTCTCTATTGCAAGTTAAACAGAACAAACAAAATAAGTATAAATATATGTATAAATATATACACACAATTTAGATGTCCAAGAGCAGATTAAGTACAGTGGCATGTAGAGCCAGGGGTGGGGTGTGGAGAGAGTCAGGGTGGTTTCCGGGCCTTGTTAATAAGGCTAGTGGCGGAGGGGAAAGAACTGTCCTTGTGACGAGAGGTTTTGGTCCTGATGGACCTCAGCCTCCTGCCAGAGGGGAGTGGCTCAAAGAGATTGTTGCCGGGGTGGGAGGGGTCAGAATACTCTGGTTCCTCCAAACCCGCCTACCCTAGCTTTAAAGGCCATGCTTGATTGTACGCTTTTCTCACCATGACTGTCATTCTAATGACCACAACAACACCCGGAGACAGAACTCACCAGTTCAGACCGGAGCCAGGTGATGGCTCCATCTATCTTGGCTCTGCGGAGCTCCTCATTGGCCTGCTGGTTCCCGCCCAGACTGAGGCAGCCAATGGGTGCGCAGGGGTCATCCTGGTGGTTACTCCGGTTGGAGCCTGCGGTCCTGAAGGCGTGAATCAGTTGGTTCTTAATGTTGTCCAGAACCAGGGTGGAGAGGGAGTCCTCACTCTGGCTGTCCCGGTCCATCACAGACCCCCTCCACAAGGGACAGAGTGTGTGTGTGAGAGAGTTTGAAGGTATGTGATTTTAGATGTGTGTGATCAAGGTTGTGTGTGTGTGTGTATATTTGTGTGTGTGTGTGTGTGGGTCTGTATATGTGTGTGTGTGTGTGTGTGTGTGTGTGTGTGTGTGTGTGTGTGTAGGACAGTCCTCTGTATATCCTCAGCAGTATCCCCGTCTCTTCTTCTTCCCTCCAAAAGAAGAGTTGTGCTCCTGTTTCCAAACGTCCAGGATCTCCTCCTGTACTCTCCTACTGCACCTCCTCCTCCTGCCCCAGACAACAGCTCTGTCTCCCCTCTGCTTGCTTGTGACTCGCGTCCCGGCGGCGGTGGTGGGTTAGGGTTAGCGGTACAGCTCCTCGTCTCCTCTGCCGACAGGAGGTTCTGAGTCGTTGCCCTGCAGCTCCTCCTCCCCCCCCCCCCCCCCCCCCCCCCCCCCCCCGCCCCCCCCAGTCGGGTTGTTTTGTCATCGCTACCATGGAGATCTACCCCCCCCCCCCCCCACCCGTCTCCTCTAGGGTCCAGAAAGAATAGAGGGGTAGGGGGTGGAGACCCCCTGGACAAAGACTATTGTTGCTTCCGAATAAGACTTAAAAAAAACTAACCCCCGCCTTTGCTCCACCACCACCACACCTCCCTCTTCTCTCTCGCTGTGTTACTCTGTCTCTCTCTCTCCCCTCTCTCTCTGTTTCTGCCTTCTCCCCCTCTCTCTCTCCCTCTTTCTGTCTCTCTCCCTTTTCTCTCACTCTGGGTTTCTCTGTGTCTCTCTCCCCTCTCTCACTCTGGGTTTCTCTAGGTCTCTCTCCCTTCTCTCACTCTGGGTTTCTCTGTCTTTCTCTCCTCTATCACTCTGGGTTTCTCTGGGTCTCTCTCCCTTCTCTCACTCTGGGTTTCTCTGTCTTTCTCTCCTCTATCACTCTGGGTTTCTCTGTCTCTCTCCCTTTTCTCACTCTGGGTTTCTCTGACTTTCTCTCCTATCACTCTGGGTTTGTCTTTCTCTCCTCTGTCACTCTGGGTTTCTCTATGTCTCTCTCCCCTCTCTCACTCTGGGTTTCTCTATGTCTCTCTCCCCTCTCTCACTCTGGGTTTCTCCATGTCTCTCTCCCCCCTCTCACTCTGGGTTTCTCTATGTCTCTCTCCCCTCTCTCACTCTGGGTTTCTCTATGTCTCTCTCTCCTCTCTCACTCTGGGTTTCTCTATGTCTCTCTCCCCTCTCTCACTCTGGGTTTCTCTGTCTCTCTCAGCCCCGCCTCCATACAATTCGTAGTGTGAGAAACATGCTGAGTTTGTTCTCCTTTGGACAAAGTCCCTGTAAATCTGTGTGTGTACGTGAGCCTTTGTGTGTGTGTGTGTGTGTGTGTGTGTGTGTGTGTGTGTGTGTGTGTGTGTGTGTGTGTGTGTGTGTGTGTGTGTGTGTGCAGGGACCTTTCATGACTACTCTAACTAAGACCTGCTTGTCAGATTAGCAGACACACAGAAAGGCGCGCACACAAACACACACAAACACAAACACACACTCTGCCAGGAACACAGAGCTGGAAAGACAAAAACAGACACAAAGACAGACAGACAGTTGGACGGAAAGACAGAAACACCCACACACAGTTGGAAGACAGACAGAAAAACACACAAAGACAGACAGACAGTTGGACGGAAAGACAGACAGATTATACACACAGTTGAGGCACACAATAGTAACACACAGCCTGAATATTGCCCATTCACCGGACACACAGTCTCCAGCGAAACTTAAGCAGGGCTTTGGTTGCCCGAGTTAAAGAGTCTCCCTGGGGGGTTTCGGGGGGGGGGGGGGGGGGATCGGGAGTGGGCGCACAGAGCCCATGTTTACCCCCCTGACTTCTCTGTAGAGATGGGACAGGACTCCAGTGTCTCACCCAGACACCCTGCCCTGCTCACCCGCCGACGAGACGAGACGGGGCGGCTGAGCCATTTATTAGCTGCATCACATGACCACGTCACAGGTCCCAAACACTCAGCAGTGATGAGAGAACATGTGTAAATGGAGGGGGGGGGGAGAGCGAGAGCAAGGGAGGTAATGCCAGAGAGGCGAGAAGCAAGAGGGAGAAAGTAAGCGAGAGAGAAAGAGAGGTAAAGAAAGGAAGGGAGATAGTTGGGGAGCAGCTAGAGAAATTGAGTGGGGGGAAGAGAGAGAACGCAAGAGGGGTAGAGGCAGTTAAAGAAAAGGGAGCGTGGAAGAAAAGAGATGAAAAGGAGAGCAAGAGAGGGGATGCAATGGAACGAGGAGTAAGGAAGTGAGAAGCAGATAGAGCGAGAGATGAGAGAGAAATGGAGAGAGCAAGGGAGGTAATGTAAGCAAGAGGGGCAAAGGAGGGTGAAAGGGAGGAAGAGAGAAACAGAGCAGTAGAGGGAGAGTTAAAATGGAGAGTGGAGAATTTGACATTTGAGCTTTACATTTATTGTGGAGTAGATGTATAATTGTACAATTCATGGGTGCCATTTATGTTTTGAACATACCATTTGAACCAAAGGTGAAAGCACAGTTTAATTCTTTATCTTAACCAACATTTTCCAATCCATAATCCAAACATTTTGTAATCAACATACTTTCAAATATGTCTCGGTCAACTTCGTCAGCGTCTTAAAAAAGTTCATATTATTTACAAATTACGCGGCTTAAATACTGCGATCCTATTGGCTCCCAGCTGGACCCCCGGGTCCACTTTGCCCGCCCTCCATCTTGCGTTTCTTACTCCGGCTCCTCCCCTTCTTCCCCTCTCCCTCGCCCTGATTGGCCGCCGAAGACCCGTTGGTGGGCGGGGCCTTCCGTTTCTTCTTCTTCAGGCAGCTGAGGGGGTTGGGGTTGCTACGCTTCCTCTTCCTCTTGCGGCCCCGCCTCTCCTCCTGGCCCTGGCCAATCCCCTGATGCTCTTTCAGGCTACTGATGCTCTGCTGCTGGGCGGGGGTGACCAGCTCCCCCGCCTGCACAGCCGCCACGCGCCCCAGCGACGCAGCCGACGGCTTCTCCAGCACCATGGTGTTCACCACGATGTAGATCAGAGGCACCCCGGGGAGACGCTTCACCTCCTCAGTCACCCCAAAGTCCTGACAGACAGGCAGGCAGACAGACAGACAGACAGACAGACAGACAGACAGACAGACAGACGTTTTCCGCTCCATTATGAGGTGAAATTAGGACGAATAACAAGCAATACGACGTACGATTTTATTTGACAAGCGTGCCAAAGGTTGAGTTAGGGGACTACCTGTGTGGCCACAAAGTAGTGGTGGGGGTTGGTCTCCTCCAGCATGGACAGCAGACACTCGGAGGCAGGGACGGGGCTCTTGAAGTGTTTGCAGCTGCGTATCTGAAAGCGCTGCAGGATCACTTTAGCGCCGTACAGCTCTTTACCAAGACTCTCGAGTTCCTTCAGCGCACAACTGGGCCACAAAACAAAGATAGAAAGGGAGCGCGTTACATTCAGAGTAGCCTACTTTATTCATCCGGAGGGAACGTTTTGGTCACAAATAGAGTACAACACATATACATAAATGCATAGTGTTTTCGCACCATTCATTTAAATGACATTTGTCAATTACATTACATTACATTAAACACCTACTTTGTCGTGCAGAGCTGAACCTCGCCCATTAAGTATTTGGGGATTTGCTCTTTAATCTGAATCTTGTTCTTCAGAGCTGCTTGGCAGAAGGTCCCATCGATGAGAACTTGGAAAGGCTCCCTAAAGCTGAAGTTGTATTTGTAGAAGCTTATGGTTTTCTTGGCTTGTTTCTGCCGTTTGAGCTTCATGATGACAGCCTGTTACCATCTGAAGGTGTTATATGAGCCTCTATTTACTGTGCTTAACCCACAAAAAAAAAAAATGTTTTTTTCTGGTAATTAAAAAACAACTGTAAACACAGATTGTCTACGTAGTTGAGCATGGAGCTGAAAACATGCTCACAGTGCGTTGGCTAAAAGAGTCCGGTGGAACGTGATATTACGAGGGACGTTCCGACTACTTGTCCCCATCGTATTGTGTCCTTTACTAACGTCAACATATCTTGGAGAAAACGTTAATTCATATAATGAAATATCCCGCTATATATCTGTGGTATTCGTTAATATTTCAGGTTCGCGGTTCAGATATTGAATTGTTTAGAACGATGCTTTCCCAGTCGGACTGTACACACAACACCGGACCCCAAGTTGCATTCAAGCGCAATGGGAAAATTGGAGATAAATTGTTTTTCAAATTAAAGTTTCGAGGAATAATACAGGCTTAAAGTATTTTACTTAGTTAAAAAAAACTCTTACACCTATTCATTCCAGGGTTTCTTGTGCTTCCACTAATACTAAATAGTCTGTTAGAGTCGGCGGTTGGGTTAGGTCTGTTATTCCGAAATATTACAGTATAACAGTACTCATTGTCTTTTACATTTTCCTGGGTTAACGGTCCAGTGGACGGAACAGGTCCTGCTGAAACCTTCGTTTTTACTATGTATGTTAGATAGGCTACATCTTCCAGCTCTCAATAAAGCTCATTACTTTCTTATGGCCTCATCCATGGTTACCCTGAAAAGCATGAACCGTAGCTTCTCTTCACTTCATGGTAACAGGAGGCTGGTGACCCGACGGCATTTGTATGGTCCCTGGGACCAAACAGGAATGGTTACTTCCTCTTACTATTCAACCTTGGTTTGGCAATTCAAGTTTACCCATTGGAATGTAACTTCTCAATGTGATTTTGACTAGGAATATAACTATAAATGTAATTTTGACTAATAAGAAGATCTGGACATAAATAACAAAAATAAGCGGGATTTTCTTATCCAGCCACGCAACGGGGCGTCGGACCCTTGTATGCGTCCCCCTAAACGACCAACACAAAGTCAATCTAGATCTGTTCAGTTCAGAAGAGACAACTAGACTACCAGATCTCTCCCTTCCTTTCACATAAACATATGCTCATTATTACCAGTAAATTGCTCGCTTGGGTCTAGCCTCTAACTCGGGAGATTGTTAACCAGAGATCCATCGTAGGAGGAAACAGTATAGTCCTTATAGTCCTATCATAAAAAATAAAAAAAACTCTTGGATCACACAACAGGCTTAGTGCTTGACTATACACTACCACTAATTTAACCAATAAAGCTGATATGCTATGGCTACCCCGCCCAGTTGATTTGAACAAACTAGGTCCAACAAAGGTTTTTTTACTCCATGTTGATTGTATTGTGATTGTGCTCAGTCTCACCTGTAAAGTCGCTTTGTGTAAAAGTGTCTGCTAAACAAATTGCAAAGTCCGAAATCTAGCTATTTTTTAAAGCTAGGGTGGGTAATTTATTATAGAAGCATTTTTTTGCCATTTGTGTAAAAGTTCTCTTAATCTTCCGACAGCAATCAACCAACCAAATGCTCTGAAAAGACCCCGCCTACTCTGCCCGTGCAGCATTGCGCATGACCAGAGTCTTCCACCAGGCAAAGCCGGCAGACCAAAAGCTAAAGCTAGCGAGCTAGTCATGTGTTTTGGGGGAGTGGCTTTGGACGGAGGCCTGAAGGGAGGGGTCCTTTTTTTCTTCGATTGGATACTTTCATAATCTGGCTGGTGATGGTTCTCTGCAGATACAGCCAAATGCAAACAAGAAAGATTTGCCAATTTATACAGTACCACTAGCCTTGTCAGTGGGTGGCAGAAACTCTTCTGAAGGTCCGGATGTCTTTAGATATTCAACATGCACTGTTCTTTTAATAAAATATTAATCGTTTTACTATAAGGAATACACTTTTAAACTCAATATGCACAAACAATTAGAGAAAAGTTAGGTTTACTGACGGTTCAACAAATTACAGTAGGAGACCAAGTGATCAAAAAGAGCTGAGAATATTCTTTGCAAAATAGTTTTCTTTAATCACATTTGTTGCTAGATAGACAAATAAATCAACTATTAAGAACAGAAACCACCTACGAAGCTAAACACGTTGGCGATTATCTGTGAGCCATGACCAGAAACGTTAGCAAACTGTAGTCAAACTGCCGTAGCACAGACGTAACATGATTGACTCAAAATTTATCTATTTCACATCTCAGTATTTGTCCACTGTACTCAGTTCATCTTAGCTGAGTACATTGTGGTCCATATGAGGACACCAGTTGAGGATACTAGTATCTGTTGTTTCTTGTAATTTACCTTTCAATTCTTTCATGACTTAGTATTTGTGTTTTCGGGAGAGGCTTGCAACGGGCTCGAGGCCAGAATGACCTGCAGAGAGAGAAGCAGAAGCTGACATTGCGAGACCAGTATTGTTCTGAAAAATAAAAAGACGTTATTTAGCATCGTTTGGCTCGGTGTGCAGGTAAACCGATCGCACCACTCCTCCTTTTACTTTGATCTTCAATCAAAAAAACAACAACTTGTAACAAGAAAACACTTTTAAGGTCACTCACTTGAGGATACTACAGGATAGGCTCGTGGACTTTCAGTTTCACTGGGATGGCCACGGTCTACAACATATGTAGGCCAAAACCGGCAATCGGTAGGAGGCCTAGTCAATTATAGCCATTAATAAAATAAAATGTACAAGCCAATAGAACCAATAAAATACGGACCACTACAGGCACCATAATTAGCTAGCCCGATTCTGAACAACAAAAAGGACACTTATTGGTTGTCAAGGCCTTCATAAGGGTATGGGAAGCGATGTTTTCCCTTCACTCGCCATCTCCGCCAGCCTCTTCTCCCGCAGGTACTCCTCCAGACAGTAGACGGCGACCGAATCCGAGTCCACGTCAAACTTGTTCGCGAACAGGTGATGGTGGCCCACGACCCACGGCAGGTCTGCGACGCCGAACACGCACACCTCCCGCACAAAGTGGCCGTGACACTCGAAGGTGTCGACCCACAGCACCAGCCGCACGACCGCGTCCTTTGGCAGCACGTCGAGCTTGGCGTTGGCCGACCTGGAACCCGGGATGCCGGGCATCCGTTGGACGGTGGCCCAGAGGACCTCGTCCGGGCTGTAGATGTCTTTGCACCACTCGATCAGTTCCTGGACGCGGCTGTCCGTCAGCACGCTGTGGACGTAGCCCCGGCAGGCGACGAAGTAGGCGCTGCCCGCCATCAACGGCAGACCAACGGGTGCCGGCGATTTGGCTTTCCCCGTTGACTTGAGAGGAAGGGAAGGGGGGGGGGGGGGGGGGGGTTGGTAAAAATGCGCAAAGTTATCTGAGAGACACGGCATCGAGGACGTCTCGTGGCGTGCAACGAGAACAACAAAAGCCTTCTCCGGTGGAGTTTGACGTCGTCACCGTAACACGTTCCCTGTAGTGCACGGCTCACCGAGCCGCGGTGCCCATTACTGTCACATCCCTCCGTTCATTCCCCGCAACGCGCTCACCTGGAATCGACCGTTCACCGTGGCCCAAACGGACGCCACCCTCCAGTTCTTGTGCTCGGGGATGTGGACGGAGTTCATGTCGTTGGCCCCCTCCAGGGCCCGCAGGCGCCGCACCGTCTCCAGGTTGGTCTTCAGGGGGAAGTCCTGCCCACAGAGGTTGATGAAGTACCGCCACGCCGTGCTGACGTTCAGCAGGTCCGCCATGCAGTTGATGTCCGCCTGCACCCGCGTCCAGCCGGCGTAGAGCACGGCCACGGGGCGACTGACCAGGAAGACGTTGGGGAAACAGGAGGCGATGCGGGCGACGGCCACCGCCACGCTGGCTTTGGCCTTTGCGTCGACGTGGACGCAGTACACGTTCTGGGGCGCGTAGACGGCTCGCAGGAGCCGCTCGAAGTTCTGGACCTGGACACATGGGGGGGGGGGGGGCGTGGCCGTGGTTACGCTCACGACGAACGCAATAGTTTGTGATAGTATTACACACCATGACGTCTAGCCATCTGACTGTGAGGAAGAAAAGTACAGGACAGTAATAGAGTAGAAGAGATGAAAAGGTAAGAGGCAAAAATTACAATAGATAAATACTGAAAATACATTATATATATACACATACACACACACACACAAAATATGAGAAGAGTGAATAGAATTGTATTTATGTCAATACGGCGAAATTGTTTGAATGATTACTGCATATCAAGGATTTCTCTATGCATGTTGTGAATGTTATGTTGTGTTCTGCCAGACAGGGAAGAATAGAATCACTAGTAGAAGAGTAGAGACCTTATGGTGGGTGACGATAGAGTATGACAGGGGGAAGTCCACCTCTTCCTGGAAAGCCCAGGTGGCGTAACCCCTCGTTAACCTAAAGTTTCTGTTGAATTCATTTCCACTCAATTAATAATCATTTCATTTGATAAATTAACACCATCCAGCAGTGCAGCTGTCTTGTAAGTCAAGGTTTGGATAAACGTGTCTGGTCGATAAGACGACACTATTGATGAATTCAGGATATGAAGGTGTTCCCAGATTGGCGACGCACTTGTGGAGGAACTTTTGGCCTAGTTGAACACAAGAATACTGAGGATTATCACATCAGAAACATTGATTTTGATAGACCTGCTGCTAGAGGCTCCATAGATGCAACATTGGGGGTTTTGCACTAGAATACGGCTGTAGAGTGCTGTCTCTTTAAGGAAACAGAACCTGGAAGTTGGGAAGGCTTTAAAAGGATTCATTTGTTTTGGGGAAATGGGGGGATTCCGAGGAAATAGTTGATGAGAGGTGGACTTTGAGAGGTTTCTTTGGACGCGAGTGTATCAAAATTGATTTTTTCTTTTTGCAATGAATTGTTTAGAACCCGTGCCGTACTGATGTCTATGGGGGGAGGGAAGACAATGGAGCCCAACACTGGAGTACACAGTCTCACCTGCAGTCCTGAGTGGCGTTTATGTAGTATTCATCGGTGAGCTTGACTTTCCTTCTGTAGTCCCTGTTCTGGGCCAGCCACCGGGCCTTCTTCAGGCTGCCTGGGTCTCCCTGCAGGACGCCCGTGCAGTTCAGGGCGTCCTCACCTTCCCATGTGGCCCTCGGGGCCTCCAGCCGGCTTTTTGTGTGACTGTTTTGGTGGTTTATTAACTGTTTAGGGAGCCACCATTTTTCTTGCTTCTTCGTTGTATAGATAAACCATAAAGTCATCATTATGGCAACATAAAGTATTCTTCGCAGGAGTTTCCATGAGTGGCCCATGTCCACAGCCCACATAATACAACCAAGTTAGCGAGATTCAATAGGCAAGGATCCGCAAGACTGGTGCCCAAAAGAAGGAAGGCAGGCAGGACATCTAAGAGAAATGTCCTGCCATTAGAGCCAGATATCAAGGTCAGGGCGAATCCGCTGAATGGATCCCCCTGGGCTCTGAAAGACAGACAACAGTCACCCCCCAATGTTTAAGACAAATTGATATCTGATGTACTGAATGTCCGATTGGTCGGTTTTCCAGAGGACGAGGCGTGGGCCGGCGTTCACGGTCATGGGTTCTGGTCGGGTTAGCTGCCTGAATAGAGGGTTGAGTTTTAAGGCACTTTCACAAAATGGACGCGAGGGGGTTTGATGCTTTGGTCCTCCATGCGAGCGGGCTGTGTAACCTGAAAGACAAGATGAGCATTAACCTTCAGCCATCATCACAAAATGTGTTCCACTGGGAGTAACACAATGATTACTCGTTACCAAGTTCACACGGGTACTGGTGATGTTGGCAGAATATAAATGATTGTTTGATAAAGGCATGCTGCCAGAAAACTCCTAAGACATGATGTTCTGGTTTCAACCTGGTCTAATCCTTATAAAAAGGTCCACCAACTGAATCCTGAATCTGGGTTTTGCATTCAGTTCTTCAGTTGACAAAGGGGATTCTGAACTGGTACATACTGTATTGTTTAGGCCTTGCTCGTTGCTAGAAAGTCTTATCCGACATCCCAGCTCAAGTTTCAGTTTTTGTTTCATGTTGTTATTTTAAAAGTAGCTCTACAGCTATCCTCACACGATCATTTATTTTTAATTTTTTAATGACTGGACAGAATATTAGAAACTGGTCACAGGTTGATCCAACATTGATTTTTGAGGTCCTGAGTATGACTTATAGGAGTAGTACACTTGTCACAAGATGTGCATGTAGGCATACACAATAACGCAAACATTTCACTAACAGATGGTATTTACGATTGGATGAGGACATGTTGGCAATCATTCAGGCTGTAAAGTCTCCAAAAGTTAAATACTCTAAAAGTAAAAGCCTATAGGCCTACCTGGTATGGCGTCAATTCAGAGTAAAATGTCACGCATACAGGTAAGCGAGTCTCTCACACGCTGGGCGGGGGGGGGGGGCACAGGTACAACGAACCGTGAGCGGGCGGGATAATGTCCAGAGCACAGATGCGCATATCGAGCGCGCAGAGAAGAGCGCTGAGAGGCCAGAGAAAAACGATGGTGATCCTAGAAATGTTAGAACTGAGCACAGTCAATTATGCGCCTCTCTAACTTTCTGCGCTCTCTCAAAATGCACCTGCGCTCGCTCGACTGGCTCTCTACGTGCTCTCAAAACTAAATTGACGTGATTGATGGACATCTAGCTTATGGGCCAATCGTAGCTCTGCCTTTTGTTACAATGCCATTGATTGGCTAGCCAATTGTACTGCTGAGGGGGGCGGAGCGGTTAGCTTAAAGGAGAGGTTAACGACCTCTCCTTTGCCCATCAGCTCATCACGGAGGTTCATTCCAGTCACGGTTTCACCCCTTCATCCCCCCACGGAAAGTTGTCCATGCTTGATATTCGAAACTAAAATGACGCTATATACACCTATGTAAAATTATCAATAATACAAATATCATATGGTTACTTTAAATGAAATTGGCGTGGCTAGTTCTGGCGGGACAGTCTAGTCATGCGCACCTTCACACTGTGATTACACTGATAGCCGCTCAATTGAAAGCCTTCCATCTCAAACTCACACTCTGCGAAGTTAAGTGTGCTGACCCTTGCCTCCACCTGCTTTGGTTCTGCTCTGTGTGTGTGTGTGTGTGTGTGTGTGTGTGTGTGTGTGTGTGTGTGTGTGTGTGTGTGTGTGTGTGTGTGTGTGTGTGTGTGTGTGTGTGTGTGTGTGTGTGTGTGTGTGTGTGTGTGTGTGTGTATAAACTATACAATGTGTTGAGATATGATGTAATCCATGGGGGATTGTATAGTGATCCCTGTTGTCAAATGTTGGTATGCTGTTAGTATTCTGTAGCTGACATCTGTATGTCATACTTTAAAAATGTTGTGCAATAAATGGTTAAATCCATCTATGACATGAGTGATAAATGACAGAACTACCGTGAACTCTCAATTTAAAAAGCTAAATCCAGCCTTTGTATCGTAAACGCAGCTTCCAACATCTAAACTCATTTTCTATTTCAGCTTCACACTTCATGTTTTATACATTTATTTTACCAATAGCCTACAATGTCAAACAAATCCAAGGAACAATACATATTGATTATTATACGCCCATAGGTTATAGTGCAATGTGATACATTTGATTTACTTACAGCGTAGTAGTTCGTTCTTAGTTGAAGTTCTCAGTTTAACCTCATTGTCCCATGCGCCCTCCCAGCTACCTTGCGGACGGACAAGTCCAACGTTCATAATGATGGCACGGTTAGGGACCGTCTACATGTTCCACGACGCAATCCTTAGCGTAAGCGCAATCATCGTTCGGCTGCAACTGTTAATCGCATATCAATTCTTACCGTTTAGTAATGAACGTGCTCGCTTGAACAGGTTCATGTTGAAATGTCTAGTGAACGAAAATATGATAAGGATTTCCCAACTTAAAACTTCAAATTTAAAATACAAAGAGAAAACTGCTATGTGAAACGAGTTTATTGTTGTATTTATAAAAAAATTATATAAATGAGGAAGACCTTGCTGATGAGACACATTGGCCACCTCATTGAATGAATGCATTTAATATTTGTGAAAATAGACAGCGGCAGACCTGACAATCAGCCGTTGATACCGTTTGAATGGTTAGGGGCCGTCAATCACTTGCTTGGTGTCACTTTTGTCACTGTTTCGTTCATATACTATAATTCTCATACATTATCCTGCCATCCTTGTAATGTGGGCTGGACAGAGAGGGGGTTATTCTTTATTGTATTATGCTCTTAACTATTCAATGTGCCTACATCATACGTTTTTTTTAAATAAATCTAATTGAATGATGAGAAGCCATCGAAAGAAGGGTTATTTTATATTTTATTTTATGAGCTACCCCCCAGTTTTCGTATATATCCATAAGCGCATGTTTACGACGCATGGCCATTATTTCATTTTCTCATGAGTGTGAATAGGTCATATCAACACACTCTTCTGAACAAACCCCGAAATGATTGATTCTTGGTTCCTGGGACGGGAGCGGGACGCAGTGATGAGGTGCATGTATGGAAGCGCAGTTCACGTTGCTGAGTTTCTGAGTTCTATGTAAAGGTTCATTTACCCGAACCTAGATGAGGATTAATCACCAATAGTGTGGTGGAGAAGGAGTTATTATTGATCAGTTAGTAATTAGTTCATTAGTTACTTTTTTCCCTATGATGGCGTTGCAAGTAATGTTCAGGTAAAGGTGTACATTCATAAATTGCAATTTTGTCTGGTTAGATACGTTTAGATGATATTAGGTTAGAGATGGTTACGTTTTTGTATTAGTTAGAGATGGTTACGTTTAGGGTTGGGTTAGTTTAGGTATTATTATTAGATATGGTTACCGGTAAGTTAATGTATTAGGTTAGTTACGTGTTTTCATTCAATATTCTTGAGTAAATCCTGAGATTCATTCGCCATCCAAGGAAAAATAAAGTCGCATCCCAAGGAAGCTGAGGGAAAACCTCCAGTCCTAGGACTGAAGTCCTGAAACTGCAGCTTCCGTCATTGCGGGAGCATACTACCCATGGTCCCGCCCACGGGTCCCGCCCCTCGGCGTCGTGTTTTCTCCGGAAACGGAAATGCGCAGGTACCAGTGACAGGCACCGTGACAGCCAAGTCCTCCTCACAGCTCAGCTCGGATGTATTGCGAGTAGCAGTGGGCTTATTACGATTCCAGTACACAGAAATGGCGGCCGCGGATCCCCGCTCCTCGAGTGACGGTGGACCCGCCAGCCGAGGAGGATTCCCGGCCGGAGAGAGCAGCAACGAGCGCGACGGCCCGGGGAGAAGCGGCGGAGAAGGGGAACGGGAGCGGGACCGGGCCACGTTCGAGTGTAACATTTGTTTGGACACTGCGAGAGACGCTGTCATCAGTATGTGCGGCCACTTGTTCTGGTACGAAACGGGAGATTGGTCTTTTTTTTTAATCAGCCAATTGGTTCATTGGACATACGTGTACAGTGCCGTTCTGCATGGCCTGCTTTTGTTTATTTCTAGTTAATTTCACGGTAGTTTCACATTTGCCAGAGACGGGGCTCTCTATATGTAGGGCATCACAGATGGCAACATGGGTGGCTATTGCTTTGCAGGAGTGGGTGTTGGTTCCCCCAACTGCGTCGACAGCGTAGCTCTGTGCCGATCACCTCTACATGCATATTACCCATTGATTATTGATCCGTCTAATGCTAAACGCATGTAACGTGATGATCTGACCTGAGGGTGTGAACATGTCCCCCCCCCCCCCCCCCACACACACACACACACACACACACACACACACACACACACACACACACACACACACACACACACACACACACACACACACACACACACACACACACACACACACACACACACACACACACACACACACACACACACCTCCCTCAATCAATCATCCCCTCAAGTAATTCATTAACTTTGTAGGAGTGCATCATGGGTAGTCCTCAATCCCTGGCTGTAAACTTGTATTACACACGTCTCCCCACGTCCATTCAGCACCATCTCCCTTTTGTAAGTGGGCAGTTTACTTTGGTTTAGTCCACACTTTATCAGTCGGACCTTCAACTCATTCCCGTTTGAGTGTGCACCGCCTGAATGCTGAGTTTACACTCTGAAAGTAAACATCCTGATGTTTACACTCGGAAGGTGTAAACGTCGTGATGTTTACACTCGGAAGGTGTAAACATCGCGATGTTTACACTCGGGAATGCTCGAGAATGACGAGAGATTCGCTTGAGATTAGTGCAAGTGGAGTAGGATTTGGGTCTGATGAGCCATAGCCGTTGTAGTCCTAGTAGGAGGGCTCGCAAAAAAAAAAGAAGAAAAAAAAGGTTGTTTGTGTGTTAAGTGGACCGAAACTTTTCTGGTCGAGGTCCCCTGGCCCAGAGTCCCAACAGTAAGCTACTGATACGAGACATTTGACAATATACAATTACCAAAGAAACCTGCTGTTGTGATAACGGTAAACATTGAAATCAACCTGGCTTTTGGTTATGTCCGTTTCTTCAATTGCGTTGTAAAATAGGGTTTTGGCCAAACCAAGCCTTCGACGAACAAGACTCAGATTTGATTTGAGCAGTGTGAACGGCGCGCAAACAAATGGCATCAGAACTCTGAGCGCCGGTCCTCAACACGTACAACGTGTCATTTAGGCCTGGAGTGCGGACCCACATGTCGCTATGGTGACAGAAGAGTATCTAGTTATCCTCTAGTTGAGCTGTTTTGGTTGCATTGTCATATGGTCTACAGAAACACCGTCAGACTGTGATCGACCGTGTCGTGCGCAAGAGATAGGCGCATCTTTGGCGTGACCATGCAAGGACATGTTGCCACGCTGACAGGAGCTTGCATCAGACCGTTGAGCTTGATTTGATTAATTGAAAAACGGTCCAACTGAAAAAAGATGGATTGGGAATGTAATTGTTATTGAACCCTAGAAAGTTACCAACATCTTTGGAATGCCTGGATAAAAAGACATTCACAATAAATCCTTTAGTAAATTGCTGATTTTATTGCTAGTAGGGCAGAATAGACTTGTGGTTACGATGTTTGACTCCCATCCGAAAGGTTGTCGGTTCGATCTCCAATTTCAAATAATGTTTTAAAATTAAAGGTTAGTAAACTAGACAGAGATGGCATTTAGAAAGCTTTGTTTATTTAGTCTACAAACGGTAGGGCCTAAAAACCGATTGAAATAAGGTTAATTCACAAAATAAGGGTTATTTACCAACATCGCTGGTGTGTCAATGTGGTGTCATAGTTGGATAGTGCTTGGGCTAGCCACAGTTTTTGTTAGCACAGGTCAGGTCCAGGACAGTGGTTAACCGTTTAGATTAGCTGTGTTTTTAAGCTAACGGCTGGTTTCATCACATCAGCATCCTCCACACGCATCTGTGTGTGTGTGTGTGTGTGTGTGTGTGTGTGTGTGTGTGTGTGTGTGTGTGTGTGTGTGTGTGTGTGTGTGTGTGTGTGTGTGTGTGTGTGTGTGTGTGTGTGTGTGTGTGTGTGTGTGTGTGTGAGTGAAATATTGAGTGTAAACCTAAACCGTTATCAACGAGAGTAGAACTCACAATGATACGGACAGATGATTCATAGATGATTAAAATCTTCATTAATGCTGTTTTTAATTGATCTTCTCTCTCTCCCCACTCTCCTCTCCCCAGCTGGCCATGTCTACACCAGGTAGAGTTAACCTTTCTCTTACAATACCCTTTCATGTATATATTAAAAGGCCCCCTATTTTACCTCTGTGTGTGATGTTGAGCAGCCATTCTAACCATTCGTGACATCACAAGGTTCCACCCAGATGTGTGGCGGGATGGACTGATCCGCCCTTCCAGTTGGTACAGTCCACTGGGTAGGCTGGTAGGTCGATCTATCCATCCGTCCCGCCTGCATCTGGTTCGGACTCCCATTTGTGACGTCACAAATGTCTTGCGGTGGCTAATCGACGTGTACTGTGATGCTGCGATCGTGGGGCGTGCAGGCAGAGCAGATTTAACATGGAAGGCCATTAGAGCAAATAAGGTCGTAGAAATGTTGCGTCTACACGATCAAACTCAACAAAAATGTTGAGACACCTTAAGACGTCCCTTGCCAAAGCTGCCCCGATTGTTTCTTCGTCGTCTGATGTTGCTATTCTCATACGTTCCCTAAATGTGCAGTTGCCATCACCAACTTTCTTTAAAACATTATCTGTGTGTCAACGCGTAACATATTTGCGCGTTGACACTACCAAACTCAGCACGTTAACATTTCTAAGACGTCAGAACATTTGTAGGCCCTCCATAGATTCAAGCTGGGTAATGGACTTACCCTGGAATGTGTTGACAAGATGCTTCTGCTCTCTCCTCACTCGACCCTTCAGCCACAGTCTGTAGTAGTAATAGTAGGAGTAGTAGTGGAAAGATGAGGAGTAGTAGTACTAGGATGAGGAGTAGTAGTAGGATGATGTGGAGTGTGTGTGGATGGTGGCTGGTTTAAGCAGCCTCACCTGGCCCGAGTCAGACTGATTGGACTCTGGGGCTGGGTGAGGCTGCACACCTGTTGCACATTGAGCAATCAGTGTGCACATGTTCAAGCAGCCATCACACACACACACACACACACACACACACACACACACACACACACACACACACACACACACACACACACACACACACACACACACACACACACACACACACACACACACACACACACACACACACACACACACACACACACACACACACACACACACACACACACACACACACACACACACACACACACACTCAGGAGGTCTCCTGCATAGCAACCTGGAGCACCAGCTCATATCATTGTCAATCCACTTCTACGATAAACTGGCTTCAACATCATCACCCTGCGTCCTTGTCTGGAGGAGCCCAGTAAAAGCCACCAAGGTGGAGTGTAGCATGCACATTGCTACAGATGAGTGGTAGTATAAGTAATGGATAAGTTGTAGAAGTATCTAATAGGATTAGTAGTAGACTTAGTAATAGTTGTAGTTATAGTGGAAGAGGAGGAGGAGGAGGAGGAGTATTAGTACATGGTGCTGAATACATGGAATACTGTGTATTTATTGGATACTGTGTGTAACACCCCACATGAAGAATATGTTTTCTGGAACATTTCAGAAATGATCGACACATCGGTGTTGTCACCATGAATAAATAAAGTGTACTTTATCATCCCAGACGAGAGGTTGCAGGTATATTCCACCACAGTCAAAAGAATAACGTGTGTGTGTGTGTGTGTGTGTGTGTGTGTGTGTGTGTGTGTGTGTGTGTGTGTGTGTGTGTGTGTGTGTGTGTGTGTAGTGGCTGGAGACACGGCCCAGCCGGCAGCAGTGTCCGGTGTGTAAGGCGGGGATCAGCCGAGACAAGGTGATCCCCCTGTATGGGAGGGGCAGCAGCAGCCAGGAGGACCCCAGGTACACGCAAGTCTTTTTCAATAGAAATTAAAAAGAAAAAGTAGAAAAGTAGAAAACATCCATACTGTTACATTATATGTACGATACGATTGCCTGTGGAGGGGAAGCGGGGGTTGATAACCGTTGATGGGATTATGGGATGTCCAGGTTGAAAACGCCCCCCCGGCCCCAGGGCCAGAGGACCGAGGCGGAGACCAGAGGAGGGGTGAGGCCTCCCATTTATTGATTTTTATTTGATCGCTTTACGAGATTAACACACATGGATGGCTCCATGTTTTATGTACAATTAACGTATGTAAAAACAATTAGTTTATAATGTTATGTCCTCTTTCTGTCCAACTGATCTCTCTCTCTCTCTCTCTCTCTCTCTCTCTCTCTCTCTCTCTCTCTCTCTCTCTCTCTCTCTCTCTCTCTCTCTCTCTCTCTCTCTCTCTCTCTCTCTCTCTCTCTCTCTCTCTCTCTCTCTCTCTCTCTCTCTCTCTCTCTCTCTCTCTCTCTCTCTCAGCCCTTCCAGGCATTTGGGGACACAGGCTTCCACATGTCCTTTGGCATCGGCGCGTTCCCCTTCGGCTTCTTCACCACCGTGTTCAACACAAATGACCCCCTCCACCGAGCAGGTACACACACATTATGGACGCGAGCCGCTACAAACGCACCCATTAGGAACACATTGTAACAGCGGGTTCTAAACGCAACCGTTGGGATGCATCCCAGGCCTGCGGTGGGGAGAAAGAGGAAGACACTCGACTTCCCATAACTTTAACCTCTTTATCCCGATATTGCCCGTATCCGGGCAAAGGCCCCCCCCCCCTCCCCCCTCCCTATTAAAAAGCCGTCAGAAGGGTTTCAAACGCGTGAGAAAGCAGTCATGTGACGGCTACGGTGGTTGACTCCCAGCCGGTGGGCGTCCTCGAGCCAGATGCCCTAAAGCCCACCTGCTCCAAAATGACATGCATCTGAATTCACCGTCAGTCCCCTTGGAGAAAAGAGGCTCCCTAGTCACTAAATGGTCAACCCCAGGATACATTTAAAACGAGCAGAAGCAGCTGGCGGAGCAGCGAATGAACACCTTGTTTCTCTCCAATCAGACCAGTACGCGGGCGATCGCCAAGGCAACGGTAACCTCAACAACGGCAACAACAACTGGCAGGACTCCCTCTTCCTGTTCGTCGCCATCTTCTTCTTCTTCTGGCTTCTCAGCGTGTGACGGACGGATGCACAGAGGGGAATTCAAGGAGCACGCACACACACACACACGCACGCACGCACGCACGCACACACACACACACACAAAATGATTTTTTACGTTTTTCTTCCAAGAAAAACGACCTCCCCAAGAACTGTTCCTACTCCTTAGAAGACTTCAGCCCCCCACTTCCCATGTTTATTGCTTATGAGATCTGCCATTGAATCAAGCGACAAAAGGTGTATCCCTTGAAACGTGTGAGGGTCTGGAATGGGTTGTGAATAGGGAACAGATTGTGAATGTGGTGCGAGTCTAGAATTGTGTGTAGATCTGCAACATGGTGTGATTCTGGTATATTGTGTCCTTCCTCTACTGTTGCTCCTTCCTCTTCAACGTCGAAACACACACACACACACACACACACACACACACACACACACACACACACACACACACACACACACACACACACACACTGTGCAGTCGTAGGGCGGTGACGGGTGGCTGCTGGTTCGGAGGTCATGGGGTCATGGCCGGTCAGCGGCATAGGGCAGTATTACATCATAACAAGATATGACATAATAGAGACACAAGACACACGCGGGTGTCTTTTCTTTGGCCGTGGGGTTTGAGGCGCGCTAGAGCTACACGCGAGGTGCCCTGCAGAACGAGGGCTCGCCTGACCACATTTTGGTTTGTCTGTTTTCTTTGTAAAAAAAAAGCCTTCTGTTTGAAGAGACTGTTTGAAAGCGTTTCCTACGAATGTTGATTCCTTTAAATAGCAATGAATCAGTGGTTAAGTTAACACGTTAGTGTTAGTTGAATGAGACCAGTTGACTCATTCAGATAATGCTAATATGTAGTTGTTGCTATGGCAACCTCTTTTGTTTTGTTTGTTCCAAAGAGATCAGAACGGGAAAATCACTGAAATCGTTTTTTGACTTGAGGTCAAAGGGTTGTCCAGGTTTCTTAGGAGTTCTTTTATTGTGAATCCAGTGGTTAAAACGTCAACACTGACCCAAGCGCAGTGGGCCTACGAACAGACACACCTTTTATACCTACGTTTGTCTTAACGAGAATAACTGCCATCGCACTGTGAAGTCGTCGCCAGACGGGCCTGTCAGTGTCATCGCGTGGGAGGAGCTTTGATTTGGCGTAATTGGAACAAGTGGTCATCGGAATCTAAACACCGAAGCGCAGAATCTCGGAGCGGCACTGGAAGTTTATTTTGCTGCCATTAGGCCTATTTGTGCATCGACTGCTTACAACAGATGAATAAGTCGATGTTTTGGGAACCATAAAAAAGTTGGAGTAGCAGTTGAAGCATGAACAGAACTGGGAGTGTACGCAAGGCGACTAAGACGCAGGGCAGTGAACTCTGTGTTCTGGGATATAGAGACACGCTTAGAGCAGTTCTATCGCCATAGACCATCTCATGGCGGCCATATTGGCTAGTTGAGTGGGTGGGAAAACCTTCTAGAATCTTTAGGGCTACCATGACAACTCGATGGAAATGCATTCTAAATGCTACCTGGGTGGGGAAATGGAATGCTGAACTGAAATTAACAAATTGCGTTGTCATGGTTTCCCCAATGGTTCTAGGTTTCCCCACCCAACTCACCAATATGGCCGCAAGGTGAATGTGTAACGTGTTTTTCCTGATTTCCTGACATATATATATATATATATATGTATATGTATGTGTAAATGGTATTTTTTACGTGTCTAAATGAACAATTGCCTTGGGAGAGGTAGAAAAGAAATAGATGATGTGCTATGCAGTTGGCTTTTAAAAAGATAGCGATACGCAATGGCAGGTTTCACTTATGCTCTGCTTCTACAGAGTGTTGAATCCCCGTTACCCGGCGATGTTTAAACATTGAAAAGTCTTTCCGCGTAACAAACACGTGACCCAACACGGACTCGTGATGAACTCAAGTGAACGTTTTGGATGCCTTCACGTCGTGAGATGCAGCCTCCGTCGTGTCGGTCGAACTCGTTCAAACGCGGACGGGTTGAACCTTCAAACTGGGATGGACGATCGGACCGCCTTGAAAGACCCCCGGTTCCCCCAAGAAAACTACGGAGACCCCGGAGTCCCGAGCTCGAGGGCCGTTGTTGACTAGAAAGATAATGTTATGGCGTCAATACGGATGGCAGACAGCAGCGTTCTCTGTGGCTCACCAGGTGACAGGTTACTCTGTGGGCAAGGTCAAAGGTCAGGCCTGTAACGGGGGTGGTGGGGGGGGGGGGGGGTGGGTTAGACTTGAGGTACCAGGTTTTTTTCTTTTTTTCTTGGTGTAAATCACTGTCTGCTCAAGCTATACATTTGTATTCTCCAGCTTTGGAGACGCGGAGGGAGTCCAGGGAGTCCCTTGGTGTCGTCTACATATTGAGTCGTTGTGCGAAACCAAATGTTCTGGGAGAGATGTGTGGAGACGTGTTCCCAGAGTGTGAATAAAGTCGATGTTTAATACTTTACCTTCCGTCTGTCGTCTTCATTGGGCTCACTTTGACCACTGTCCCGCTGTACACATTAATACACTAGATATATATCATGTGTAACGTCTTCTCCTAGAATCCAGATTACACTCGCTGCCTTGCTCCCTTCTAAGAGCAGCATATCACCAGATGTATTTTGACCTGATCAAAAAAAAAGATCATACAAAAAAGCCATCGAGATATGAGATTGTCTAGAATCCTGTAGAATATTCAAATTCTAATAATTGAATCTGGTGAGAGCAGTCTGCGGTGCAGTTCATTTTTACTGGAGCAGATAGTTAGGTTCTATGTATTAATTAATAGCAGATCTCCTGGTGTTCAACCATTCATAGCAGGACTTTTACTGGACGTAGTAAATAGGCAAACATAGGATTTAAATCAAATGACAGCCACACAAAGATGACTTAAAGGAATCTATTTACACATTTATTCAAATTCAAAGTTCAAATAAACATCTACAACAAAGGATTTATTAAAAATGGTCTCATTTAAAATGTAAGAACTTGAAAGGCAATCAAAATAAAATCTAAGTATGATTTTCCGTTTCACATAAATATTTAAGCGCTGTCTTACAACAATTCACATATTTTTTAAGTAGTATATATTATAATTAATCACATTGTCAGACTTAGAAATGAAATCGTTCTCCTTATTGGTTTTGTGGTCATAGTACCAAACCTGGAAATGTTTCCATTAAGAGGGCATCGTACCCTGAAATGCTTTAAATACAGGATGCAATGTACATCCTTAAAAAAAAAACAATGTCCTTAAAAATATATTTTCTTGTAACTTAATATTGCAAATATTTCATTTTGCCCCCCTACAATATAATCATTCATGTTCCTTTGAAATACACACACACACACACACACACACACACACACACACACACACACACACACACACACACACACACACACACACACACACACACACACACACACACACACACACACACACACACACACACACACACACACACACACACACACACCTAAAGTGCAAAATCCCATTCGTCCCCGTGGTCATAGATGCATTCAGTCATGCCTCAGACACACCATAAAAATCTCTTCTCCCCGATCAGTATTCATTAAAAAGTGCAGAAACGGCAATTTAAAAAAAAGTGAGTAAACGCGGTACGAGCACTGGGAGCATTGCCACGGTAACGTGCCGTAAAGGACGCCGCGCCGCCGGGTTTCGCCCCTGCGTACGGGGGCGGGGGGGGCCCACATCGGCTCTTTACTTGGCCCTCTTGTTGGACTTGTTGAGGATCTTCATGAGGTTCTTGGACATGTAGTAGGGCTTCTCCTGGGAGCCGTCGTTGCGCTCCAGGTCCTCCACTGTACCGAGCACAACCACAGCGTCACGTGTGTGTGTGTGTGTGTGTGTGTGTGTGTGTGTGTGTGTGTGTGTGTGTGTGTGTGTGTGTGTGTGTGTGTACATTAATAGAACAAGCAGCAGTCTACAATGCAGCAAATAAACGTTTGTACCGCTGGATTCCTCAACAGTGCAAAATGGTGAGCGAATAATAAAATAGGAGTCCAAATATATAATGAGTGCCCGTAATAGAATTATGGGCATTATACAATTTTAACCAACTCTTACTTAAATTACGTTCGAGGAAAATATGTAAACATAAGCAACTGACTAAATCGTACATCTAAAAACGCAATATGCTGTAAAAATATGGTACGAAATATTATTTAAAGTGCGATGTAAATAGTGGGCTCACGACAAATACATTAAGAAACGCACGGGTTTCGGAAGTGAAACACGCCATTTCTACCTGCGTTACAATCGTCCCCAGTGCTGTAGGTTACTGTATGTACTTCAAGGTCAACCACCATTGGACTGCCAGTCCACTACCAGGGGATTCCAAACATTGACACTGTTGCTACGGAGACACTCACAGAAGCAGAGGAAGAGGGTGTCCACACACATGTTGTACACACTGAAGAAGCCGTGCGCGATGAGGTAGGATCCGATGGCCACCGTCTGCAGAACCACAGAAACAGGCTTCAGGACACACCCGCCATTTAACGCTAGTCTTGGACCAGTCGGGTTCCTCCCACATGTCTGAACTGTCGTCGTTGGTGAGTAAATAGTCAATACAAGTCAGGCAAGGGGCCCCCTGGGGTCTAGAGTCTACTCACTATGATGGGCCCCTCTGCTGGGGAATACATAGTCAATACAAGTCAGGCAGGAGGCCCCCTGAGGTGTAGAGTCTACTCACTATGATGGGGCCCTCTGCTGGGGAATACATAGTCAATACAAGTCATGCAGGGCGCCCCCTGGGGTCTAGAGTCTACTCACTATGATGGGCCCCTCTGCTGGGGAATACATAGTCAATACAAGTCAGGCAGGAGGCCCCCTGAGGTGTAGAGTCTACTCACTATGATGGGCATCCAGTAGTAGTTGAGGTTTTCAGAGCGGAACGTATCTCCCGGCAGCGCGATGCGTCCAGAGAAGAAGAAGAAGGACAGCACAGCTGGGGAACCAAACAGAACCAAGGAGGTTAAGCTAGGAGGGCCGCTTTAGCACGGCTGGGGAACCAAACAGAACCAAGGAGGTTAAGCTAGGAGGGCCGCTTTAGCACGGCTGGGGAACCAAACAGAACCAAGGAGGTTAAGCTAGGAGGGCCGCTTTAGCACGGCTGGGGAACCAAATAGAACCAAGGAGGTTAATTAGCACGGCTGGGGAACCAAACAGAACCAAGGAGGTTAAGCTAGGAGGGCCGCTTTAGCACGGCTGGGGAACCAAACAGAACCAAGGAGGTTAAGCTAGGAGGGCCGCTTTAGCACGGCTGGGGAACCAAACAGAACCAAGGAGGTTAAGCTAGGAGGGCCGCTTCAGCGTCTGTGGGGACCAAGGGGGTCGCGGGATGGCCACAATACATTCTTTTTCAAAAATGTATATGTTTTCTTTGCTCAACAGCACGTTTGATGACTTCAAAAAGGGACGTTTGAAATCCAGGGACACACACTGTGTGTGTGTGTGTGTGTGTGTGTGTGTGTGTGTGTGTGTGTGTGTGTGTGTGTGTGTGTGTGTGTGTGTGTGTGTGTGTGTGTGTGTGTGTGTGTGTGTGTGTGTGTGTGTGTGTGTGTGTGTGTGTGTGTGTGTGTGTGTGTGTGTGTGTGTGTGTGTGTGTGTGTGTGTACTCACCCACGCCCCCGACCACCAGCAGCTTCCCGAAGAACAGCAGCAGGTCCGTCACCTTGTCCAGCACCACCACCCTATCAGGGAGCGGCAACACGGTTGTCACGGAAACGCTCCTCCACCCACACCAGGATACCACAGCCCCTGTGTCGACGCCCCCTGACCCGCCTCACATACTGTAGGATTATCCTCCTCTTAGTCATCTTTTTTGTATTTTACCATCTTATACTACTGCTGTGAAACCCACATTATGTATGATCTTCTGCTAGTTGTCCAACGGTTTAATCAGTCAAATACCATCAATACCATTCTACATGAGGACTGACCTTATTATATTCCTCATCAGCAGCATGAAGGCGTTTTTCGCCGAGACGCAGAAGTTTTTCCCGTAAACGGCGATCTGTCGAGACCAAATCACGACCAAATGAAATATCAAAATGAAAAGCCACTTCTCCATCGGTTCATTCATTCATGATGTCATCAGTTCACACACTCGCGTTGACCCTGAGGTCCTCTCTTCATCCTTCACCAGTTCACTCATTCATACCGACCATGATGTAACCAGTCATCTGTTCACTCATTCGTCAGTTCACTCGTTTAAAAGGAAAACCTCAGGATTTTCCAACATGGACCCTATTTTCCGATCATTCGGGGTCTAAGGGACTTTTGAAATCGGTCCAGCATTGAGTGGGAAAACAGGGCGGCGGTGTCATCCTTCAGAGCCCAAACGACGGTCAAACGGGGCCCAGGTTGGGAAAGCGGCCCAGAGTCCCCTGGATGCTGACCATGATGTAGGCGTTCCTGTTGAGGAACTTGATGAACTTCTCCAGGCACCAGAAGCAGCACTTGAGGCAGCACAGGAGGAAGCGGGCGCACGGGTTCTGGGCGGCTGGGGGACAAGAGGCAGGTTAGGACAAACAAGGGCTTTGGTACGTCCCCGCCCAGCCACACGGGCTGGCACGGGCTCTCGCATCACGTCCGGACGTACAGGGCGCTACGGAATAAACTCTAGATGAATATATACTGACCTCTGAGAAAGTCCAGTGGGTGACTACAGGGGTGGGAGACGGGAGGCTTATAAAGGAAAATCCATTGTGACGGTTAACTCAATATACGCTCGGAGAGGGGACTTTTACTTTGGCAGAATAGCCATCACGTGTAACATAATCAGGGGGCACCATGGACTAGTGGTTATGGTAAGAAAGGTTCTGGGTTTGATCCCCAAGGTCCACAGGCTCACCTGTAGGCATCCTTGAGATGCCCCCTCACCCCTACCTGCTCCTTAATGACCTGTCTCTGTACTGTCTAACCCCTACCTGCTCCTTAATGACCTGTCTCTGTACTGTCCAACCCCTACCTGCTCCTTAATGACCTGTCTCTGTACTGTCTAACCCCTACCTGCTCCTTAATGACCTGTCTCTGTACTGTCTAACCCCTACCTGCTCCTTAATGACCTGTCTCTGTACTGTCTAACCCCTACCTGCTCCTTAATGACCTGTCTCTGTACTGTCTAACCCCTACCTGCTCCTTAATGACCTGTCTCTGTACTGTCTAACCCCTACCTGCTCCTTAATGACCTGTCTCTGTACTGTCTAACCCCTATCTGCTCCTTAATGACCTGTCTCTGTACTGTCCTAACCCCTACCTGCTCCTTAATGACCTGTCTCTGAATCCACCGTGTCCCTAAGGACACGGTGTCTGCTGAATGAAGACGGCGGCTCCTTACCGCGGGTCTTGTGGTCGATGTACTCCAGCAGGATCCTGACTATCTGGACCAGGGTGAGGATCAGCGCTCCGAACGCCAGCGAGCCCACGTGGTACCTGGTAACACACACACACACACACACACACACACACACACACACACACACACACACACACACACACACACACACACACACACACACACACACACACACACACACACACACACACACACCTTAATGTGCGTCTACTTTACCACCAGGCGTGAGGTCGACTTGCGAGCACAAGCCATTTCAAAAGCAACCCTCTAGTGTTATCACAAGTGGGCGTGTCCACCCAGATGGATGATGGACAGCTCATCTAAAGCAGTCATGGTCTTAGCAGTTAGTAGGGGGGGGGGGGGTGTGTGTGTGGGGGGGGGGGGGGCTTCAAAGCCTGCACAGACCACACCCACCGGGGATAAATATGTAAAATATGTTTATTTATTTATTTATTTATTTAAAAACCCTGCCCTCTAGTGACTAAACAAGGAAGTGCCCTTCCCGTCCTGCAGCGGTCATGCGAGCCCGTCAGTCTCACTGTGATTCCATGCGTTGTGATCCTGCGTCTGTAACAGACACACAGACAGACAGACAGACACACACACAGACACACAGACCGTCCGGCGCGCCTCCGCCACCGCCGAGCCTCACCTGAGGGTGCGTACGAAGGCGGCGCTGAGGGGGAAGTAGGGGATGTCCGAGGGCTTGGAGAAGGCCCAGTAGTAGGAGGCGAAGGCGCCGGCCAGCGTGCACTGGCCCAGCGCGAAGACGAAGTTGACGCACCAGAGGAAGGCCACGGCGTTGTAGATCTGCAGGTTGAAGATGTTGCGCTGCAGCAGACCCTCGTTGTTGTACCTGAGGAAGATGCAGCGCGCCGACGCACAGGGCGACGTGGCGTTCAGGCTGAAGGTCTGACGGGAGGAGGAGGAGGAGGAGGAGGAGGGTTGGAGGGAGTGACGCGGAGATGAGGAGGAGGTGGACGATTGAGAGAGTGAGGGAGGGGTGGAGGGAGTGACAGGGAGAGGAGGCCGTGGGGGTTAGGGGTTTAGGTGGGTGGAGAAGGAGGAGGTTAGGGGTGGAGAAGGAGGAGGTTAGGGGTTTAGGTGGGTGGAGAAGGAGGAGGTTAGGGGTGTAGAAGGAGGAGGTTAGGGGTTTAGGTGGGTGGAGAAGGAGGAGGTTAGGGGTGTAGAAGGAGGAGGTTAGGGGTTTAGGTGGGTGGAGAAGGAGGAGGTTAGGGGTGTAGAAGGAGGAGGTTAGGGGTTTAGGTGGGTGGAGAAGGAGGAGGTTAGGGGTGTAGAAGGAGGAGGTTAGGGGTTTAGGTGGGTGGAGAAGGAGGAGGTTAGGGGTTTAGGTGGGTGGAGAAGGAGGACGTTACGGGTTTAGGTGGGTGGAGAAGGAGGAGCAAGGGAGAGGAGGGAAGGACGGTGAGGGGGGGGGGAGGGGAAGAGAGAAAGGTGTTATGATGCTTAATCAAACGACCAGCAAGGGAGCTACTCCCTTGATCACTACTCTACACGGTCTCCATGGCAACACTCGGGTAACCCGGTGACTCGGGTCCAAGCCGTCAGCTCACCAGGGGGTCGCAGTCCTCGGTGCCGTTGTAGCGCTCACAGCCCCCCTGGCTGACGTTGAGGGCCACCGCCCGGTAGATGGGGGCTCCAGAGGTGGCTAGGTACCTGCACAGGTAGGCTGATGAAGGAGCCATACAGCCAGAAGGAGGGCACACACACACACACACTCACACTCACACTCACAATGACAGACAGACACACTCACATGCATAATGACAGACAGACACACACACATGCATAATGACAGACACACACACACACTCTCAGGATACAAGGCAGTGATGCCCCAGTACGCCACACAGATCAGCACCAGGACGAAGGTGACCAGAGGGTAGAGGAGCGTTGACATCATGTGACCCACGGCCCTGCCAATCACACACACACACACACACACACACACACACACACACACACACACACACACACACACACACACACACACACACACACACACACACACACACACACACACACACACACACACACACACACACACACACACACACACACACACGTGTGTAAAGACCTTACGCCGCCATGGTTACCTTAAGGGGCCGTAGACGGACTGAAGTAGAACTACGACTTCACGGACTAGACTTCGATGTTAGTTAGTTATGTAAATCCCATTAAAGAAATCTATCCATCCATCTATCCATAATATACATGAAATTAATGGGATTTACAAATGTGTAACATTTGGGGGAAAGCTGGTGTTAAACATTACCAAATGGCCCGAGCACAGAGTCAGGTGAACGTACTATATTACACTACCGCTCATTAAAATGCACAAATAAAAACGATTCTTCAACCCCGGGACACCTATAGCTACTCTGTCCACTGGTCTTTTCAAACCGACTGACTGGTGACCTCTGACCTGCTGGCCTCCTGGATCAGAGCGATGGCGATGAGGATCCTCGTCCTGAGGAAGATGACGGTGAGGAGGATGATCGCCTCGGCCACAGAGATGATGATCACTGGGAGAGAGACCACAGGATACACAGCGGGGGGGGGGGGGGGGGGGGGGGGGGGGGGGGAGCATGAGAGATGTGATTGAAAGGGCTTTACATTAAAAATAAAATAAACGTACAGCAAAAAAAACCTTTGCGTGGCAAATGTAGAGAATCCATTCGTCCTATAACACACTTGACTGGAAGTGGGCAGAGAGTCTGCAGTAACCTGGGGAACTCTAACAGGACAGCATGATATTCCACTAGACTCACAGAAGGCCAGCCAGGTCTCCTGCGTCTGCAGGTACACCTGCAGGTTGGTGGTGAAGCCGATGTCGTGAATGGTAGCCGCCTTGGTCTTGTAGTTGTTGTACTCCCAGTAGCAGTGCCAGATGCCTGTACGCAGCAGAGGAGATGATGCATTATTCTTTATTATAACTTCATTACATGTTGGACCCCTGGTCTTGATGCAAGACTTTCATTGTCCAGAATGACCATGTGGTATACCGTGCGTTTGAAGGTGTACTTCAGGTGCAGTGGTTACAGGTGTAGTTATGACAGGTGTGGCGGTAACAGGTGTAGCTGTACCAGGTGTATTGATGACAGGTGTAGCTGTAACAGGTGTATTGATGACAGGTGTAGCGGTTACAGGTGTAGCTGTACCAGGTGTAGCGGTTACAGGTGTAGCTGTAACAGGTGTATTGATGACAGGTGTAGCTGTAACAGGAGTAGCTGTACCAGGTGTATTGATGACAGGTGTAGCGGTTACAGGTGTAGCTGTACCAGGTGTATTGATGACAGGTGTAGCGGTTACAGGTGTAGCTGTAACAGGTGTATTGATGACAGGTGTAGCTGTAACAGGAGTAGCTGTGCCGGGTGCATCTCAGGGGTGTTTCTCGGGGGTCTTACCGTAGCCCCCGGCACCCAGCAGGCCGATGATCAGCACCCACACCATGACGGGCGCGGTGAAGCGCAGCAGCAGCAGGAACAACATGCTCACCAGCATGGCGATGACCAGGCCCCTGCAGAGTAGAGCGCAGTAGAGCCCAGGAGAGGAGAGAGCAGAGTTAGACAGAGTACAGTACAGTAGAGCCCAGGAGAGGAGAGAGCAGAGTTAGACAGAGTACAGTACAGTAGAGACCAGGAGAGGAGAGAGCAGAGTTAGACAGAGTAGAGTACAGTAGAGACCAGGAGAGGGGAGAGCAGAGTTAGACAGAGTACAGTACAGTAGAGACCAGGAGAGGGGAGAGCAGAGTTAGACAGAGTACAGTACAGTAGAGCCCAGGAGAGGAGAGAGCAGAGTTAGACAGAGTAGAGTACAGTAGAGACCAGGAGAGGAGAGAGCAGAGTTAGACAGAGTACAGTACAGTAGAGACCAGGAGAGGAGAGAGTAGGAGAGGAAAGAGCAGCGTTAGACAGAGTACAGTACAGTATAGACCAGGAGAGTAAAGAGCAGGAGAGCCCAGGAGAGTAGAGCGCAGGAGAGCCCAGGAGAGTAGAGTACAGTAGAGCCAGTAGAGGAGAGAGGAGAGAGCAGAGTTAGACAGGGTTGAGTACAGTAGAGCCAATAGAGGAGAGAGCAGAAGAGGAAAGAGCAGAATTAGACAGAGTAGAGTACAGTAGAGCCGGTAGAGGAGAGAGCAGAGTTAGACAGGGTAGAGTGCATAGTAAGACACAGTCGAGTACATAAGAGTAGAGAACAGAATAAAACAGGGTAGAGTACATAGTAAGACAGATAGGAGTACAGTAGAGACAGAGGAAAACAGTAGGATACAGTAGAGTAGAGAACAGTGTAAAGGTCATAGAAGGACAGAGTAGAGACTATATGAGAAGAGTAGAATGTATTCTACTCAAAAGAGTCGAGTAGAATGGAGTAAGAGAGAAGTCAGTAGAGTAGAACTGAGTACAGTAGAAGGAGCGGCGTTACTCACAAGAGGATCCACGGCCAGGAAGAAGCAAAGTCCTCAAAGATGCGGACGCCCACGTCTTTGGCGTTGAAGCTATTCACAATTTCCCTGACAGACAGAAATCACAACTTTCTACTGACAAAAAGTCGGTTTATAGAGAGATATCTAGATCTAGATAGATATCTAGATCTAGATCTATATGTAGATCTAGATCTAGGCGTGTGCATGTGACAGACTGTTTTTGGTAGTTATTCTCTCTATGACGAATTGCCTTCTCTCACATACTAAGCTTCATCCCACCCTTACATAAACCATCTCTTAATGGTCCTTGATCAGCCCATCTGTAACCCAACACATGACTTTATTATACCCAAACCCAACCGCTATATTTGTACGTGGACGTAACCACCAAAAACACTGTAGGGGTGCTACAAGATCGTTTTACAAGAGAACGTCTACAAATCATAGAAGGCTTAATTCATGGAAGCAGTGTGTATTTTAACCACAAGAGGACAGAAACTAGCAGAACTACTGCTGCAAGAACTCACGCGTTCACTGACCCATGCCTAGCAAGAGAGAGAGAGGGGATAACATTATACACTGTGTGTGTGTGTGTGTGTGTGTGTGTGTGTGTGTGTGTGAGAGAGAGTCTTCAGAGACAAGCGGACCACTTGAATGGCTTTAGAAAAGGACCAATCCTCATTGGGATGAGATCAGCAGATCTACCAGATCTACCTACCACAGGTAGGTAGGGGTGTGTGAGTGTGAGTGTGAGTGTGTGTCTTCAGAGATGAGCGATGACAGGTAGGTAGGAGTGTGTGTGTGTGTGTGAGTCTTCAGAGATGAGCCATGACAGGTTGGTAGGCGTGTGTGTGTGAGTCTTCAGAGATGAGCCATGACAGGTAGGTAGGAGTGTGTGTGTGAGTCTTCAGAGATGAGCGATGACAGGTAGGTAGGAGTGTGTGTTAGTCTTCAGAGATGAGCGATGACAGGTAGGTAGGAGTGTGTGTGTGAGTCTTCAGAGATGAGCCATGACAGGTAGGTAGGAGTGTGTGTGTGAGTCTTCAGAGATGAGCGATGACAGGTAGGTAGGTAGGGTAGGTGTGTGTCTTACTGTGTGCTGTTCATCAGGGTAGCGTTGAGGTTGGGGGGCAAGTTCGGGATTTCATTAAAGTAGCCCGGAATGTTGCCCAGGACTGTGACATCAGGAAGACACCTCCCCAGCACTACACACACACACACACACACACACACACACACACACACACACACACACACACACACACACACACACACACACACACACACACACACACACACACACACACACACACACACACACACACACACACACACACACACACACACACACACACACGTCACTCTACAGTAATATAGAGAGCAAAGTTGTGAGTGAATGTGTGTGTGTGTGTGTCGGCGTCTCACCAGACGTGGTCGGTGTGTAGAAAAATGGACAGAGCTCTTTGTCCAAGATGGCACGAACACTCTTAGAAACAGAAACATTTTAGATGACACAATCAGATCCTTCAAAACAATCAAAAAACACTAGCCCAAAACATGACCGCTGGAGCCCCACAACAAGTCATGAAGGAGCAGGAATGGCAAAGGGGCGTATGGCTCAGGGAGGACTACAGGTAGACCGCAGCTTCTTGGTCGAAACATAACGAAAAGTCGGCGGCCATCTTTGTTTACGTCCGCGGTTTATACAAAAGGTTTTCGGGTGCAGCGCGACCAAAAGCATCGAATGTATGCAAACGGAGAACAGCCCCACCCTATCCCGGTGAAGTGTGTGTAGAAGACGAAGTGCACGCGTCTGCAACTCGTTGCCATTTCTGCGTCCACCATCTCCGATGGAGTTGGCCGGGACTCCACCCTGAGATCAACGTGTCAACAGCGGCCCAGCAGCTGGGACCAGCAGTGTTTGAACCTTACCAGTGCCAGTGTTTGAACCTTACCAGTGCCAGTGTTTGAACCTTACCAGTGCCAGTGTTTGAACCTTACCAGTGCCAGTGTTTGAACCTTACCAGTGCCAGTGTTTGAACCTTACCAGTGCCAGTGTTTGAACCTTACCAGTTGAGTGTTTGAACCTTACCAGTGCCAGTGTTTGAACCTTACCAGTTGAGTGGTTGACAGGTCCAGAGACGGAACACACAGGCTCTGGTTGAAGGCCTGCGCTACAGGGCCCAAGTAGTTGGTCAGCGCCCAGAAGTCCTTGGGGCACTCGGACACGCACACCTGTGGAGAGAGGACGCGGCGGTGACTCTATAGTCGTCCAAGGGGGACTCGTAGCATAGTTTAACTTGGCTTCTTTAGCCGTTCAACGTTCGCTTTTATTTAATACTAATACTATCCAAAATGAGTAGGAGTATATCAGACAAAGATCAATGGAAAAGGCAACATGGACGCAACTCAAACTAGATCAGTCCGCGTACAACACTGTATTTAATAAGCCCGGGTTTGTGATGGAAGTGGGTGGGCCACCAGCGAGCGTGCGAGGCCACCAGCGAGCCTGCGAGGCCACCAGCGGCGTGCGAGGCCACCAGCGAGCCTGCGAGGCCACCAGCGAGCGTGCGAGGCCACCAGCGAGCCTGCGAGGCCACCAGCGAGCCTGCGAGGCCACCAGCGAGCCTGCGAGGCCACCAGCGAGCGTGCGAGGCCACCAGCGAGCCTGCGAGGCCACCAGCGAGCGTGCGAGGCCACCAGCGAGCCTGCGAGGCCACCAGCGAGCCTGCGAGGCCACCAGCGAGCCTGCGAGGCCACCAGCGGCGTGCGAGGCCACCAGCGAGCGTGCGAGGCCACCAGCGGCGTGCGAGGCCACCAGCGGCGTGCGAGGCCACCAGCGGCGTGCGAGGCCACCAGCGAGCCTGCGAGGCCACCAGCGAGCGTGCGAGGCCACCAGCGAGCCTGCGAGGCCACCAGCGAGCGTGCGAGGCCACCAGCGAGCCTGCGAGGCCACCAGCGAGCCTGCGAGGCCACCAGCGAGCCTGCGAGGCCACCAGCGAGCCTGCGAGGCCACCAGCGAGCGTGCGAGGCCACCAGCGAGCCTGCGAGGCCACCAGCGAGCGTGCGAGGCCACCAGCGAGCCTGCGAGGCCACCAGCGAGCCTGCGAGGCCACCAGCGAGCCTGCGAGGCCACCAGCGGCGTGCGAGGCCACCAGCGGCGTGCGAGGCCACCAGCGGCGTGCGAGGCCACCAGCGAGCGTGCGAGGCCACCAGCGGCGTGCGAGGCCACCAGCGAGCGTGCGAGGCCACCAGCGAGCGTGCGAGGCCACCAGCGAGCGTGCGAGGCCACCAGCGAGCGTGCGAGGCCACCAGCGAGCGTGCGAGGCCACCAGCGAGCGTGCGAGGCCACCAGCGGCGTGCGAGCACCTGAGTGGTAGGACACTGTAGTCCGTTGAGAGCAGCGGCGATCACGTTGGTGGACGTGGCGCACTTCAGGAGGTCAAAGTAGAAGACGTTCGGCTTGCCTCTGCGGGACAACAGACAGAGACAGAGAGAGATGAACAAGAGGCAGACGACCCTTCAAAGTACAAATCGTACCGATTTGGCTCAAATGAGTCGCTCAATACGCCTCTTCCTTCATACATGATCACTTATATTTGTTAATGAATGGTGTCAGACAGAGAGAGACAGAGAGAGACATTAACAGAGAGAGACAGAAAGAGAGACCTTAACAGAGACAGACAGAGGGAACAGAGACAGAGAGAGACATTAACAGAGAGACAGAGAAAGACATTAACACAGAGACAGACAGAAAGAGAGACATTAACAGAGACAGACAGAAAGAGAGACCTTAACAGAGACAGACAGAAAGAGAGACATTAACAGAGACAGACAGAAAGAGAGACCTTAACAGAGACAGACAGAGCGAACAGAGACAGAGAGAGACATTAACAGAGAGACAGAGAAAGACATTAACAGAGACAGACAGAAAGAGAGACCTTAACGGAGACAGACAGAGGGAACAGAGACATTAACAGAGAGACAGAGAAAGACATTAACAGAGAGACAGACAGAGAGACAGACGGATCATTCAGGGGATTTGCGACAGTCCTTTGCGTACTTGTTCTGGTCGATGCCGCAGAATGAGCCGGTGGAGTTTCGTGGGTACAGAACGTGTCGAGGATCCCCATAAAGCCAAGCTAGGAAACAGAATAAACCCAGACCCGTTTGAAATACAGAACACACCAGAATCAGAACACAGCCAAAACACTAATGTTTTTGTTTTTGTATTTTCCTCTAACATTTAGTTCCACACTGTTGACATAAACTCGAGTACTGCTTCCTGACATTCTGCATTTCACTTCCTGCCCTCCATCTGAGAATTGCGCCACATGGCTGTCACATGACCGCAAACAACCTCATGGATGGTTGGTCGGGCGGGGAATCCTTCTAGAATCTTTGGGGAAACCGTGACAACTCAAAGGAAATGCATCCTAACGGCCATAGGGGAATAAGCTCTGTAAAAGAAAGGTACCGTACCTATAATCCCCACCACCATGTAGCCCAGGATCACCAACATGAACAGCACACAGCAGATGATATCCGTGCAGCTCCTGGAAAACGTGGGAAAACCGTTGGAAAACCTTAAGGAGTTTATGACCCACCGGGATCGGTCTCAATGCCTGCATCTATCATCTACGAGGGCTGAGAGCACACTGGGTTCACGGTGGATGCGAGACATAAGGTCGGTTCGCACTGGAACAATGGTAACAAATCGGATGTTTTATGACACTCCTGGGTCTCTCGCCATCGAGGGCTTTGCTGAGCTCCGCCGGTAAACCTTTCATGAAGACCTAGAGATCCGGATTACCTTGGTTTGCTGATACAGAAATCATTACAACCCCATCTTAATATAAATAAAATGTCAACCCCCATTTTATTCAATAGTTAATTAAATGTCAGCTGCACCAATTAAAACAGTTTCTGTTGCCGTGTAGACTTCAGTCGGACGAGTATCGCTGTGCCCTCTATTGCCCAGGCACTTAGCTGATCAAACACAGATAAGAGTGTGGGAAGAGAAGGCTTTCTAGCATCGATCATTCAGACACGCACCTGACAGGAAAACAACAGGTACCTTTTGTGTATGGGCCCGTTGAACGTGGGGTCGAATTGAGTCGGTTCACCTGGGAAGACAGGACACAGGAAAACCAATCAATCATAACTCATAAGGCCCAACTCATCCTAGCGGTCTCACACACTGAGGCGACTAGAATACTCCCGGAGAGATAACTGGGTTTCTACTATGGAGTCTCTCCACGTTATTCCTTTATTTGACCTTCCTAGCGTTATGTGTAGGAATTGGCCACGATTAACTGAATCGTAAAAAAGGTACCGTTAATGAATATGAATTACCTCCGTTATCTTTTTTAAATACAAGCATCCTAACTCTGATTGCAACGTATTCAAGTATATGCGCTTCAATATACAATGAAGTACACACTGAAAGTATACATGCATTACATTTAATAACGCATTGACATAGTTCAGTGTGGCGTCTTGTCATTGGACAGGTATGGTGACACGCGAGCTACCATTACCTGCCAACACCTTAAGATAAGGTACACTTGATTCACCCCAGACAGGCCATAAGAATGGTTAATGGCTTGCGAAACACGTGTGTGTGTGTGTGTGTGTGTGTGTGTGTGTGTGTGTGTGTGTGTGTGTGTGTGTGTGTGTGTGTGTGTGTGTGTGTGTGTGTGTGTGTGTGTGTGTGTGTGTGTGTGTGTGTGTGTGTGTGTTGTTAAAACAATACAAGGGGAGGGAGCGACGTCAACTTCCTGGAACAGCTAATGACGTGACATTGGAGCTGGAACAAAGTTATTAGTTCCCAGGCAGCGCTTTGTTTGTTTGGGGCCAGCTGTGGACGGACACTTGGCCCAGGGCCCACCAAACATTTAGATATTGGCATGTCAAAAAGAAAGTGAGCTCACTAACATTTCATTGATCATCAACAGAGTATTGCATTGACCCTCAGTCTTCAAACATACTGGTGTCAACAGGTCACCTGACCAGACCATCTGATGGGTTCCGGCGACCCACAGTTTGAAAACATCCCTTATACTTTAACACCGAAGGGGCCTTTTGTCAAACCATGCGATCATCAAATGCAGATGATCTGCTGCTCTCATCCCAATGAGGATTGGTCCTTTTCTAAAGCCATTCAAGTGGTCCGTTTGTCTGCTGGAGGACAAACAGACCTGGGGCCAGATGAATACACGGCGCTGTGCAGAGTAAGAACCTCAGAAACACGCGTACTCTGGTTTCCACACCGTTTATGTCCTACAATGTTCTCGACAAACGTTCATCCCATCGACCGCACACTTGTGTATTGCTGAGGAGCCAAGTAAGTGCAGTGTCAAGTGCGAGCTCTTGAGAGCTACGGGACATATTTATGAACGGGCACCGCACTAGTTATTATAAAAGGGTACTTTCGGAGGAGCTGGAGTGACCGGGTGTGGGAGTGTGTGTGGATGACGGCTGGTTTAAACAGCCTCACCTGGCCAACTCTGATTGGACTCTGGGACTGGGTGAGGCTGCACACCAGTTCCACATTGAGTAATCGGTGTGCAACAGGTTAAACCAGTCAGGTATCTGTGCTACATTCGTTTTCTGTACAGTGCAGCTGTAACAGCATGAACAGCTATAACAGGTGTGTTTTCCCCAATTTGCAGGGGAAACTGGTTTTTCAAATGTCAATCAGTGCCATCGACATTTCCACCACTTCCCACTTTTCCTTTGTATTAAACAAATGAAATCAACTCTGCGAGGAGAGGCCATCAGCCTCGAAAGCGAGCGCTCCGGGACATTTGAATATGATTTGAATTCTGAATACTGCTTCGGCCGAGGGGGGCAGGGGTCATAGTGCAAAACCAGGTATGGAGGAAGTGGAGCACTAGGAATGGGAACCGTAGTTGTACGGAGAAGACAGAGGCTCGAAAATTATCTTATTTTTAATCATCCTCGTTTATCCAGAAATGTCACACCTGATAACCTGTAGAGCGAACGCACACACGTAGGATTTATGTTCTGGTTTTACACCCATTGGCTGAAAACAAGGAACCAGTTTCTCAGGCTCCCGGCATCCACCCGTGTCAGATTTCACCTCGCTTACAGACAGACAGCACTCTGTTTTGAGCCAAACATGCCCTGGATCCCAGAGGTCAGGCGGACGACCCTGCAGGCACCAGCGTATTCACCCTTTAGTTGTTTGGCAGACCATTTGAGCCTAGGCCACTTACGGTCAGTACCTTCAGATACTGACTTTTTCAGGTGTGAGTTCAGCTTGCTCAAGGATGGCCTCGGGTACTGCAGACATTGGGGTTCGACCCAGAACCTTCTGGCATCCGAACCACTAGACCAGTGGTAGACATTATTTGCGTTTCGGAAAATGTGACATTTTATTACAAATAACAATAAATACTAAATGATTAAGCTGCAGTGTAGCTTCATCCAGCCTGTGTTTAACGTATGGCTACTATTTATAACAATCAAGCTAGCCTGGTTATGACAGGGTGAATGACAGGTGTTCTACAGGGTGAATGACAGGCGTTCTACAGGGTGAATGACAGGCGTTCTACAGGGTGAATGACAGGCGTTCTACAGGGTGAATGGCAGGCGTTCTACAGGGTGAATGGCAGGCGTTCTACAGGGTGATACCACATAACACGGGTCCAAAATCTGAATTTGGAATTTGGTCTTTTTACCCGGAAGCTGAGCAATTACCGCCTTAGTAATTGCTTTAATATGTAACCCTTCATTTTTTTACCTGTCAAATGGTCAAATCTATCAGCCATTGGCTGGTGTACAGGTGTTAATTGTGGACCCAACTTCACATCAGACGAAGGGCAGTAACATGGACAAAACCGCTAATGTGTTGGTTTTATAAAGCAAATATGCCGGTTTACTTTTTTAATCAGATACAATATCCCACAAGGAAACATTTTCCAAGGCCAGTGATGTTGCAGTGACCTTGCGTGTGGTATTTAAGGGCTCAAAGTCTTCCCGTAAACCCTTACGGTAAATGCGTATATTATTCCCTCTCCTCGGCCAATAAAAAAAAAAAAAAAAAAAGGAATAGCCTGTTTGTCAGCTAGAGCAGCGAGGCAGTATCTTCATCACACTTCACTGGTCTGGGGAGAAAAGTGTCAGTAATGAGTAACTGAGGAACAAACTAGAAATACAAATAAGTGAGTGAGTGAGAAAAAAAAAGTCAACAGAGTGAAAATGTGAGCATAATAGATAACAGAGATTGACAAAAAAAGATCAGAGACAGCTAGAACAGGAACGGAATAACTAAGAGAGAACGAAAGATCAGAGAGAGTGGTGTAGAACCTCAGCTAATGCTCTTTATTTGTGTAGTCCAGGTGAATATGTTCAAAGTTCACACGGTGACCTTCTTTGGGTAACTTTTAATTTGCTCTTGAGGCCAGGCCTGGCGTCTGCAACCTTCCGTCAGCACAATGGACGACAGGGAGTTACCCTTTGGGTGCCGAGTCTATCCGCGTTCACACTTCCACCATTCCAGATTGTCCCCATTGGATTGCGTCGTGTGTGCTGTTCACGCTCAGGTTTTGAGATGACCTACTGTTTTGTGCCACAGCACTGCCATCAGGATCTGTGTGATTAACAACAAACCCCTTACTGCTGTTCAGTTTCTGTCCTGTGAGACAGAACTGCGGTCGGTCTCACAGGACAGGAAAATAGGGAATAGGAAGTGATGTGTTTCATGTACAGTAAAACACTAATCAAGATATAAACAGATAAACCACTGCAGCGAAGATGGCGTCATGCCGTCATTTGTCACACTGCTTGTCACTCGAATCGTGTCCCGAAGAATTAAAGTTAAATTATTAAAATGATGAATTATGAATTTAAATGGAATCATGGGATTCCAAAAGAGTCACACCCCCACAGCTCAATGCCTGTCCAGCTACGTTTAAACGTTTCATGTTCACGCTTCTGCGTCGAATAAAGTGGGACATTTGGGTCCCAGAGTTGGGTTATTATTCCCAAAGTGCCCTAGCAATGGTTAGCGTCAAAGGATTACCAGTCTGGGTGATCAAACCTAAGCGTTACCTCGTCCGCAAACGCAGAACTGACCGACAAACATTAATACCAAAAGACTCGAGTGCTGTATTTCCTCATTCGCGTCAGCCACTGAGAAGGTACAAGGAAGTGACTTGGACAAATTATAGGGAGACGGTTACGATGGTTTTGATCACCAGACTGGTATTGCACCATAAGCGTTCAATTAAAAAAGGATGTTGACATTCTGGTACGACGTTCCACACTGTTCTGTTCAGCTGTTCCGAGTCTCGAGGGCGGGTCGGTCAGGGAGCTAAGGGAACGCAGTAGCAAACTACAGGAATAGTCACCAGCAGAAAGCCAGCCGCACCCACAGACAACAAATCCTAGACTTGTGTTTTGTACGGACTTGCTATTGTCTCGCATTGAAGCTACTTCTATTGTATTGCAATTGACTGGCCTTCAAGGCCATTGTATGTACTTTTGTATGAGCTAAAGCTTCCCGAAACCCCCCCCCACCCCCCCCCCCCCCCCCCCCCCAACCACCACAACCCCACCCCCCCCCCTCATTCGCCTCGCTTGTTTTCGGTTGTCAGGCTGCGATCACATTAGCGTCAGCGCTAGGCATCAGAGGCCCGTCTTGAACGTCGCTCTCTTTCCTCTTCTGTCTCCTCATTTTCCCCTGCTCGTCACCAGCCATCTAGGCAGAGGCTTAACCTGACTTGTTGTTTACCTCCAGGGAGGGGTTGTTGGTTTAAAAGCGATTCCTTGAGGACTCCTACTACCCGGAGTCCGGTCTCAAACAACACATTAAATGGCAATGAGGAAAGTCAACAGGGAAACAAAGGGCCGCAGTGTACACACAGTGTGTAAACGAGTGGAGACGATCACAGTCCATACGCCCACACACACACACAAAATAGGTGTAGGTGTGTGTGTGTGTGTGTGTGTGTGTGTGTGTGTGTGTGTGTGTGTGTGTGTGTGTGTGTGTGTGTGTGTGTGTGTGTGTGTGTGTGTGTGTGTGTGTGTGTGTGTGTGTGTGTGTGTCCAGGTGAGCTAGTAACACAACTTTGTGCCTTGGTTCCTAACCGGTTTGGTAGGTTTTGTTGTAAACCAACCAGCATCTGCCTGTACTATCAATGTCCCGGTGAACATATTGCACCACAATGACCGTAGACAGTTTATTCATGTGTATAAAGTCCATTATGAGACCTTTTAAAGCTTAAGACCTTTTAAAAGGCCCCGTCCAACACAAGTAAGACGGCATTTTATTCAAACGTCAGCAAACTCCTGTGACCCCATATGGATCTCAGACGATCCCAAGTGGGGTCCCGGCCCACAGGTTGGGAACCACTTGACATTTCTGATGACGTTATTGTGGTGAGTTTCTGGCCGTGTTAAATACTGCTGATGAGAAGATGTGATCCCGCCAAGCCAGCAAAAAAAAAAAAGGGTTGACGTTAAAGATTAAGTAATAATCATGCTCATTTGTGTTATTTGATAGTCAGTGGCTTTTCTGTAATGACTTCAGCTGGCTACCAAAACCTTTGGGAACCCACTGAACATTAGTTGATCGTATATCGTGTGTAGTCGTGTGTGGAGTTGTCAGGCCCAACAAACAGCAGCCATATTTAGTCACTTGTTGACGGATTACTCCAACTTGCTCCTCCGTTGTGTCTTTTGCATTGGGAAACAGAGGCCTGCCGCTTGTTCAATGCATTACTAACGTATAAACTCATCTTGATCAATCATCAGTTACTTGGTGCAACCCAAAACCAAACATGAATTGATACAGCAGCACAAACGCTTCATACATTAAACACACAACAAGCACAAAAGCAAAGCAATTCGACCTTTCTCTCTTAACTTGCACATATTCATTTCCTTGTGTGTGGGGTTTGTTGTTTATGGACTGATTAAAAGCCACGATTTAAAAAAGGAACAGATATTGTCAACAGCTCAGTGACTCAAGGCGGGCATTTATGAAGAGAGTGTAAACCCATTTGACGGTTGAGCGCGTTGATTCGAGCTCCGCATTTGAACCAAAACACCGCGAAGCAGCAGCAGTGAATCCCACCAGGTTCCGCAGCGGGTTAACCGGCGACAACAGGGCAACACAAGGTGCCCGGGTAACGGACACAACTCACCGTACTCCTTCGGCTCCGAATCACGGTCCTCCTTCTTGCCCATGTTTGGCCTCCTTAATCACCTGGCCGTGCTTTACGCTCTTCACAAGTCCAAACGCGGCTTTAAAAAAAAGAAAAAACCGAAATGTTCTAAGAAACGTTTTCTGCCGAAACACGAACACACTCCGAACCGGGGATGACCGCCGCGGAGAACAACTTTTGGGAAATCTTTATCCTCCACGCGCTTGCCTCCCGAACGTGACGTCACGGGCGCACCTGTTGGGAGGATACGCACCTGTTGTGTGCACTGCTCGCGAGCATCCGCCACGCCCCCGGTGGTTTGTCGCAATGAAGCCGTCGATGGGTGCTGGATTCGATATTTATTTTGTATTTATTAATCACCGTTATTTTTTAAATTGCTGTTATTTCAATAGTTAGTTCACTAGTACAAAATAGGTATAATTGTGTTACATTTATTTTATCCGTTTTTTCCACCAACGAAAAAACGAAATGTGTTTTTCATTATCAAACCAGTACACTAGTAACGTACCTTACTTCCTTCATCTCGTATTATACAATAAAAGCGGACAAAAAAAACCAGATGGATTCACAAATTTATTTCCTCCATGTCATAAAGAAGCAATAGCCTACGTATAAAAAGGGTATAAAACTGAAACGATTCTATCTACAGGTTGGTAGACCTACAGACGTTTCTCACTTCTTTTAAAGATGTCTATAGTGCTCAAATTGGATCTCCCATTGCCAATAATAAGTAACTTTACAACACACAGCCACTGCATAGCAGACAGTAGCCTCCCTTAAACACTGAACCCTGGCAGAAGAAAGATAAAACCAAAGACCATGGTAACCGCTAAAAGTAGGCTAGCGAGCTGCTAGAATACGTTGCAGAATTTAAAATGAAAAGGCCGACTTTGTATTTCAATATAAAAAAAACTAACTAAAACCATACATAAAAGACCAAATTGTGATTTTGATAAAAAAGGGAATCCCTGGGTTTGGATTTCATTCCTGGTCTCCACATCACTGAACATAATCACAAGAGATGACCGCGAGGTCACGGCGGGCCTCGGCTGAATGGAGCCTAGGCGTTTCCTAGGATGGTCATCCCGAGTTCGGGTGCTGAATCCGGGCAGGCCTCCAGGCGAGCCAGTCGGCTCTGTTCCACCGCGATGGCCTCGGCGGAGTGCTTGCATTTCTCCGAGCCACACTGACAGGTGAAGTACTTGCTCTTGATGTCCCAGAAGCGGTCTCCGTAGTCGAACCTGGTCAACGCAAGACAAGTACGGTAGGGAGGAAGATGTTACGCGCTAAACAGGTCAGTCTTCATCACTCGCTTTCTCAGGCAAGGTGAAAGATGCCTAGCGGATAATTATAGAGAGGGAGACGGATGACGAACATTTTAAACCGAAGAGAGGAGAAGGAAGCAGAGAGAAAGGAGGAAGTGACCGAGGGGAAATATCTTTTAATGAATGACAGATTATGGGTGCATCCCAATAGTCATTCTGTCGCAAATCTGCTCGCCCTCACAGTTCTCAGTCTGAGAAGCAGTCTAAAGAGGCTTTGGACGAATGATACATAAGGAGTGTATTCTACTGGCACCAGAATACATTTATTTTACCACATCATAAGACACACGCCCATTAAGCCAGTTCCGAGGGCTGTGATTGGCCCAGATCCTCCACAGGCTGCGGTGAACCAGAATAGAAAGTCTTGGGATGCACCCTTACACACACCAACGCTCTAAGGACCTGCACAGAACAGGTTAAAGGGACCCTGATGGAAACCTATGCAAACACATACAGGTTTTCTGGTAATGAAAGGAGGTGAGGCTCACCCCAGCTCCTGTCCATTGTGGATGTCCCGGGAGCTGAAGAAGGCGATGCGCGGGAAGCGGAGGTCCTGGTGGAGCATGAACACCCTCACCGGGATCAGGTTGGGGTCACACAGGTGGTTGATGAAGCGGCTGATGTTGCCGTAGTAACGGGCGTCGATGCAGTACACCTCGCCGTCCTGAGTGAGAGCGGGAATGATGAGAGAGAAAGATAAGAGAGCGAGAGAGAGAGCGAGATAACAGAGAGAGAGAGCGAGATAACAGAGAGAGAGAGAGCGAGAGCAAGAGAAAGTGGGTCACAGCAGGGGACAAAATGGGCCAGCAAATTTGTTTATTTCTATACATTTGCATTCCTACATCTGTTTAATTTGTATTTCATTTGTATATTTGGAGACTGAAAAGGGGCATACTGATAATAATAAACAGAAAAAGGTTTGTATTGAGATTCTGGATGAACCAAACCTTGTTATCCAGGTCAAACAGATACGAGTCGTCCTCTCGCACGTCTGCTTCTGCGTCCGAGATCAGCTCCCCCACATACCTGGATGTCCCACAACACTACAGTTAGTCAAGCCCAGAGACATATCTACAGAATAGAAAACCTACTGTTACACACAACACTACAGTTAGTGAAGCCCAGAGACATATCTACAGAATATAAAACCTACTGTTACACACATAACTACAGTTAGTCAAGCCCAGAGACATATCTACAGAATAGAAAACCTACTGTTACACACAACACTACAGTTAGTCAAGCCCAGAGACATATCTACAGAATATAAAACCTACTGTTACACACATAACTACAGTTAGTGAAGCCCAGAGACATATCTACAGAATAGAAAACCTACTGTTACACACAAAACTACAGTTAGTGAAGCCCAGAGACATATCTACAGAAAATAAAACCTACTGTTACACACATAACTACAGTTAGTGAACAGCCCAGAGATCTCTACAGAATAACTACAGTTAGTGAAGCCCAGAGACATATCTACAGAATAGAAAACCTACTGTTACACACAAAACTACAGTTAGTGAAGCCCAGAGACATATCTACAGAAAATAAAACCTACTGTTACACACATAACTACAGTTAGTGAAGCCCAGAGACATATCTACAGAAAATAAAACCTACTGTTACACACATAACTACAGTTAGTCAAGCCCAGAGACATATCTACAGAAAATAAAACCTACTGTTACACACATAACTACAGTTAGTGAAGCCCAAATAAATATCTACAGAAAGAAAAACAATTTCACCCTACTTAATATTTATTTAAATACACAACACACTCCTCCTCTACGCCCATACTTAAGATATACTAAATGATATGAACGAGAAAGATTGTTTAATTAAAATAATAAAAATTAAAATAAAGAAATAACGAAATATTTTCATAAAATGATTAGGCAACCTCACACACACACACACACACACACACACACACACACACACACACACACACACACACACACACACACACACACACACACACACACACACACACACACACACACACACAAAAAAAAAAAAAAAAAAAAAAAAAAAAAAAAAAAAAAAAGATTCATTTCAAAAGTAAAAGAACGACTGAGAGCTGGGGGGTTATATCCATAAACCATAGGTGAGCAATGGCACGTGGAGTTATATAAGATACAAGTATTGTGACATAATTCAAAACATCTTAACATTCATGTCAACCCATATTATTTATTACTTGATATAACCCAAATCCAAAAAAAACAGTAATCTAATATAAATATCTCTTCTACATATTACTAGTCATAAAGTTCAGTTTTATGGTGGGAAGTATGCTATGGGTGGTCTTACTTGATGCCGGCCTGCACTACTCTGTTCTTACATGAGCGGTAACAGGAGCAGGCCAGGTTACACTCAAAGATGAGGGGGGGCTCAATCTTGTTGAACTCCTGCAGCAACCGCTGGTCCGGGAACCAGAGGGGGGGGGGGGGGGGGGGGGGGTCAACGACGTATGACTCGACATGACTGGACATCACTAAACATGACTGGACATCACTAAACATGACTGGACATCACTAAACATGACTCGACATCACTAAACAGGACAGAACATCACTAAACATGACTCGACATCACTAAACATGACTCGACATAACTAAACAGGACTGAACATCACTAAACATGACTCGACATCACTAAACATGACTCGACATCACTAAACATGACTCGACATCACTAAACAGGACTGAACATCACTAAACATCACTAAACACGACTCAACATCACTAAACACGACTGAACATCACTAAACATGACTACTAGACATGAATGAATATAACAAAAAATTACTAGACATGACATAAAACAAGGAACAGGACAGTCTAGTTTTAAGGTTGGAAGGTTGAGGGTTCAAACCCTGATGTCAGCACTCACAAACTCTTCGCACATCGTAAATCATGATGTCATGCATTTAATCATAAACAACACATTCCTTAGGTCAGCTGAGCAGGATGATGGTCAAGCATAGAGGGATGACAGTTTAGCTTAGCGCGACGATAGCTTAGCTGATCGGGATGATAGCTAGCTCCGAGGCCCAAGTATTTAGCTTAGCAGGGTGCTACCTTAGCTTGCCAGATTGCTATCTTAACCCTAGCTTAGTGGTTGGTGTACGGTTGCACAGTGACCCACCCTGATATGGAAAACAGATGGGTGAAAATACAACATTCAAAACTCTAATCACTGTGTGTATAGAACCAGGGAATCTCTGTGTGTGTGTGTGTGTGTGTGTGTGTGTGTGTGTGTGTGTGTGTGTGTGTGTGTGTGTGTGTGTGTGTGTGTGTGTGTGTGTGTGTGTGTGTGTGTGTGTGTGTGTGTGTGTGTGTGTGTGTGTGTGTGTGTGTGTGTGTGTGTGTGTGTGTGTGTGTGGTACCAGGGACTGTGGGGTTACCTTGTCGTACCAGCAGCGGATGCTGAGCTGTCCACACAGGCAGTTACTGGAGGAGCAGTCATCAAGACAGCTACAGTGCTGCACACGGGCCAATACAGTCAGACCATAGACTCAATAACACAGCACTGCACACACCCATTAAATACAGGTGCACATATACAAGATCACATCCATGCATTCACACAAACAGGAGATTAAAACATTCATCCATTTGATAGCCACACATATACCGGTATAACACATTCGAAGACACATTAAATTAATGATCAATCAAAAGTGCAAAAAAAGAAAAAAGCTAAATCCCAAATGCAAAGCTGGTGTCAAAATCCCACCAAGAAATGAGGACAAAGATAAGACGAGACGACGGCAGGAAGAGGACGCTGGGAAAAGACGTCAGAGTGAGGGAGGGAGTGAGCAGGGGCCGACCTGTAAGTGTGTGATGTTGCGGTCGATGTTCATGGCCGATGTCTCGCAGTTCTCCGAGATGTACTTGTAGTCCGACGGGCATCCCTCCTCGTCCACGGCGTTCACGCAGGGGATGGGCACGTTCTCGTAACCCTGGGCGACGTCACTGGTGGTGGTGGCGGGGGGGGGGGACAGCATTATGACATCATCACATTGCATCTGCTAACACGTCTCAGTTCAAGCATGGTGTATTGGCTGGGGTGTTGGATTCTCGGTCCGAATGGTTCTGGGTTCGATCCCCCAATGTCCTCGGTCTACCTGGAGAAAGACGACCCTTAACCCCTACCTGCTCCTAGATGACACGCATCTGAATTCACTGCAAGTCTCTTTGGATAAAGGCGTCTGATAAATGACTGAATAGTAGTGAATAATAGTGAATGCAAGGTGACAAAGCATTCATTCTGCCTGACACATTCAGAGCTTGCATGGGCTCCACTTAGTTTGTTACCTAGCTACAGTAACCGTGGCTACCGTGACGTTACGATCAATCTCCCATCTTCCCCAGGTCGATCAATAACTTTCTAATGTAGTATAATCTATAAATCGATAATCTGATCACGCTTTTTTTCCATCAACTGCGTAGCATTCCACATTTTATATATATATATATGGGGGAGACGAGGGACAGGAAGTGACATCCCAGCTACCTGCTGACGATCCTCTCGGTGCGGAGCGCGCGGTTGGCTACGCCCCTGCGGAGCTTCCTGTTGATCTGCAGCGCCACCCAGACGGGGGTGTCGGGCTGGGCCAGGCTCAGCGGGGTGTCTCCCTCCCGGTTGGTGGTGTCGATGTCGGCCCCCCGGGACAGGAACAACCTACACACCGCGGGGTGGGGACACACACTTTGACAACGATACACCGGAAACCACGACGACGGTCTCTATTATGAAGGCTCCAACAGCACGGTATAGAAAGGGCAGTTCAATAAACATATCAAATGAAGAACACATCGAAGGAAGTAAGACTGCATGAACACGCGCCGATCTGATGTGCGAATCGTGCGATCTTTCGGCCATTAGCGTTAACCTTATCGTTAGCGAGCGCTAAAGAACCCCTTGTGATACCGGGACGGATCCTAAGCGCCACCCATTTGCAACTCCACTGCGCGGCCGAAAGGAATGACTGACTTGGCGGCGAGACGCTTACGTGACGCACTCCAGGAAGCCCTCGCGGGCGGCGATGTGCAGCGGCGTGTCCCCGTGCATGTTGACCGAGGACAGGGAGCAGCCGGCGTTCAGGACCAGCTCGGCGATGTCCACGCTGCCCGCGAACGACGCCCAGTGGAGGCACATGTTCGTCTCCTGGAGGGGGAGGCGGAGAGGGGGAGGGGGGAGGAGGAGGGGGAGGAGGAGAGGGAGAGAAGGGGAGGGGGAGGGGGAGGGGGGAGGAGGAGAGGGGGAGGGGGGAGGAGGAGAGGGGGAGGGAGGAGGGGGAGGGGGGAGAGGGGAGAGAGGAGAGTGATAGAAGGAGGGAGAGGGGGAGGAGAGGGGGAGGGAGAGAGGAGAGAAGATGGCGGGGGAGGGAGAAAGAGAAAGAGATGAAAGTTTGAAAGAGAAAGTAGCTTCATTGAGAGAGAGACCGTGTCAGGTAACAAGTTATTGATTATTGATGATCAGAATCCGGAAATGATTGATTAATCGATTTAATGACAACAGAATCCCAGATTAGCGTTGATCATAAATACCCAGCTGCGACTGACCACCCGACAACAAACCTGGGTCGCTAGAAGGCACACTGCCGACGGGGTGACCACACTAGCAGGGGTTCACTGTTTAGGGATTTTAACTTCCACACTACCTTCGTCAGCCCAGGCTCCGGTGTGTTAATGATTATCTAGGATCTTACAGTACCGCAACTCCCTTGACTCAATACGGCGGAGTATCGGCAACAAAGAAATCCCATGATGCATTCTGGCACGCAAGCCCTGCACATCTTCACCACATCTTCGTAACCATGCCGACCTTGTCCTGGATGGTGACGTCGGCGCCGCGGCTGAGCAGGGCGCGGATGACGTCCATGTGCTTGTGTTCCGCCGCCCAGATGATGGGCGTCCAGCCGCCGCTGTCCTGCAAAAACCGGAGTCAGGGTCCATGCAGACAGGAAAAGGAAGTGTTGCGTGGGGCGACACGCCCACTTCGCTTTGGATAACAGCGTCCACTAAAGGACTTAACAGCAAAGTGATCCACACCACTAATGGGGAACCCTTGATATTTGCAATATGTAACCTAGAACCCTGTCTCGTTGCCATGGAGACCGTCTCCTCTGGTCCCCCTCACCTGAGCGTTGATGTCCACCTGTCCTGTCTCCAGCAGCAGATGGACGAGCTGCAGGTTCCCCTGCTTGGCGGCGTGGTGGAGCCCTGTGTAGCCGTCGTCCTCCTGAGAAGACATCACCACACATCATCATCACCATTTTCATCGCCATGACGATAACCATCGTCCTCCTAAGAAAACATCACCACACATTCTCATCACCACCATCTTCACCACCACACCCCCTCTCCATCGTCACCACCACCACCACCACACCCTCTCCATCGTCACCACCACCACACCCCCTCACCATCGTCACCATCGCCACCACCACCACTCTTGTGGAAGTGGTTACTTGGCCATGGAGGGGAAGAGATTTTAGTAAGATGCTCACCACGTGGTAGACGGAGGCCCCGCTCTGCACCAGGTAGCGAGCCACCTCCACGTGGTTGTTGATGATGGCCTCCAGCAGAGGGGTCCTCATTGTCTTGTCTTTGGCGTCCACGTTAGCGCCTGCCTGGAAATAACATAAATCAAGGCAGGGGTTCAGGTGAGAGGTGAGAGGAAAAAGGGACTGCATCCAGTCGAGTACATTATTACATTATTAGTCATTTGAGTGAAATAGTGGTTTATTATTGAAGAAATGAATGGATTTAAAGGGTTTACCTGCACCAGCATGTAGCAGAGCTCCAGAGCTCCTCTCTGGGCCGCTGCATGCAGCGCTGACCTCCTGCCCTGGGAGTCAGGCTGGTGGGTAGGATCCATCCCCTCCACTGGAACAGACACACACACACACACACACAGAAATACAGACAGACACATGCGCACGCACACACAGAAATCCAGACACACATGCGCACACACACACAGAAATACAGACACACACATGCACACACAGAAATACAGATACACACACACACACACAGAAATAGACACACATGCACACGCACACACAGAAATAGACACACACGCACACACACAGAAACACACACACACAATTAGTTAGGACAAAAGAAAATGGTACAATGGTCCCTGGTTATATTAACTAGTGATGATTCTATAGCATCATCATCCATCTATGTGATGGCGGCACGTGATGTCATGCGATGATGTCAGGGGGCCACTCACTGAGCATGAGCAGAACCTTCAACACCTCCCCCTGCTTGGCGGCCGGGTAGAGCTGGCGGGGGTGGTACCGAAGCTTCTTCCTCCTGACCAATCAGAAGAGAGAGACAGACGTAGCGAGGATGGAGAGAGCGGGGGGGAGGAAAAATAATGTGAGAGGAAAAATAATGTGTGAGAGAGAGAGAGAGAGAGAGAGAGAGAGACACACACACACACACACACACAGAGATAGAGAGGAGAGAGACAGAGACAGACAGAGAGGGAGACAGACAGACAGAGGGAGAGGGAGAGAGACAGAGAGAGAGAGAGAGAGAGAGACAGAGAGAGAGAGAGAGCAAAAACGATCCATCACACTGTTGTTAGAATCGTGGCAGCGGCAGACGAGTTTGATTTGATATAAAAGCTTTTCGCCAACCTTTCCATCAGCACTGGGGTTTGACTCTTAAGACTGTTGCCCTCTGCTTCCTTCAGGCTACTGCAGGAAGAAGGGGCGCTATCCAGGAGAGACGGGCGACTGGGGGAGACGGCGAGACAAAGGGGAACATTTGACCGTTGAAGACGAGGACGTTCTGCTGGCAGGTTAATGCCCGGCAGACAGTGTATGAACTGTTCACCACATTCTCTTCCAATGTCTCCCAAAACCTTTGGCTTGGGATACGCATTTGCAGGTTATTGCCGATTGCGACAACAGATGAGATGCATTTTCAATGATAAAGCGATTGCTTGAAAGGGTCTCATAAATGGTTGTGTTTATACATGACCAGCCATCCCCAGTATCCAAGTGTGGCGCGATGTCCACACATCCACTGGGAAGGTGAACCGCCCAGTGGATGTGTGCTTCACGTGGCGATTTGCCTCGTCCACACCAATGTGCGCCAACTAAAGCCGCCGTGGACACAACGCCCTGTGCATCGCTCGCGGCGTCGCTCAAAACCCCGGCGACGGCTCCCCTGCCTGGCTCTAGCTGGCGATGACCCCTGACCTTTCCGTGTCGTGCGTCAGGATGGCCTTCTGCAGCGCCGCCCTGCTGGGCCCCGGGGGGAGCGCGCTGGGACAGATGAGCTTCCCGTTCGGCAGACAGAGCGAGGGTCCCGCGCTGTCCACCCCCTCCCCCTCCCCGCCCTCCGACGGGGGGGGCAGGGTCTCCGTGGCGACCGACGACGAGGCCGTAGGATTGGAGGCAGGACGCGGCGGGGGCTTGGTGGGGGGAGGTTGTGTGTGGTGGTCTACGTCCCGCGTCGGAACACCGTGGCCACGCATACGCGCACTGTAGGGGGGGGGGGGGGGGGGGGGGGGGGGGGGGGTTGTCAGTTGGTTAGTCGCAGCTAGGTATTTACAATCAACGCTAAACAACGCTACAAAAGTGGATTCTGATCAATCAATCTGTCAACCGATCACTCAATCAATCTCTATTAATCTGACCCCCCCCCCCCCTCCCCCCCGTCGTCTCACCCCACAGGTCTATCTGGTTTCCCCCCTCCTCCTCCTCCCCCGGTGGGCGTGGCCAGCGAGGGCGCGCTGAGCAGCGGGAGTGACGGCGCGGTGGTGGAGGACGCCGTCATGGTGACCACCGTGGTCGTCACGGAGACCGGCGAGGGGATGGTGACCTCCTGGGCCTCCGAGGCGTCCTCGCCGCAGTGGGGGCAGAACAGCATCCCCCCTCCCCCGTTGTTGTTGTTGTTGTTGCTGCTGCTGCTATGGTGCTGGTTGTTGTTGTTGTTGTTGCTATGGTGCTGGTTGTTGTTGCTGTTGCTATGGTGCTGGTTGTTGTTGTTGTTGTTGCTATGGTGCTGGTTGTTGTTGCTGCTATGGTGGTTGTTGTTGTTGTTGCTGCTGCGGGCGCGGGCGCCGCCCAGCACGGTGACGCAGCCGCGGTGGAAGCGGTGGGCGATGCGCTGATCAGGACAACACTCCAGGAAGGTGCCCTGGGGGACGGGACGGGGGGGGGGGGGGCAGCAGGAGAGGACATGAGGTCCCTGGATAGAAGCTAGGTCACTAAATAGTGAGCTAGTGGTTAAGGACGCTGGGTTAAGGTGAGTGTTAGGGTGGTGGGTGTCTGAGTGGGTTAGGGTGGTGGGTGTCTGAGTGGGTTAGGGTGGTGGGTTAGGGTTAGGGTGGTGGGTTAGGGTTAGGGTGGTGGGTTAGGGTTAGGGTGGTGGGTTAGGGTGGTGGGTTAGTGTTAGGGTGGTGGGTGTGTGGTGGGGATAGGGTTAGGGTGGTGGGTTAGGGTTAGGGTGGTGGGTGTCTGAGTGGGTTAGGGTGGTGGGTTAGGGTGGTGGGTTAGGGTTAGGGTGGTGGGTTAGTGTGGTGGGTTAGTTTTAGGGTGGTGGGTTAGGGTTAGGGTGGTGAGTGACTGAGTGGGTTAGGGTGGTGGGGATAGGGTTAGGGTGGTGGGTTAGTGTTAGGGTGGTGGGTTAGTGTTAGGGTGGTGGGTGTGTGGTGGGGATAGGGTTAGGGTGGTGGGTTAGGGTTAGGGTGGTGGGTTAGGGTTAGGGTGGTGGGTTAGGGTTAGGGTGGTGGGTTAGGGTTAGGGTGGTGGGTTAGGGTTAGGGTGGTGGGTGTGTGGTGGGGATAGGGTTAGTGTGGTGGGCTAGGGTGGTGGGTTTGGGTTAGGGTGGGGATAGGGTTAGGGTGGTGGGTGTGTGGTGGTGGTGGGTTAGGGTGGTGGGTTAGGGTGGGGATAGGGTTAGGGTGGTGGGTGTGTGGTGGTGGTGGGTTAGGGTTAGGGTGGTGGGTGTGTGGTGGGGTTAGGGTTAGGGTGGTGGGTTAGGGTTAGGGTGGTAGGTTAGGGTTAGGGTGGTGGGGTTAGGGTTAGGGTGGTGGGTTGGGGTTAGGGTGGTGGGTTAGGGGGGTGGGTTAGGGTTAGGGTGGTGTGTGTGTGGTGGGGTTAGGGTTAGGGTGGTGGGTTAGGGTTAGGGTGGTGGGTTAGGGTTAGGGTGGTGTGTGTGTGGTGGGGTTAGGGTTAGGGTGGTGGGTTGGGGTTAGGGTGGTGGGTTAGGGGGGTGGTGTTTCCGTACCGCGAGGCAGAAGAAGCCACAGCCGGGGCAGCAGTGGTGTTTGACCATGTGCGAGCGGTGGAGGTCACACAGCAGCAGCAGAGCCACGCGGCTGGACGGACGCATGGTCTCCGCCTTCACCGTCACGCTCGTGCAGCTACGCAGCTGGTGGACACACACACACACACAGACATACACACACACACAGACATACACACACACACAGACAGACATACACATGCACACACACAGACGCACACACACAGACACACACACAAAGACAGACAGACAGACACACACAGATTCACACACACACACACACAAATACAGACAGACACACACATGCACACACACACAAAGACAGACAGACAGACACAGACAGACAGACACACACACACATACACATGCACACACACAAAGACAGACACACACACACACACACACATACAAAGACAGACACACACACACACGCCCACAAACACACGAATCAGACTCCTGTTAGGCTTTGTTCATTGAGCCTTTGTATAGTTGCATACATACATATAAACATACATATTACTATTGTAATTGCTATTATTACACAAGCAATAGCTACATTATACACTGTTAGATTAGCTTACGTATGTAGAACCATGCATCCAGCAATATACATCCAGCATACTATACTTACACTTTATTCTTTTATTCAGACACTTAACCTACTACGCAGTCTACAGAGAATATCTTCTTACAGACCGCTCGAAAAAGCCAATGGCCAATCTCCCCCTGGTGGACAGCAGAACGAAGGGGGGGGGGGGGGGGGGGGGTTGTCTGTCCTACCTCTCCGTCGACGCTCTCCGTGGCCATGCAGCGGCGGCTCAAGCCCGGCCCGGGGGGGTCCACACGCGGCGCCTCCATGCGACAGCTGCACAGCGGGAGCTCCTCCAGCCGGTCGCCTGCATCACTTCCTTCTGCAGACAGGAAGCAGGAAGCGTCACACACACAACCAGGAAGCAGGAAGCGTCACACACATAACCAGGAACCGTCACACACACACAACCAGGAAGCAGGAAGCGTCACACCCACAACCAGGAAGCAGGAAGTGTTACACACTCAACCGGGAAGCAGGAAGCGTCACACACACAACCAGGAAGCAGGAAGTGTTACATACCCAACCGGGAAGCAGGAAGCGTTTGTTGTTTAATGCTAAAAGCTTGTTATATTTTCATGGTTTATAAACGTACCCCAAAATTACACTGTCTGTGTTAGATAAAACTTGAATCTTACCAATCATGATTTAAGGCAAGTACACAATTAGAATAAAAATCGTAATTATCCACTCAATTAATTAACTCATACAGTACAATGCTTGGACGGACGTCTCACACACACACACACGCACCGTGGTGAGGAGAGAGAGTGAGGCTGTCGGCAGCAGAGATGTCCAGCGCCCCTAGAGGAACCTCTGTGTACTCAGCGGGCCCTCCCACAGCACTGGCCCCGGGCCCCGTGGAGCCTGGAACGAACACACACACACACACACACACACACACACACACACACACACACACACACACACACACACACACACACACACACACACACACACACACACACACACACACACACACACACACACACACACACACACACACACACACACATTAGTATACCAATTCTGTATTTATGTATTTTATATGGGGACAACTTTCTATCCAATCACGCATATTAGTACTTAAGCATCTCAATGACATTTGTTTTATAATTATACCATATGAATGGCTATATTGTTATTATTGAACTATATTGTAATAGGTTGAATTGTGGTCACTGTTCATCAGTTTGATAAGGTTTTGTACGGCTAGCTAGCATACAGTGCTAGTAGTGTAAAAACATTTTGCGTGGCTGACGTATGCTACAGCTAGCACGCGGCGCTAGCGTTGTGATAGTGCAAGTGTATTGTATAGCTAGCATACTGGTGCTAGTAAAGCGGCAGACGACTTCCTCCCCACCTTCATGCGTCTCCATGCCCTGATCCCCGTCCCTCTGCTGGCTCCGCCCCGGCTGTATCCATGGAAACGTGCCTGGACCGTTCTTACCGTGGCTCTCCCTGTGGGCCTCAGCCTCTCCCAAGCCCTGGTGGTTCCACAACAACACAGGCTGCGGGGTTAGCGGGTCCATCAGGAAGCTGGCAAGGACTAGACGTGTGACCCAGGAGCATGAGTTGCAAAGTCATGCATGGATACATTTCCAGGTATTGGTAAAGCGGGTCAACTTCACACTTCAATACATTTTTAATTAAGATGATACGATTTCATTCATTTCCATTCAGATTCGCAACATCCACGGGCCGAGAATCCTTGAGACAAGAAATCTTAGAACTAAGATCTGCATCAGTAAACAGGTTTGGGGTAATAAAAAAATAAAAAACGTTAACATTACAAAAAAGCATACGTCATTTGGAAAACGCTTTATTCATAGTGAATTCCGATAGAAGGTCATTAAGGAGCAGGTATGGGGTTTGCATTATCTTGCTAAATGATGCCTACAGATACTATGGACTTCGGGGATCAAACCCGGTACCTTTCAGCTGGGAGGTGACCGTCCTAGACACAAAATGATCCTGTGTAGGTCATCTATAGAAATCGTTTCACGAAAGAATCGTGATTCTTATAACTTCCAAAAATATCCCTTTGTCTTAGGATGGCCTTTAGGTGTTTACATTATTGCAATCAGTTGATAGGTCAAATCTCAAAACCCTTTAAATCGTATACACAGATGACGTAAAACTGCATTTCCTAGCGCACAGTGGACCGGAGTAGATCCTGAAATTAGCACCCTTATGTACTTGAATCGAGAATCGATTACAGAAAGATTCACCCCCCCCCCCCGATAGTCTTCACGATAGATCTGTAAAAACTCACATGGGTGGACATGTCCATGGCCGTCTCTGGGTCCGTCCCAGCTGACCACGGACCTGAGGACTGAAGCAGGACACGGCTGTCAGCACTAACCCATCCTAACTTTGTCATTAAGCATTCACTCCATCGTAACGGGCTGTACATCGCATAGTCACACTCGCTGTGCCTTGGGATCTACATCATTGGTATGAGATTTGCGTCTCCATTGGTTGGGGGGTTTTCTGGGGGGTTTTTAACGTGGAAACGGAGTACATGTTGTAGACGCAATTGAAGCAGTTCTATCTTATAGTAGACCAATGCTGAGGTTCCCCTTTAAGTGAACGTATTTATATATCACCTTGTCAGAGATTCTAATAGGGTCATCTTCTTCATCCTTCGGCTCCTTCAGCCAATCGCTGCTCTTTGCAGGTCCTGCCTTGGCAATAGGCTCCACCCTCTTGAAACAAGAATGCTCATCACCTCAGGTTGCCAGATTATGTGCAACTAACACTTTTAAACGATTGCACAATAACAATTCATTGACATAAACGTTTACGGCAAAGAAACCATGTTTCCTTACCCTTTGACCTTTCACCGAAACACTGACGTCAGTCTCGGCGGTGCCTTCGACTGAAAGACCCAACCTTCTCCTTTTGGCAGCTGTGGAGAAACAGAGACACTGTAGACGGGGGCCACAGTTTACAGAGGGACCCATTTATGTGGACAGGAATGGACACGCTCGTGTCTGCTTTGTTAGTGGTGTAGTCTCTATAATGTGTAACCCCCCCCCCCCAGCACTCAACAGGATATTTTACTCGCTCTATGAATGAGCTCACCGGTGTCACTCTGTGACAAGAGGCAGGCGGACGGTCCGGACGGGATCACCAGGAAGACGGGCGCCGCGACGCGACCCAGCTGTCCGACAAAACGCACGGGGATTCAGAAACCCATGACATTCATGTTCAGATCCACAGGTTATGGATGTCATATCGTCATGGGAACTCAAGTCTGTCACTTCACTGGTGTCTGGATGAAATCTTGGGAGGACAGATAAATCCAGCGGGGCGGAATGCACCAACTGGTAGGTGGATCTAGCCGTCGTCTCTGGGTGGACGCAACCCATTTGTGATGTCACTGATGGCCACATTTTGAAATGTGGGCCCACTTCGCGGTTCTGAACGTCGTGAACTCACCTGCGTCGGGGGGGGTCTGTTCATGGTCTTCCTCGCCCGGTGGACCTTCGGCGGGGGGCCAGAGACAGCAAGGCTGGAGGAGGAGGAAGAGGAGGAGGAGGAGGAGGAGGAGGAGGAGGGAGGAGCGGGAGGCAGCGTGGACTTGCTGGTGCCTGGCCCCGACACGCTCATCTTGGCTCTCCCGGGCGATGAGGAGAAGGAGGTGGACGGAGAGGAGGAGGAGGTGGTGGGAAAGGAGGAGGAGAAGGAGGTGGACGGAGAGGAGGAGGAGGTGGTGGGAAAGGAGGAGGAGAAGGAGGTGGACGGAGAGGAGGAGGAGGTAGTGGGAAAGGAAGAGGAGAAGGAGGAGGAGAAGGATGTGGATGGAAAGGAGGAGGAGGTAGAAGATGTTGTTGAGAGGAAGGTCTTTGATGCATGTCCTGCAGGGAGGAGGTTCAGATTGTTAAAAGGTGTGTGTGTGTGTGTGTGTGTGTGTGTGTGTGTGTGTGTGTGTGTGTGTGTGTGTGTGTGTGTGTGTGTGTGTGTGTGTGTGTGTGTGTGTGTGTGTGTGTGTGTGTGGGGGGGGGGGGGGGGGGGGGTCTCCATAAATCAACCCCTGACCCCAAACTCACTGAATCCCCCCTTCCACCCTGTCCATGCAGCATGACAATTAGAATCAGGAGAAGAGGTTATTACCTGTCATAGCTCTCATTGGTGGAGAGGAGGAGGGTGGGGCTTCGCTATCTTCCGCGGGTTTGGAGGCGCGCTCTTTGATTGGCAGCTGAAACAGGGATGCCGAGGATGTCCCGCCCACAGGCGCAGGCTCCGTCTCCTTGACGACAAGAGCTGTGGAGGGAACAGCATTACCTGCGGGAAAACACAGGCCTCTCGAAACTATCACACCTGTCTGCTTATAATAGCATCTGTCTGTATCCATCGGGTCTGGATGTTTTGATACCATGCTAACAATATTCAATACTCAAGACAAAATAAACTTTTGTTAATGAAACAGCTGAATGGTTCAGGGTTCGATCCCAATGTGCTGTAGTCAATCTATTAGGATAAAATACCTCCCAAAAATAAATAATACTTTAAGGGTAGGACACAAAGTCTCTGATGGCAATGTAAACGTGTCCATCAAATCGTCCAACAACAAACTGACCTAAGCTTACCACGTATTGGTCCTAAGTCTAAACGACGGTCAGGCGTACCTGCTTGTACTTGATTTGGTGCTGCGGTCATCTCCGCTTTGTTTCCGAGCGCAGTGTCCCCCAGGGGCTCCTGGAGAATAAGACACAAGTATGGATTACAACAGTTCCACAAAGCTGCACAAAGAAGTAAGAGTTGCTCTTGACAGTTAAAACGAATGTACAGGTATGCGCCACCAGGGGCTCGAAACGGGAGTACCACAACACGAACTAAATCGTTTCGGATTTTAGGAGTCAATATTAAATATATAAATATAGCGTTAATACTCTTGTTTTCCGTCATGATCATATACCGGTGGTACGTTGCTTTGCGAAGGATGAATGGTGGCTTATTGCGCGCCAATACACTGGCCAGAGCTGGAGGTGGTCGAATCCAGCCCTGCTACGTGGTGGTATATTACGATGACACCAAGAAACAATACAATATCCCCGATATGATCCCCAACAATGACCACACAACAGCCTTTTCTGTTTCGATGGAGTTCATCTGTCTCCAGTTAGCGCTGCAGCATAGCTCGCCATGCATAAACCAACAGCCTACTAGTCAGAAATGTGAACCCATTTCACTCTGTGGCGCAACGTGCTATGCTGCGTCCATAGTTTGTCTGTCCTGTGCCGTGTCTAACGCTGTAAGTGAGCATGTATTGCATTCGCACCTTCCTTTTTCCTAGGTTTCTTTACCTTTGTCGCCGTTTCAGATGCCGACGACATGTTTCCCTACTGGCGGCAACGTCACTGCACGCTGCTGACGTCGACGTGCCCGACGACCCGCCCCCTTTTGGCGGTCCGTTCACTTTGGACCACTGACCCGGGAACGGTGTTACATTCTGGCCCCCATGGAGACACCGTGATGTCTGCGTGAGATCCGACCCCGGTTCAGTTTACACGCGAAACGCCAAGAAAACTGTTTAGAGGAAGTGTCTTCAATCCGGGGCCAAAATAAACACACGGAGATGTGGTCGACGGTGTGACACGGCCTGTCAACACAAATAGATAACTTTACGATACAATCCGTCTCCAAATCGCCACCATTTTTTTTGTTGTTGTAGCCGACTGAACCAATAAGATCCGCACTGGAAGAGAAACGCACCCGTGAGTATCGGTGAAGTTGTCTGTTCCAGGCAGAGCTCTGCTTAGCCGGGGTCTGCTCTTCAGATCAGTAGAAATCAAGCAAATGTGGAGCTCAAGTTAGCCCACATAACATTCAACCCAGTAGGCCCAAAGGAGTTGGGATCAATTATTTAGGGCGTTAATCAATCGGCTATCTGCGAAACGGTAACGGATCCGCTTCGTTTGACTACACGTGTGAGTCTAATTTGGTCGTACCGTCAATCAAAAGTTACGCCGTTATAATCAAGTGTTGTCTTTCGTTGTGAATACTGAGCCCACGTTATTGCACGGGGAATATGTATGTATTAAACAACGCATGTAACCGGTACGTCATGGTGCTTATACTGGCACAATATATATCCTATGTGGTGTGTTGTCACTTTATCAAAATAGACCCAGTCATTTTAGGGTTTCTCAGTCCGCGCCTACTTTGAAGGCTATGGTTGTTGTTTTAAATAGGTGGTCAGGTCTATAACTTAGGTATGTACCTGCTTTCTATTAAGGGTAACCTATTTTACCACCAGGTTTGATTGGCCATTACAAGCCATTAAAAAAATCGCCTCATTAGTGACATCCACCTACCAGGCTACCCAGTGGACTGTCTCTCTCCCCCCCCCCCCCCCCCCCCCCAGATGCATGATGGGCTGATCCATCCGTCATGTATCTGGGTGGACACTCCCCCTTGTGATGTCACTCATGGGTAGCGCTGTTGAAACGGCTTTTAATGGCCAATCAGCATCACACCCGGTGGTAGAACAGGGATTTGCCATTTAAAGTCAGACAAACGCCCCTGTGTGCAGACAAGATGGAGGCGCTGTGTTTCCGTCTGCCGGCGCACGGGGACTCCACCCTGAAGCACATGAACACGCTGCGGTCCCGCCAGCACTTCTGCGATGTCACCATCGTCGCCAGCGACAACCAGACGTTCCGGGGTCACAAGGTGGTGCTGGCGGCGTGCTCGCCGTTCCTCCGCGACCAGTTTCTGCTAAACCCCGCCTCCAAACTACAGGTAGCCGCGCCCACCACTGAACTCCGCCGTTCCCCCGGTCCCGAAGTGAATCCATGAGCTGTTGAGCCATGAACAACAAATCCCATGATGCATTCTGATCTACAAGCCCTGTAGTAGGGTGCAATCTCAGTACTTAAGGACTCGAACACCTTAAAGGGGAACCAAACCCCAGCATCTCTTGTACATTGGTTTGCATTAGCGGACTCCCTCTATTGTTCCAACACACGCCTGCACAAGCTGTGATTGGCTGATATGGTTACCTGGCCGCCTGCTGAATGACTGAAACTGAACTGAAGGAGTGTTTACAGGGGAGTGGTCAGCCCTGCCCCAGAGCAAACAAAATAAAAGCATGTTTAAAGGCAGGGTCAAAGTCTCACAAGTCTCACAAGTCAGACTTTAGACGGGTGTCCTCAAATCGGAGAGCAGACCAGCTGAAATCTGGGTGAACGAGGCGTTTCACATTCCTTCGCTTCATGTTCGTTTTGACCAATCGTTTGGCCGGAGGCGCGAGACTCTTAAGCGCTTACCTGGCAAACCCGAACTCGGCCCGCAGAAGTAAACAGTGAAAACAAAAAAAAGTGTGTACCGGTTTCCAAATCAACACCGTTGCAGACCGCCCACCGTGGAAGTCCACGTGTTGAACCCCCCTTTCTGAAAGGCACCCCGTCCAGTTCCTCTACAGCGGGACATCTCCGTGACCAAACGGGAACGCAAGGCGTCACCCTGTGCCTTTCGCTAGCCCTCCTTTAACCACCAGCCCCCGTCCCGTCCGTCTGTTCCCCCCCCCCCCCCCCCCCCCCCCCCCCAGGTGTCCCTGCTGCACAGCTCCTCGGTGGTGTGTAACCTGCTGCTGTCCTGCTACACGGGGGTCCTCCAGTTCGGCCCGGAGGAGATCGTCAACTACCTGACGGCCGCCAGCTACCTGCAGATGGAGCACATCGTGGAGCGCTGCCGCGGCGCGCTAAAGAAGTACATGCTGCACCGGACCCCCGCGGCCCCCAAGGTGGGTCGGCGGTCGGGGCTGCGCTCCCATTGGTGCACGCACACGTGTGATGGGCAAGGGGGGCGGGGGGGGCGGGGGGGGGGAGTATTTACTTCCTGCTTTCGCATGGAGCGTTGGAACAACCGATGAGAATCGGTGTTAGATGATCATATTGGGATACATTAGATAGATGCATGGATCAAAATGCAATCAAATTGATTAGGTTCGATTAAATTACACACAATTATATTAGATTTGGTTAGGATGGACTACATACAATTTGATTAGAATAAATTACATCAGATTATAATAGGATAGATTTGATTAATAATCTGATGAAATACTGCCAGACCGCATGAAATCATAATACGTAGGTCAGATTCGATTTTAAATACATTTAAATATGTTCGGGACTAAACCTATGAATGGGGCAGGAGGGCTGTGTGTGGATCCTTCAGGGTTTAATGTGTGACTGGTGTCTCCTTCTCCTCTCTGGCCCAGATCAAGACAGAGAGTCTCTCCACGCCCGTCATCGTGAGTGGCACCGCCATGTCGCCCCCTACTGGCCACACCTCGCCATCGCAGCAGTCCAGCCCGCAGGGGGGTTCCCCGGACGAAAACGGCCAAGGACCCGGAGGAGCAGGCGATCACCATGGCAACAGCCCCCTGCTGGATGAGTCGTGCATTAAGGTAGAGGGATAGATGCTATTGGTTTGTACTCCTGTGTTTCCTGCATAGCCCACAGAGGCTGTTGCCGTAGGTTACCTACGCCTAGGTTACGGGAAACTATACGTTGCAAAGTTGAGGAGGAAATCGTGTGCACGCACAGCAGCCATTCGATGCACAAGACTAACTCCTCCTTACGATCGACCCACTGTTCTCCTCCTCTCCTCCCTGCAGGTGAACGCGTCAGACGAGGAGGAGGCGCGGCGGGAGTACGAACTCTTCAACGTGTACCCCCCTGAAGAGGAGGAGGAGGAGGAGGAGGAGCAGGGAGCGGAGGGCCGGAGAGATCCCCAGGAAGAGAGAGGAGGCCCCTCTGACGCCTCCCACGGAGGCCCCTCTGACGCCTCCCACGGGGGCCCCTACTCCCATATGGACGGGGAGCTGGGAGGAGGAGGGCTCGGTGTGAACCCGCCGGAGCAGGAGGAGCTGGAGATGGGCGGCTTCCTGCGCGACAGTCTCTCCATGGCGGCGGCGCGCGTCTTCCGGCGCCGCTACTCGGAGCCGAGGGCCGGCCGCGCCAGGGGGCGGGGCTTCAAGAAGAGGAAGTGGGCGGGGGCTCAGGAGAGACGACCCCTGGGTCTGGCCGGCCCCCAGCAGGACCTGTGGTACCCTGGCAACGGGGCGGGGGGCCTGATAAGCGGGGGGCCGTACGGTGTGGACTACAGCCGGGCCGACGCGGCGGCGGCGGGCTACCTGGGCGTCGACCTGCCCCAGATGGACTTCGGCGTCGGGGAGGCGCAGGCGGACGACGACGACGCCGCCGCCGCCATGACGGCCGGCGACATGCACAGCCGCTTCCTCCTGGGGGAGGGGCCGGAGTCCGGCCAGGGCGGCCTGGGCGCGGGGCCGTCGTCGGAAGGGGGTTGCGGGGACGAGTCGGTGGCGGTGGTGGGCTCCACCTCCAGCGTGGGGGCGGGCCCCGTCATCTGCGACCACTGCGGCGTGACCTTCCCCTCGCCGCACGCCCTGGCGGCGCACGTGCGCGCCAGCCACCTGCTGTACGCGTGCCCCTGCTGCGGCAAGCACTTCCAGAGCGCCGCCAGCCTCACGCGCCACATGGCGGTGCACCGCGGCGGCTCGGGGAAGAGCCACCAGTGCCCGCTGTGCTACAAGACCTTCACGCAGAAGTCCACGCTCATCGACCACATGAACCTGCACAGCGGGGAGCGGCCGCACCGCTGCGCCTACTGCCACGCCCGCTTCGCCCACAAGCCGGCGCTGCGGCGCCACCTGAAGGAGCAGCACGGCAAGACCACGGGGCAGAACTCCCTCCACGAGCAGGAGGAGAGGGCGCGGGAGGAGAGCGGGGGGGAGGAGGAGGAGGAGGAGGGGGGTTGGGGGGGAAGCCCATACGAGAGGAGGAGCAGGAACTGATGATCCAGGCGCCGTCGTTGTCGTAGTAACGGATCTTTGGCCGGTTGGGTGCTATTCCTTGTGGGATCAGAGGTCTTGGATCTGGCTCTTACTGAAGCAAAGGGATTTTTGAGCCAAGCGGCTTTGTGATCCAGTTTATGGTTTTTGAAAGGACATCACCTGTTCCACCCTTCCAAAGTATTATTTTTTCTTTTCATAAATCACTGAGACTGGCAGTTGTGCAAACCAGTAAAAGCCACAATATCTTGATCGCCATATCGGTGTACACTATCAGTAAACGCTGTTATTTAGCTAATTTTACTAGAGTTAAGGCTGCTTTGTATTATCTGGGTCCGTTTTCGATTCTAATATAATATAAGATGATTACACACTGTGACCGAGAATGTGTCCAAAATATGCGAGCATATTTGAGAAAGGCGATATCATTTCTAATCTTCTTAAATAAATGGCCTATTTCTCATAGCAACCGGCGAGCACAGCGCATAGAGTCGGACTGTGATAGGCTGAATAACATCCAATCACGTCGTTCTGTGATTTTGTTATTGTAAGTTGGACGAAATCGGGAAAGAAAATCCCCCTTTTTACTGGGGAAAGCCCGGACATGCCTTTCCATCAGAGACCTATCTACTGTATGTCAACTAAATCTACAATTTCCTGTTGAGCTGAAAAGTTACCCTACACGCCCTACAGTCCAGTGCCAGGGAAGATACGGCCCCTTAGTGTTGAAAAGGTAGCTTTTAGATTAAACTAGATGTTTTGAGTGAGCCATTGGCGCGCGGGTTTGATTTCCTACATGTGTGAAAAAAAGGTTTTGCAAATAAAATGATTACAAAACATTCAAGTAAACATTTTGCAATGCTTCTGTACGCCTCAGTGTAAAACTATTAAGTATGAATTCAGGTTAAGTATAAAGTACAGGATTGAGGATTAGATCATTCACACCACAAATCACCCTTTGTTTAGTATATAGTGTATATATAGTGTGTATAGTACTGGACAAGAATATTAACTACTATTTAGTAATACAAATAGCTTGTGTTCAGGGAGTTCAGATACAGGTTGTAACAATGTCTGTTTGTACACACGCTCCACCTAGGTGGCTTTTACTGGGCTTCTCCAGACCAAGGACGCAGGGCGGTGATGTTGAAACTGGTTTATTGCAGAGGTTGAATGTAATGACGCCGAGCAGGAGGAGTCACATGCTGCCGTGCAGGAGACCTCCCTGAGTGTGTGTGTGTGTGTGTGTGTGTGTGGTGATGGCTGGTTGAACCTGTGCACATTGATTACTCAATGCGCAACAGGTGTGCAGCCCCACCCAGCCCCAGAGTCCAATCAGTCTGACTCGGGCCAGGTGAGGCTGCTTAAACCAGCCACCATCCACACACACACACACTCCACACAGGTTCATTAACGAGGAGGTAGGAGTGAGCGGCTTCTTTGGATCTCAGCCAGTACCTTTCTGCTGGGAGTGCTGGAACCAGCCAGCCACTACGCTCTCCTCCCCTCTGTTATCAAACGGTACGTACAGTGTGTGCCAGAGTTAAAAGGATGCAAGGGAAGCTTTTTTTGAAAGCAGTTTTTAATGAGCTCAGATAAACAAAACTAGATCTAGCTTCAGCAGCCAGCTAACCCTAGCCAGACAATAACAAATATGACCTAAACGTATCATGTGCACATTCCTCACAACAATGAATCACACTGAGAAAAGGAGCAGCCGGTACTGCAACTACATGTAAGAAACAGCGTCCATGTCCAAAAAGGTGAACAGAAAACAAATGGTTGAGTTGAAGTGTTAAAAACTTAAAGGAAGTCCTCGCTGTACACCACCTGGTTCCTCTTGTCCCGGTATGAGCCTTTAGCACTGCTCTGCACCGCTGTGGGGGGAGCGAGATGAGTTAGCACAGACCAGAGATACACAGACTATCAATAGAGAAGGAGGGTTCAATTAGCAAGGACCAGAGAGAGAGACATAGACTATCAATGGAGAAGGAGGCTTCAATTAGCAAGGACCAGAGAGAGAGACATAGGCTATCAATAGAGAAGGAGGGTTCAATTAGCAAGGACCAGAGAGAGAGACATAGACTATCAATAGAGAAGGAGGGTTCAATTAGCAAGGACCAGAGAGAGAGACATAGACTATCAATGGAGAGGGGGAGAGAGTTCAGTTAGCCAAGAGAGGGGGAGAGTAAGCAGAAAAAAAAGCTGGAGACTCACTAAAAGGGAGAAAGAGACTATCACTCGAGGGGGAGAGATAAAAGGGAGAGAGAGAGAGAGAGAGACTATCACTAATTGTGGTGGAGAGAGGTTTACCCAGAGAGGCCCAGACTGATTTCCCGGTGGCAGCGTCCAACATGGGCTGCTTCTTGGCGATGCTGACCTTGATGTGGACGTCCCCCACGGTGCTGCCGTTCAGCTGACACACAAACACACAGGACGCCTGCTTAGTGGTCGCCATGGTAACGGGGTCACGACTAGACGTTACGGTTACTCCCAAGTATCACGACGTTCTACTGAGAATTGGTACGAACCTCAGCCACGGCCTGGTCTGCAGACTCGATCTTCTCGAAGGTGATGAAAGCACAGCTGGAGAGAGCAACGCCAGAAAACAACTCAAATATCATTCATGACATTTAAACTTTGCTACTATACCTAGATAGGAAATGTGCTTGTTCCAGCAGGAAGAGAGAGGACAGTAATAACAGTAGAAAATCATTTCAAATTTCGATTCGGTAGAAATGTAAACATCATCAGGCCGTTTCATCACACGTCGACGTTAGATCCAGGAAGGCGACGCGGTGGCGGGCGTACTTGCGGGGGTTGTCCATGGAGACGTCAATGATGGTGCCATGCTGGGTGAAGGCGGAGCGCAGGCTGTCCTCCACCAGGCCGGACCCGTACACATGCACCGTGTTCCCCTTACGAGCCCCCCGGCGCTCCGGGTACGAGTCTGAACCTGGGCGGGGGGGGGGCAAACAAAAGATGAAGAGACATACGCACAGACAGATGGAAACAGAGAGACCGACAACTACAACCTTCTGGCTTACGTCTGAAAGGTCCGTCCCGTTCCCGCATGCGGTCTCGGTCTCTGTCTCGACTCCGATCCCTCTCCCGGTCCGGATCGCGCTCCCCGCCACCACCACCGTGCTCTCGCTCTCTCTCCCGGTCGGGTCCGCGGTCCACCTCCCTCTCCCGGTCCCCCCCTCCCCCCCCGCCGTCCGCCTCCTCCTCCTCGTCCCGGGGGGTGACGAAGCTGGGTGACATGACAGGAAGTGGTTGGTTTTCCATCAGACCACACACACAGTTAAGATCATGACATCATCAGATCATCTCTGGATGAGGATTGGACGTTACCTTTCATACAGGGGCTTCCTTGGGCCTCTTCTGCTTGACTGGAGGAGGCGGGGAAAAGAAAATAATGTAAACAAAATGTGTGTTGTCTTGCAGACTTACTGTGTTTCAGTAAATATACATATATATGTTTTCCTTTTTTATTTAACATTTTTATGTCTCACTACTGATTATTGTCCTGTACTTCTGATGTGACGCCAACACTACCACACACAGATAAATAAAGAACATCTAATCTCATTGTGTGCTTTGAATTGTTGTTCTCATTTTGGATCAAAGGATCGTCCAAATGATGACAAACTACGGCAAGTAAACCTAGCTGTACTTGAAACAGGAGGGCTAGGGTTAGTAAAGTGAAGACGAAAACAATCTAATGAACAGAAGGAGTGTGTGTTTACATCTGCGGGCTCCTCGTCTGTGGAGACGCTCCTCTGGAAGGGAAGGAAGGCGGGGATCGGGCCTTTCTCCGGGTCCTGGGGGGGGGGGGGGGGGGTGGACGACACACACAGCACACCCCATTAAACGTCCATTACATTGCAAAGCTGGGTTGGCGCTGTTCAAAGAGCAGCTGGTCACCTTGAGTTTGATCTCCAGGGTTCGCGAGCGCTTGAATCCCGAATTCTTGTTCTCTGACTTGATGGCGCTGATGGCGCCGGACTTGATCAGCATCTTGGCCTGCTCAGTCGCCGTTGCCGTGTCAACCACCGGCTGGTCGGACAGCGCTGTGAGCGTAACGAGGCGTGGTGGGATGACAATGAGACAGCAAACACACAATCTATTGGCTGTACCCCGATAGTCTGTATTAAATACTACAGAGTGTTACATAGAGATCCCATTGAAAACAGGACATAAGACAGAACATAGTGAGGTAGAACAAAAATACAACATCTTCTAAATCCAATTCCGAACCCAGAAAGCAGGTAAAACATCTACTTTGTTTTGGGTGTTGGGTCACAAATGGGGTTGACCAAACCTATGAGCATTCTGTATATCCAAAAACAGACAAACGGGTTTGTGCCAGTGCCGCTCAGATAATGAACGTGTACATTCTTCACATCCATAGACAGGGTACAGTGATTTTTAAGAAACTACCATAACCACTGTTCCGTGCGGGCAACACAAAAGCACACTTACTGCGTTTCAGCCCACTCTGGTTAGTTTGGCTGGTAGAGCTCTGCTTCTTCAACGCAAGGAGTGCCTTTTTCTGGGGTAAACCACACACATGTCGTCGTGAGGTGGTTAATACTGTTCCAGTCTTTATGAATGGAAAACCGCTGTACTTCAGACAGTGACGTCATCATTTACCTTCTTCTTTAGTTTGGCATATTTCTTCTGCAGAGACTCCTCTTCCTCCGTCAGGGAGCTGGGCAGCGTCACCATGATGGCACCTGCAACCATTTTTAAGATATATCAACTCAGGTAGCATGTACCTGGGACTATCTGAATTCGCTCAGGTAAAAACATTTTTAAACCAACATCTGAGTAGCATCAACATTGGCTCCAAGGCTGGTTCCGTGGCTAACATAGGCTAGCTGTTCATCCAAACAAAACTTCCCAAGGAAAGAGAAACTCGTCCCATTTCGTAAGGGAAACTGGACCAATTTATGAAGCCAAAGAGCAATAGAATACCAGAGGGTTTAGCATTTTTATAGATAATATGCGTTAAATGTGGAAATAACGGAAACATACACTGACTTACTGCACAGCTTTTGGACTGACGCCCTCGGTGTGCGACCACAACAATGACGCGGAAAGATGACGTAGTTGAAGGTGGTGTTTTTTTCTACTTGGACATTTCGGTTTAGGGATAATTAATAATTAGTCGATCAAATAGCTTATAAAAATTATTTTCATATTTTACAAACGTAACTGGAGTTTTACCTGTAGAATACCTATATATATTTTTCTAACAAAAACAAAAACTTCCGCTTGTCAAACTTGCCAACTTCCGTCGCAAATCGTGTGGCAACTTTTGCTTTTCATTGTCGACTGCAGAAATGGAAAGAACAGGTAGGAGCAAATGCCTCTTAACGATCATAAATTAAAATCGTTCAAATTGCAGCTACCATATCAATAGCATAGAATGTACGTGATTAAGACGATCTGTGAGATATTAGTCTCCGTAGGCCCTCAGTATGCGATGTCTTTTTTATTTATTTTTTATTATAACACATGCGTAACGTCAACAATCAGCGATGTAGTAGTTGTTGCGATAGGACTTGTTGTGTTGTGTCACGTTCTGGCCCATAGTGTGTATGGACTCGATGGTTATGCCCTTTGTTGTTCAAATCATCTCTCAACACATGTGCAGTGCTACCCCCCGTCGGTCCCACAGACCTGCCTCTCTCCCTGCTGGAGATGGGCTGCTCTGGGCGGTTTGAGCTGATCACGCACCCGCTCCCAGGAGATCAGCCGCTCCCTCCACAGAGCACGGTCAGTACGGCACACTGGCTAATTACCTACGTTTTAACTGCAGAATGTGATGAGTTTCGCAAGGCAAGTGTATTTACATAACACGCTTCACCACAACACTAAGGCTCAGAGTGCTTTACATACTCAGGAATGACCACATAAAGACAAGTAAGCATTATAAAGGACAATTGATTAAAGACAATAAATTAAATAAAAATGTTAAATAAAAGTATTAGAAGGTAAAGTAATGAATAGCCAGTGCAGAGATTCATTTTAATAAAATGCTGTGGAAAGCATACAAGTTAGTGATTGTGTTTGTGTGGCTGGATACTATAGATAGAAATAAATACAAGTCGGTTACTATACTATACATCATCGCGTGCACTTTCTAATAATCTGTCCTGTCTGTAACTGTGTACTTACTAGTTAATCCTTCTAGCTAGGCTACTGTTCTGTATGTCCTTTTTTTTTTGTAGTTCTCTGTTCTGTATTAACTGTTTCTGTTTGGACTACAGCTACCATGTGGCCTTCCTCCCACCAGTGTAGACCTGAAGACGGAAGTAAAGAGACAGTTTCTGTCCGACCCCGCCTGGCTGCCCCTCCACGACATAGACGCTGCCTTCCACAGGTTCCTCAAGTACGTCACCGTCGGAACACATGGACGTCTTTATCACTACAATACCCACAATCCCATCCTGACTGCTTCAATGCTGTCAGTCTGTGTTGAAAGTGTCATGCAGAATGATTTTATTATTGTTATGGTTACACCCTCTTTAAGATGCCTTGTTGTAATATGACGTATTGGGTTCCAAAATAAAAGTCCCAACTTGTGTACGTGTAGTTATGCTGGCTCTCTTGATGACCATAGAGGAAGTGATTGTGTGTGTGTGTGTGTGTGTGTGTGTGTGTGTGTGTGTGTGTGTGTGTGTGTGTGTGTGTTGCCAGGGTGTCTCATAGGGACGTCCAGGTGGATAAGTTGCTGCAGTGCTCCCCCTCACCGCTCCACTCTGGTCTGTCTGTGGTCCGAGACCCTACCTCTGGCCTACTGCTGGACTTCACAGAGGTAGCACACACTGCCACTCTCACACCTACACACACACTACACCACCACACTCACACTATACACACACTACACCACCACACTGACACTATACACACATTACACCACCACACTGACACTATACACACACTACACCACCACACTCACACTATACACACATTACACCACCACACTGACACTATACACACACTACACCACCACACTCACACTATACACACATTACACCACCACACTCAAACTACACACACACTACACCCCCACACTCACACTATACACACACTACACCACTACACTCAAACTACACACACATTACACCACCACACTGACACTACACACAATACATAACCACATGCACACTACACACACACACCACCACATGCACACTACACACACACACCACCACACACACACTACACAACCACATGCACACTACACACACATTACACCACCACACTCAAACTACACACACACTACACCACCACACTCACACTATACACACACTACACCACCACACTCAAACTACACACACATTACACCACCACACTGACACTACACACAATACATAACCACATGCACACTACACACACACACTACACACACACTACACAACCACATGCACACTACACACACTACACCACCACACTCAAACTACACACACACTACACCACCACACTGACACTATACACACACCACCACACACACTACACACTCTACACACAATACATAACCACATGCACACTACACACACACACCACCACACACACACTACACACACACTACACAACCACATGCACACTACACACACACCACCACACTCACACACAATACATATTCACATGCACACTACACACACACACCACCACCACACACACTACACAACCACATGCACACTACACACACACTACTACACCCACAACTGCTCTCCCTCTTTTTCTCTCTTTTTATTTTCTCTCTCTCTCATGTAACATGGTACTGTGATGTTACATATAAAAACTTTACATATATATTTATCTATATTCTATCATCTATAATTAATACATTTGGGAAAAAAACATGAGATTGTTGTCTCTCCCTTAGCATATTAAGCTAAAGCTAAAGCTCCAAGGTTAGTAAGGCGTCCAGGGTGCTGGTGAGATCTTACCTTCAAGCGGTGCCTTGTTTCCCCAGGTACTGCTGGAAGACACGGGCCTGTCAGCCAAGAACTCCCTGTCCTTCCAGCGCCAGCCTGGACCCCCCGCAGAGAGCCTGCGCGGCAGTAACACCAACTTCCCCTTCCTGCCAGGTCAGTCACACTGTGGACTGGACTGGACTAGAATGAACTGGACTGGATTTGATTGGTTCGTTAGATTAGACTTGAATAACTGGACTGGATTGGACTAGCGTCTAGATAGCATTGAGATTAGATTAGATTAGGCGGAACTGGATTAGACTGGACTGGATTTACTGGACTAGAGACTACAGACTAGAGACTGGACTGGACACTTGGCTGGATGGGACAAGCCTAGACTAGATTGGATTCGAAAATGATTCAATTAGATCAGAGAACCTTATATTATTGTCTTTGGCGGTGGCTCTTATTTAAAGACATAACGATAAACAACCATCTATAACAACCAGTCAGAAAGACATAAAATACAGTATGAAGAATCCTCACGTTCCTCTCCTTCATCAGGGGGTATGGAGGAACTCAGCCTGGAGCAGATCCAGAAGAGGTCGGCGCTGGAGGAGGATGTAAACTTTGAGAGCGGTACGATCTTTCACTCTCAACATGTCTATCATTTTACAGAATAAAGGAAAACGTGTGTGTGTGTGCGGGTGTATGTGTGCGTGTGTGGGTGTGTGCGGGTGTGTGTGTGTGTCCAAAAGAAGGTTTGATTGCTTTGCCTTATCTTACTTTTTTTTTCTTCCGCTTGTAAGCCTCAATATGTGTGTTATTCGAAACTACTGTGTTAAATAACAAGTTGTCATTTCCTTACTTGTTTCTGTTTACTGTTTGCTCTCTCATGACAGGTCTCCTGCAGGTCCCCCCTGGACTCAAAGCAGGGATAGATTTCAGTGGCAAAGGCACGACCATAACCACCATCACCATTTCCAACTAAAACAACACCACAACACAATACCATAAACCATATTACCAGTATCATTCGATGTGATTGGTCGATTTCTCTCTCTCTTTGCATTGCCATGCAGACGCCACTGTGGCTAAGCCGGAGGTGAACCTCATGTCGCTCCTGTCCTCCTTTGATGACATCTTGACTCTGGAGCCAGAGGCGGTGGAGAAGGAAGTGGGTGGAGAGGGAGGGGAGAAGGCCAAGCTTCCCCGGTCAAACAGCCTGGAAGACCTGGGCATCAAGGTACACGTAGACAGGAAGATAGCTCTGTAAACATCCAGTTGGGAACCAGAGAAAGGTTTGATATTTTATATTCATGAAGTCAACACTAGATGACTACGTATTTGTCTGTCATTTTATCCACATACTGTGAATACAGACACATGGAATGCCTTAAAAATGTTATATTAAACATATATTTACATTTTGTTTATTCACGTTGGCACTTTTTATTTTTATATGAAATACATTGCAATCCGAACACTAGTGTCACTAGCACTGGCAACACTGGTTAACTATACTAGGATGAATGATCTCTGAACTTGAGACATCACCTGTAGGCCCGCATAAACACATGTCCTCCTCATACCTAGCCCTCTCTTCTCCTCAACACCCCCAGGATACCGGGCCGCCCACTGCAGCCTCTGCGAAGGGGATGGAAGCCAAGTCTAAACCACAGGGGGAGCCAGAGAGCACCAAGAAATGGGCCATCCCTGTAGACATCTCCTCGCCCTGCCTGGACTTCTACAAACGCATACCGAACCCCGCCTTCAAGGTGAGTCACCAACACACCACACGGTGAGTGAATGAATTTGGTTGACAAACACCATTAGCATCACAGCGTATTGGTGGATGAATAGCACTAGCTGCCCAGAATGTAGTACATACAGTACATACCCTGAATCTAGACTTGTTTCTGTTTTGGTCAATGTTGGCGCTGTTACACCGCAATTTCCCTCCGGGGATTAATAAAGTCTTGTCTTACCTTGACTCCGCTTGTCTATACGCGATGCCAGTGCAGGGTTAATCCAAAATCGTCCTGATATGGTGTTGCCAATATGTGTATGTGTGTTAATGTGAGTCATGGTGTGTCTCTGTCGTACCAGTGGCCCTTCGAGCCGGATGTCTTCCAGAAGCAGGCCATCCTCCGCCTGGAGGCCCACGAGTCCGTCTTCGTGGCGGCGCACACCTCCGCCGGGAAGACGGTGGTGGCCGAATACGCTATCGCCCTCTCCCAGAAACACATGACCAGGTACACCTAGCTAGACCAGAAACACATGACCAGGTACACCTAGCTAGACCAGAAACACATGACCAGGTACACCTAGCTAGACCAGAAACACATGACCAGGTACACCTAGCTAGACCAGAAACACATGACCAGGTACACCTAGCTAGACCAGAAACACATGACCAGGTACACCTAGCTAGACCAGAAACACATGACCAGGTACACCTAGCTAGACCAGAAACACATGACCAGGTACACCTAGCTAGACCAGAAACACATGACCAGGTACACCTAGCTAGACCAGAAACACATGACCAGGTACACCTAGCTAGACCAGAAACACATGACCAGGTACAGCTAGCTAGACCAGAAACACATGACCAGGTACACCTAGCTAGACCAGAAACACATGACCAGGTACACCTAGCTAGACCAGAAACACATGACCAGGTACACCTAGCTAGACCAGAAACACATGACCAGGTACACCTAGCTAGACCAGAAACACATGACCAGGTACACCTAGCTAGACCAGAAACACATGACCAGGTACACCCAGCTAGACCAGAAACACATGACCAGGTACACCCAGCTAGACCAGAAACACATGACCAGGTACACCTAGCTAGACCAGAAACACATGACCAGGTACACCTAGCTAGACCAGAAACACATGACCAGGTACACCTAGCTAGACCAGAAACACATGACCAGGTACACCTAGCTAGACCAGAAACTCATGACCAGGTACACCTAGCTAGACCAGAAACACATGACCAGGTACACCTAGCTAGACCAGAAACACATGACCAGGTACACCTAGCTAGACCAGAAACACATGACCAGGTACAATTAGCTAGACCAGAAACACATAATATGTATCTTTATACATACTTTATATATATTTTTTAATGTTTATGTTTAGAAAAGTGTGGATTTGAAGATATTGAAAATATTTTCTTGTTGATAAAAAAAACATTTCCTCTGCCGCTTATCTCCCAGACCGCCGTGCAACCTAACCAAGCTCTGTCTTGATTCCCGGCTTCCCATAGGACGATCTACACCTCCCCCATCAAGGCTCTGTCCAATCAGAAGTTCCGAGACTTCAAGAACACTTTCGCAGACGTGGGGCTGCTGACGGGCGACGTCCAGATCAGCCCTGAGTCCTCCTGCCTCATCATGACCACCGAGATCCTCCGGTACGAAGGAAAACCAATGACAACCAAACCATGTTTCAGACTATGTTGGATGGCGTGGTGGTTTGTTTAACCACTGTCCCCCAACCCGTCGCTAGGTCCATGCTCTACAACGGCTCAGAGGTCATCCGGGACCTGGAGTGGGTGATCTTTGACGAGGTCCACTACATCAACGACGCCGAGGTGAGAGCACACATTCACATTCAGACAGTGATGTGTTTGAACCAGACCAGTGTTTCTCAAGCTGGGCTCGCCTGAGAGGCACATGGGTGGATTTATTTATGTAGATTATTACATTTACTCGTTTTGTAGATCCAAGGTGTCTTATGAGTCTTGATTAACGGCTGCCTAACGCTAGGCTAATGCCTTGCTAACATCTGGCTAATGTTTGGCTGATGCCTTGCTACTGTCTAGCTAATGTTTGGCTGATGCCTTGCTAATATCTAGCTAATGCCTTGCTAATGTCTAGCTAATGTTTGGCTGATGCCTTGCTAATGTCTAGCTAGTGCCTTAGCTAATGCCTTGCTAATGACTCGTCCGTCCCCAGAGAGGCGTGGTGTGGGAAGAGGTGTTGATCATGCTGCCGGACCACGTTAGCATCATCCTGCTCAGCGCCACCGTGCCCAACGCCCTGGAGTTCAGCGAGTGGATCGGGTAGGCAGGCCTGCTAATTAGCATGTCATCCGGTTTAATGGTCATGATAATGTCATGATTTTGTAGATGTACAAATATTCAGTTGCAATCTATCCAACTTAAATGATCTATTTAGAATCATTAAAGTATTAAAGAGCCAGTGACCCTTTATATGAAAGGATTTCAGAAAATGTTCTCAAATTTAGCGAATATCTTATAAAAGTAGGACCTATAAAAGCTACATTATAACGTCATAACACAGTTCGGACGGTATGACCACGTCGAGTGATATTCAGTTCCCCACCCTCCCCTCCTGCTGTGTGTGTGTGTGTGTGTGTGTGTGTGTGTGTGTGTGTGTGTGTGTGTGTGTGTGTGTGTGTGTGTGTGTGTGTGTGTGTGTGTGTGTGTGTGTGTGTGTGTGTGTGTGTGTGTGTGTGGCGGTCCAGGCGTATCAAGAAGAAGCACATCTACGTGATCAGCACGGCCAAGAGGCCGGTTCCCCTGGAGCACTTCCTGTACACGGGGAACAGCAGCAAGACGCAGAAGGAGATGTTCCTGCTGCTGGACCCCACCGGGAACTTCCTCACCAAAGGGTAGGCTTTCCACCCATGGTTTGGTTTCTGGTCAATTCCGGAACCTTCCATCTGTAGTTCTTTTTTGTGTGTGTGTTCTGGAATGTTCTGGAAACTTCCACAACATTCCAGAACTTTCCAGACATTTGATTTCCAAAAACCTTCCCCACGTCTATTTTTCTTCTTCTCTAGAACCACATATGTAGAATAGAACTACATGGGGTATAGAAGTATAACCGTATACAGATACTAAATGAGCTGTATTATGTTGGAGGAACAGCGAGAGATACATTGCACATATTGGCAAAAGCGTGTGAAGAGAGGATTCGACATCCATGAAGCAGGAACAAAGCAGACCCCCGTAAGCTAGCTTCAGACCCCACAACAGCATACACACGACAGCAGAAGGCTCCATCCGCACTGAAACCCAAGATCAGGCGAGCTGTTGCTCTTCGATCGAGGCCCGGAGTCTCTGTAGTAGGGTCTCGGGCTGACCGCAGAGAACGGGGGATGATGAAACACTGTCTGCATTGCTTGTTTTCTAGGTACTACGCCGCGGTGGAGGCCAAAAAGGAGCGCACGAGCAAACACGCCCAGTCGTTCGGCACGAAGAACACCTTTCAGTCCACGTCAGCCAATCAGGTGAGCTCTCCAATTTGAAAAGCCAGTATCTGTCTCCTGTGTGTTGTCTCAAAAGTGTTAATCCTCAAGATTTGTCTGCATTGCTCTGGTGGTTTGGATCAGGGCTCAAAACAAATAGTTTAGCCGCAGCTTAATATAATTTTTTTATATCTGTCTTATATTTAAATTGTGTTTTATATATACAAATATATACATTTCTTGTATGTTAAATTTCTCCTCTTGTTTTTTTCTGTTTTAATGATTGTCCTCTTAATGATTTTTACATGTGACGTCTTCGTTTGTAAAGCACTGTGAATGGCCTCGTGTTTGGCGCTATATAAATAAACTTGCCTTGCCTTGGTGAAATCATTGCATGGTTTTACAAGACTACAACTCCCAGAGTTCAACATCGGAAGGACTGCATAAAACCAGCCTTAAAACAATCTCTCGCCCCTCTCTCCCTCTCCCCTGCCAGGACAAAGGGGTGTGGCTCTCCCTCCTCCACTTCCTGACGTCGCGGCAGCAGACGCCGGTGGTGGCGTTCACCTTTTCGCGGACGCGCTGCGACGACAACGCCCGCTCGCTGGCCTCCATGGACATGACCAGCTCGGTGGAGAAGGCCGAGATCCACTCCTTCTTCCAGAAGAGCATCAGCCGGCTGAGGGGCGCCGACCGCCAGCTGCCCCAGGTAGAGTTAGGGTTCCCTGGCTTGGAAGGGTAGGGGTCCCTGGGTGGAAGGGCTGGGGGGGGGGAGGTCAGGAAGTGGGTGGGGGCTATGGAGTAGCCGGTGGGAGGAGCTACAGCCCCTCATTTCCAATCCCTAGTTTCCCATCTGGGATTAGTAATGGACATTTATTATTTTATTTAACCTGGAATAACGAGTATCAGAGGGGCGGCATAAGGGGAGGTAACGGGCAGGAAGAACCATATATGGGTAGGGAAACGGGTATGGGAGGAGCAACAGATGGAAGATGGGAGGGGTCTTAGTAAGGGCGTGGTTTTCTCGGAGGAAGTTGTTTGCTCAGGTATGGGAGGAGTCACGGAAAGGGTTAGTTTGGTCGGTTGTTTTTCGGTTGCACATCATTTTGAACATCAATTGTAATTTCCGGAGAACAGAGTGGAGAGATGTTAGCCGTTAGCTTAGCCCGTTCTCTCTGTGGCAGATCCTGCTGATGAGGGACCTGCTGAAGAGGGGCGTGGCGGTGCACCACAGCGGCATCCTGCCCATCCTGAAGGAGGTGATTGAGATGCTGTTCTCCCGCGGCCTGGTGAAGGTGCTGTTCGCCACCGAGACCTTCGCCATGGGCGTCAACATGCCAGCCCGTACCGTGGTGTTCGACAGCATCAGGAAACACGACGGGACAGGCTTCCGAAACCTGCTGCCAGGTACGCACTTACACACTCCTCATCGCTCCTCTCCTCTCCTCTCCTCTCCTCTCCTCTCCTCTCCTCTCCTCTCCTCTCCTCTCCTCTCCTCTCCTCATCTCTTTTCCCCCCTCTCCTCCCCTCCTCACCCTCTCCTTTTCTCCTCCCTTGCACCTCTCTTCTCATATACATTCACACCCTTATCCCTGCATAGTACTGCATATTATAATTATATATATATTTGCAGACCATATCACTGTATACGTTTGTGTCAACTGCAAGTCTTACCAATAAAAATCGAGTCAATGTAAATATCTCTTTCTCTCTCTCGCAACCCATAGCATACCTCTCTACAACTTCCCTCCTGTTTATGGGCTGTCCTATGCTAACCCCCACTCTGTGCTCGCATGTGATCAAGCATAATGTGATCCTATTGGTTGTTGTTGTCGGGTGGTTTGCCTCCAACGGACCAATGTCTTCCCCCCCCCCCCTAGGAGAGTATATCCAGATGGCGGGGCGCGCGGGCAGGAGGGGTCTCGACGCCACGGGAACCGTCATCATCCTGTGTAAATCTGGCGTGCACGACATGGGGGACCTCCACGTTATGATGCTGGTGAGCTTAGAAAAACTCACATTCCCACAATTCAATAGGCTTACTCGTACTCTTTCCACTTTAAAATAACTGAAATACCCACAATTCAATTGGCTGTCTCGAAGTTTTTTCTCATACCAATACCTCATCAAATGTTGTACCGTAGACTATAACATAGAATAAATTATAATTTCTTATTTTATTATTATCTATTGCCCACACTGACGTATTTGTGATTGCAAAATTTTTTACTACTTTCTTTAAACAAAGATTACAATTGAATCATTATTCTGGCAAGGCTTCAAAGAAAATTCAGGTTGTATTTTAAGTAGCTAGGTATTCAATGACTTAGGTTTTCCATAAGTCATCTGTGTTGTACTCGGTATTCAACGACTAAGGTTTTCTATAAGTCATCCGTTGCTGTGGATACACAAATCTTGTGGTCCGGAACACATGTAACCCTGTCATGTTTCTGTCATGGTGATCTCGTGTTCTAACCGCTTATTGACCACCAGGGTAAGCCGACGGTGCTGCAGTCCCAGTTCAGGCTGACCTACACCATGATCCTCAACCTGCTCAGGGTGGAGGCCCTCAGGGTCACAGACATGATGAGGAGGAGCTTCTCGGAGAACCACAGAGACACCCAGGTAGAGACCCTTGTAGGACACGCCTGGTGGACAGGTAACATACAGGTAGAGGGATACACAGGTCACACCTTTTGGACAGGTAACATACAGGTAGAGACCCTTATAGTACACACCTGGTGGGCAGGTAACATACAGGTAGAGGGATACACAGGTCACACCTTTTGGACAGGTAACATACAGGTAGAGACCCTTATAGTACACACCTGGTGGGCAGGTAACATACAGGTAGAGGGATACACAGGTCACACCTTTTGGACAGGTAACATACAGGTAGAGACCCTTATAGTACACACCTGGTGGGCAGGTAATATACAGGTAGAGGGATACACAGGTCACACCTTTTGGACAGGTAACATACAGGTAGAGACCCTTATAGTACACAGCTGGTGGACAGGTAACAAACAGGTAGAGACACATATACAGGTCACACCTTTTGGACAGGTAACATACAGGTAGAGACCCTTATAGTACACAGCTGGTGGACAGGTAACATACAGGTAGAGAGACATATACAGGTCACACCTTTTGGACAGGTAACATACAGGTAGAGACCCTTATAGTACACAGCTGGTGGACAGGTAACATACAGGTAGAGACCCTTATAGTACACAGCTGGTGGACAGGTAACATAAAGGTAGAGACCCTTATAGTACACAGCTGGTGGGCAGGTAACATAAAGGTAGAGACCCTTATAGTACACAGCTGGTGGGCAGGTAACAAACAGGTAGAGACACATATACAGGTCACACCTGGTGGACCGGTAACATACAGGTAGAGACACATATACAGTACACACCTGGTGTGATTTGGCTAGGACAGGACAGTTGGAACAGCTGGTTGGGTTACAGTTGTGTTTTGGTTGCAGTTGCAGGACATGAAACGCACAGATGCATAACCGGCACATCATTCTTATGAATAATGTATACATACTACAAATACTTGAGGTAAACTGTTCCACAACACAGAAAGCTGACTACATTTTCCTCCTCCTCCTCCAGGCCCAGGAGAAGAGGATCAGGGAGCTGAAGGAGGTGCTGTCCGCTCTGCCTCCTCTTGAAACGGGAGGACAGCTGTCAGACCTGGTGCCCTATTACCATACTGTCACCGAGCTACGCCTTACTAGCAGTATCCTACAGGTACACACACACACACACACACACACACACACACACACACACACACACACACACACACACACACACACACACACACACACACACACACACACACACACACACACACACACACACACACACACACACACACACACACACACGTGCATGCAGGGGCATGGGCACGTATATGTTTATTGCTCATAAACATATTTTGTGACTGTTCATGTTTATCTTTCTCTGTCTGTCTGTCTCTCTCTCTGTCCGTCTGTCTGTCTGTCTCTCTCTCTGTCCGTCTCTCAGCGGGCCACCCTGGAGTCGGTCAGCGGTCTGAAGGCCCTGTCTACAGGCAGAGTTATCGTCGTCAATAGCAACCAGCATCCCAACGCCCTCGGCGTCATCCTGCAGGTGTGTGTGTGTGTGTGTGGTAATATTATCTATTGGTTGCAGTAGTAGAATATGACAACATATGTTGTCGGGTGGTATTGCTTTGTTACATTTGTATTAACCTCTTTTCTCCTCTTCTCTATCTATTCTCTCTTTTTTATTCTCTCTTCCCCTCCTCTCCTACCCCATCCTCTCCCCTCCTTTCCTCCTACCCCCTCCCCTCCTCTCCTCTCTCTCCTCCCCTCTTCTCCTCTCCTCCCCCTCCTCTCCTCTCCTCTCTCCTCTCTCCCTCTCCCCTCCCCTCCTCCTCTCTCTCCTCCCCTCCCCTCCCCTCCTCCCCTCCTCTCTCCAGGTGTCCAGTGACTCTGTGAACCGGACCTTCACAGCTCTGATCATCTGTGAGAAGGGGAACGAGGAAGAGGAGAGTAGCTCGTCCGGCCGAGCTCTTCATCCCGTCTACACCTCCGCCCTCTTCATACCAGAAGGTTTCTCCCTGAACCTGTACACTCTCTAATTAGTTCTACATTAGCTTAGCACCTTAGCACACACGCGCTGTTACGTTCTAGATGCTCGTCTAAAGTCTTTGGTGAAATGTTAGGTGAATGCCTACTGAAGGATACAGCTATTCAGTGTTCTCTTTTTCTCCTCTATCTCCTCTCCTCTCCATCCCTGTTCTCCTCTATCCTCTTCTCCTTCATCCTCTCCTCTCCTCTCCTCTCCTCTCCTCCTCTCCTCTCCTCTCCTCTCCTCTCCTCTCCTCTCCTCTCCTCCTCCTCCTCCTCCTCCTCCTCCTCCAGGGCCCTGTAGTCACACGGTCCAGAAGTTGAAGCCCACGGATATTTCTGCCATCACGGTGAAAACCCTCAAGGTCATCCCAGACCGCATCATCGACAACTACAGCAAGAGGCAGCAGCCGCGCTTCAGGTGCTAACATCCGTTAAACAAAACGACCCATTAGTGACCTCACACGTGGGGGTGTACACCCTGATGTAGGGTTAGGGTTAGGAGGCCACCGGAATCCTCTTTGGTGCCCTCAGACCTCGCGGCTACCATCAAACGCGAAGTCGCCATCATGTTTTCATCGGGCCAGGGAAACATGAAAAATAAGAACATCAATTAATTTTGTTGAAATGTTTTCACGCCAACTGGGCCCCTTCAACAAGGCCATCAAACAACATTTCAATTCCACCCCTTCCCTCACCCCAAACATAACCTCTCCCTCCCCCTTTCTTAACCATAACCTCTCCCTCCCCCCTTCCCTAACCATAACCTCTCCCTCCCCCTTTCCTAACCATAACCTCTCCCTACCCCCATCCCTAACCATAACCTCTTCCCTCCCCCATCACTAAACATAACCTCTCCAATACCCAGCCCTCCCCCTAAACAAATATCTACCCTCCCTTCCCCTCATCCTCCTCTCAACCTCCCCCTTCCCCTGACCCCGACCACACAATCCCCAACTAGCCAGCATCCCCTCCCGTACTTTCTTCCCCCTTTCATAAATTACCATTATCATTTGAATTTTTTGTTTTATACATTTTTTATATTTCCATTTCCATTAAAATTATTTTGTTTACATTTGTATTTTAGTTTGCTTGTGGCCGTGCCCTTGTCCCCTGGCGCCACCAGCTGGCGCCGGGTTTGACCTTTAACCCTAACCTAACCCAACATCGGGGTGTTGGTGTGCACGTGGGAGTGTTCACCCTGATGTTGAAGTGGCTTGTAATGGCCAATCAACACGTTTGAATTCATACAGCAGTCAGACCTTAGGTCTGTCCCGTTATTAATATACGTTTATCAAATCTGTCCGTCCCTCTCGCTCCCCCCCCCTCCACCAGGAACGACCCCCCCGGGCAGGCCATCTCCACGGCGACGCAGGAGCTCCTGCGACTGGCCGAGGCCAACCCGGGCGGGCTGGCGACCCTTGACCCCGTGAACGACCTCCAGCTGAAGAGCGTGGAGGTGGTGGAGGCGTGCATGAGGCTGCGGGCGCTCAACGATGGCCTCAAGGACTTCAACTGCATCCACTCGCCCACCTTCACCGAGCAGGTGTGTGTGTGTGTGTGTGTGTGTGTGTGTGTGTGTGTGTGTGTGTGTGTGTGTGTGTGTGTGTGTGCGCGTGTGCGGTGCGTGTGCGTGTGTGTGTGTTAGAGGTCTTCACTGGTCTACCTGGACCCTAGGATCCAAGACCGATTCAGGACCGGTACGAGTTAGGGTCAACGTTTTATTATGGTCCGTTGGGTCCGGGTCCGGTCCCATTCTATTACTGGGGGGGGGGGGGGGGGGGGGGGGGGGTCCCGGGTCCCGGGTCTGTATATCGTGATGTGTCATACCGGTGATCACCATAGAAACGCGTGGAAGTGCTGTGTCCCTTGCGTGATGATTAGGCTGACCATTAGGAACAGCTTACAAGAGCGCCAAACAAGGGGAAATAACCACAAGAGCATGAAATAAGAGCAAGGCTTATTTCATGCTAGGCTAGCTTCATGCTAGTCTTGCTTCACGCTAGGCTAGCTTCATGGCAGTCTTGCTTCACGCTACGCTAGCTTCACGCTAGGCTTGCTTCACGCTAGGCTAGCTTCACGCTAGGCTTGCTTCACGCTAGGCTTGCTTCACGCTAGGCTAGCTTCATGCTAGGCTTGCATCACGTTAGGCTAGCTTCTAGCTGCGCTTCTATCCAGAGCACTGCTCTCATTGGAGGTTGCATCTCCATGGTTACAGCAGTGTGTAGGAAGCCTGCTAGCAGCTGGATGTAATAATCACTATTATAATCACCACTGGCCTGCAGAGAAGAGCCCTTAATAAACACCATTAAAACATTGCTCTCTCTGTCTATCCCCCCTGCTCTCTATTTCCTCCCTATCTCGCCTAATTGACCTCTTTCTCTCTTTGTATCTCTCAATCTCTTTTTTCTCTCTTTTTCTCTGTCTCTATCGTTTTTGTCTCTGTCGCTCTCTTTATATATCTCTATCTCATCTCTATCTCTGTCTATATATTGCTCTCACTTTCATCAATATATCTCTATATCTCATCTCTATCTTGGTCTATGTATCTCTATGCCTCTCTTCTCGATCTCTATATATTTCTCTATCGCAGATTTATCTCTGTATATATATCGCTCTATCAATCTCATCTCTATCTCTCTCTATGTATCTCTCTTGACACCCGTTCTCTAATTGCCTGGGTGGATAAAAAAAATGTAAGGCCTAGCTGGAGTAACAAGCCAACACTCATAGTGTTAGGCGGGTGTTTATAAAGAGGTGAAATGGGACGTTTTACTGTGTCATCATTCTTGTTTGTGTGTGTGTGTGTGTGTGTCGCAGTATGCTCGTGTGCAGGAGAGGTTAGGTGTACAGGAAGAGTTGGACAGACTGCTCTTCCTGGTTTCTGACCAATCACTGTCCCTGCTGCCCGAGTACCACCAGAGGATCAAGGTATGGATTACACATCATTGGTTATAGATTACAGATCACAGATTGCAGAGTATGGTTTGTGAATGACAAATAATGGTTTTTAGTTAATAATGTCAACAATATTTCACTGTTAATAGCGCTATATTGATTGAAAACTGTTAGTTAAAGGTTAAATGTTATTCATGTAATCAAATCTGCACATCCTTTGAGATTAAACATGAGCCTCATAAAATTACTTTCAATTATATCAGGTGGGAACATTAATCTAATCATATCAAAATGCCTAAAGGTCCAACATCACCTCAGATCAATGCGTAAAGGCTCGTCAGGCTCTTGTTTTCTAACCTGAGACAGTTCTGCTCCATTAACTCAGTTTCCTGCCAAACACCAGTGTAGATGTTGGGCCAATTGGCGTAATCTTCTCAAACCGGACCAACGGAGAGCGTCCTGGGTCCAACGTTTCCTCCAGTGGTTCACAAAAACCGTTGCTCTTGTTCCCAACGGCCCTGCGAAGCAGCGCTCTCTCGTTAGCATCACGGTGACGGCGCCCCTCAAATAACACCTTTCACCCCCTTCCCCCCCCCCAGGTCCTCCAGACCCTGCAGTACGTGGACGCGGGCGGGGCGGTGCAGCTGAAGGGGCGCGTGGCGTGCCAGATCAGCTGCCACGAGCTGCTGCTGACCGAGCTGCTGTTCGAGAACGCCCTGAGCTCTCTGGAGCCCGAGGAGAGCGCCGCCCTGCTGGCCTGCCTGGTGTTCACCCAGAACACCCAGGTGGTGCCGCACATCACCAAGACACTGCAGGAGGTGAGGCCCCCACGAAGCAGGAGAACGGGGTGTGTGTGTGTGTGTGTGTGTGTGTGTGTGTGTGTGTGTGTGTGTGTGTGTGTGTGTGTGTGTGTGTGTGTGTGTGTGTGTGTGTGTGTGTGTGTGTGTGTGTGTGTGTGTGTGTGTGTGTGTGTGTGTGTGCGTGTGTCGTGAGGTAACCAGCAGATGGCGCTGAGAGCCCAACCGAGGACTACACATTAAATAAACCAGTGGGTTAGAAACTGAAGAGGGGTCTTCTGTAGCGTTTAGTCTCCACCGCCAGTCACATGATGTCCTGACAACCCCCGTTACAGACAACACTCTCACCTGAATCACCAAACCACTTACCGATAGACCCACGCACACGCACGCACGCACACACACACACACACAGACACTGGCATAGAGACTCATATGCACACGCAGACAGAGACACACACACGCACACACACACACACACACACAAATCAGTTTTCAGGCAGCCCCAAAACATAAATGTGTATGTGTCTGCACCTGTTTGTCCATCTGTGTGTGTGTGTGTGTGTGTGTGTGGGGGGGGGGGGGGGGGGGGGGGGGGGGGTAGGAACAGCGATGTGCTCTATGAGGCTGTGAATTAGTGATGAGCAGGAGGAGAGGAGTCGTGTTTCCACGGCGATGGGATCCCGCAGCGGCCTGTGGGAGAGAGGTGGAGGGACACGCCACACAGCAGCAGGGAAGACCTCTACTCATCCATGACGAGTAGATGGATGGCAGGGGGGAGGACAGCACAGCACAGCGGCTACGCTGTTGGACTCCCAGCCTAAAGCTAGCTAGCTCATCCTAGCGCGAGAAGGCCTTACCTGCGCCGCGAAGACATGAGTCGGAATGAAAAGTGAAAGTGTCTCTTAAATAGTTAAAGGGTCAAAGGTAATGCTTCTAAAGGTGTGTGTGTGTGTGTGTGTGGGGGGGGGGGGGGGGTTGCTGGCTGTAGCTCAGGACGTAGTGCTGCTCATCTGGCACAATTCCCAGCTCCACGCTTGCCATTGAGCAAGGCACCTGGAGAGCGAGAGAGGTAGAGAGCTATGTCACAGAACTATGTTACGGTTGCCTTGGTTTTTGCTTCCTGTATGTCAACCTTTAAACTACTGAGCTACCTTTTTTATTATTGATCTCCGTCTATATTTACCCCTCTCTCTCTCTCTCTCTGACACGTCATCTCTCTACCTCTCTCGTTCCCCCTCCCTCTCTCTGTCCCTCTCTGTACCTGCTGCCTGTCGCTCTCTCTACTCTATTCTCTCTGTCTCTATCTCTCTACCTCTCTTTCCCCCCCTCTCTGTCCCTCTCTGTACCTGCTGCCTGTCGCCGTCTCTACTTGCTCCTCTCTGTCTCTCTACTCCCCCCCCCCCTGCAGGGTATCAAGCAGGTGGTGGCGGTGGCTCAGCGAATCGGGGACCTACAGAGAGACTGTGGGATAGGCCAGTCAGCGGAGGACTTTGTGGGTCAGCTGAAGTTCGGTCTGACCGAGGTGGTGTACTGCTGGGCCCGCGGCATGGTGAGGACGCACCCTGTCTGTCTGGCCGTCTGTCTGTCTGTCTTTTGGCTCCACTCCTGTCTGTCTGTTTGTCTGTCTGTCTGTCTTTCGGCTCCACTCCTGTCTGTCTGTTTGTCTGTCTGTCTGTCTTTTGGCTCCACTCCTGTCTGTCTGTCTGTCTGTCTGTCTTTTGGCTCCACTCCTGTCTGTCTGTCTGTCTGTCTGTCTTTCTATTGGCCCCTTCTGCATCTTACCTGTGTCCAAGCTATCTCTCACCTGTATACACCTGTATGTACTGTAATGTGTATTGCCTGTAAAGGGCTTGTACATCGCGACGTCACATCGCAATGACCGCCTCCATTTTGGAACCATAGGAGCAGGTCAAAGTTTGAATTAGCCTAGGTTACGCTATATCTACGCTGATTTAGGATTTGACGTCACTACAACTCTCTCGACTCCTCTGAACACGGCGCAGTCTCGGCAAACAACAAATCCCATGATGCATTCTGATGTCCACGCCACCATGTCCATCTAACCTTTATGTTGACTGCCTGTACTTCACTGTGTCCTACTCTCTTCATATATCGAACTGTCCCCTTCCCCTGCTCCCTCTATCGCCTCCCCCCCCCCTCCCCCCAGCCCTTTGCGGAGATTGCCCAGCTGACGGACGTGCAGGAGGGCACGGTGGTGCGGTGCATCCAGCGTCTGGACGAGGTGCTGAAGGAGGTGCGGCAGGCCGCGCGCATCATCGGGGACTCGGTCCTGGGGAGCAAGATGGAGCGCGCCTCCCTCGCCATCCGCCGAGACATCGTGTTCACCGCCTCCCTCTACACCCACTGATGGAGGAGCAGAGGAGGAGGAGAAGGAGAGGAGGAAGAGGGGAGAGGGCACATCGTGTTCACCGCCTCCCTCTACACCCACTGATGGAGGAGCAGAGGAGGAGGAGAAGGAGAGGAGGAAGAGGGGAGAGGGCACATCGTGTTCACCGCCTCCCTCTACACCCACTGATGGAGGAGCAGAGGAGGAGGAGAAGGAGAGGAGGAAGAGGGGAGAGGGCACATCGTGTTCACCGCCTCCCTCTACACCCACTGATGGAGGAGCAGAGGAGGAGGAGAGGAGGAGTAGGAGGAGAAGGGACATTGTGTTCACCGCCTCCCTCTACACCCACTGATGAGAGGGAGGTGTGTGTGTGTGTGTGTGTGTGTGTGTGTGTGTGTGCGCGTGTGCGCATGCGGTGCCCAGAGACAGTTTGTTTGTATTGAATGGAGGATTGTGTTGTTATCTGAGAGGAATAGCTTGTGGAAGCTGTCTGTGCCTATTAAAAAGTGCTGTTTACATTGTCAGTCTATACTGAAGTCCTGAAGCTGTAGAGGGAACGCTCTTAAAATTACCGACCAAAGCAGACAATGGAGAAAATGAAATGTTGTTTGTAATTTATTGTACTATCATAAAACTGCATTCAAAACGCCTTGTCGTCACCCACTGTTTCATCTATTTGGCTTTGTATTTTTTTATTTTTTTATATTAACAACAGACCGAGCAGGCCTGTTCTTCACATAGTGGCCTGTTATTAATTAAAGACCAGAAGTAGTCTAATCTAATATCGAGGCTCGATCATAAATCTTTAGTCAAACAAAAATAGACGGATAATGTCCCGCCTGTCAATCTAAATTGATTTCCTTTGAAGCCCTCACTTCCTCCTGGCCCTTGGTGTCTGTAGCTTTAAGACGGCGTGTCTCAATAATTCAGTGTAATAACGCCGCACAGTGGAGAAGCCAGTCTGCCTCTGCGGTGGAACACATCCATGGGTGGATGTGCCAGCTACGGGAATAACGAGAAATAGGACGAAACAAGAGCTAGCCTCCTTATTAAAAAACAACCGGCGACATTTATTCTGAGGTATACAAACGACGCGGCGTGCATCCGGAGATTTGACCGCGGCCGCTAGCATGAAGACATCTTGAAGATGTCCTATTTGAAACAAAAGTCAGTATTGTTGTGAGCTTTCAGTCCGCCTCTGGAGTTGAATTGACATACCATTACGAGGGGAGAGTCGATCACACTCCCAAACATGTCGTCGGAAAAACACGGTAAGCGTTTCTTTGGTGTTCCAACGATCAAATTGCGCTTTTTTTTCCTTCCACTGCTGTAATTGATATCCTAATTGAGTCACCCCCACCCCCTCCTCCCCCTCCTCCTCCATCTGCCGATCTGGTGACAGATCACATCTATGAACACTTGACGGGGTGTTTCTCAGAATAACCATATACTGGAGGGTATTAGGCTACTAGTGTGTATCGTGCTGGTGGTGAGTGGCTTCGATGAAATCTTTTCCAGTTGCAAGCCGCGGCTTTTCTTTGTCAGCCTCATCCGTGTCATCCGCTGTTTATCTTGCAACGCGCTGATTCCGCGCGGCGTGGGGACGCGCGTCTGGCCGCCTCGGCCTACACACTGCGTTGTGTTATAAATAATCACAGACAAACATTTAGCATAGTTTTCTTTGTGGGTTTGTGTGCGTGTGTATGGCGGTGAGATCGTGCGTAATGGTTGTGTGTGTGTGCGCGCGCGCGTGCGTGTGTGTGTGTGTGTGTGTGTGTGTGTGTGTGTGTGTGTGTGTGTGTGTGTGTGAGAACACATGAAGGACTACACTTATGGAAGGACATGGTGTTTGTTGCCGTCCTGGAAGTTCCCACGCGCGTCAGCAGCGCTGCACGGCTCGGATATTGGACCGTCGACCCCAGAAGTTGTCAATGACGCGAGGAAGACTGAACACGCAAATATTACGCACCACAAGCCAAACGATCCCAAGGGCTCATTCACATTATCTAGGTCAATCATTGTCAAAGCCTTTCAATATTAAAGTGGCCTACTGTATTTTACCATACTCCAGGCTTACGATATACTCTTTAGAGCAACAGTAAATTATCGATATAGACAACACCTAGATAGATCTCTGATGGACATGTTTGTACTTTCTTCAGTAACAACGGGGACAAGTGTGCGTTATCTGTGTGAATGGGAATTCATCCAACTTACTGTGATAAAATCACAAATGGATTGGCTATTAGTCATCCTATCACAGGCTGAGAAATTGCGGCTGCAGTCCCGTTTTTTCTACGGTTATGTCAGGCCTCTCTAGCGAACAATATGAGAGGTAGATAGATAGATAGATGGAAATATATATATATATGTATGTATGTATGTATGTATGTATGTATGTATGTATGTATGTATGTATGTATGTATGTATATATATGTATATATGTGGGTGTGTGTATGTATGGGTGTATATATGTGTATGTATGTATATGTATGTGTGTATATATATGGGTGTGTGTATGTATGGGTGTATATATGTGTATGTATGTATATGTATGTGTGTATATATATGGGTGTGTGTATGTATGGGTGTATATATGTATATATGCGTATATATGTATGTATGTATATATATATACCCCCATCCCCCCCCCTCGCTCTCTCTCTACCTCTCCCTCAACCTCCCTCCCTCCCTCTCTCTCCAGGTCTCGATGACTCCAGCCGCCCCCCCATGATGCAGCCCCCCCCCTACCTGCCGGGGCCCCCAGAGGCCACCATCCTCCAGCTCTCCAACATGTCCCAGAACCCGGGGCCCCAGCCCAACTACCCCCCTCCCCACCCGGGCCCCGGGTCCGAGGGGGGCTACCTCCAGGAGACCCAGTTCCACTGCGGGGCGGCCCCCCAGGGCTACACGGTCCAGACCCAGGGCCCCGGAGGCGCCATGCCCCACCCCCCGGTGGGGTACATCCACCCGGGGTACCCGCTCCAGCTGCAGCCCTGCACCGCCTACGTACCGGTCTACCCCATGGCGTCGGTGAGTGCTGTGGACCCCCTGCGTCATGGCCTGCCCACAGCGTAGTTTAGCTCTGAGGGAGGGGCCGCCAAGTCCTATTCAACTGGTTTTAAGGGCGGGACAAAACCTGGGAGGAATTTCATTGGCTAATTCAGGATTCGCTTGTGAATTTTTGGGGGCACTGCTCACTGCTCATTGGTTACTCTCAAAGTAATATTGGAATGGTATGCCCCCCCCCCCCCCCCCTGACGGAAAAAGTGTCAATTGTTTGTGGGAAGTGCCACAGTTTAGTTCGCTAAAGCGACAGCGAGTGTGCCCCTCTGGGTGATGTGTGCATGGTGACGCCCGACAGCAGAAACGTGTCAAGCGTCTCCGGGACGTGGAGCATGTTCTCTGAGATGGCCACACGTCCACAGCTCTCCAGGGCGACCAGGACCAGGTTCTACACAGAAGCCTGCTGGGCTGAACGCACGCTGGCCTTTGGCGTCATCGATCTGGGGGTCTGGTGACACGACGGCACCAGCAGGCGTACTAGGAGACATGAGAGGAGAGAGGAGTGTCTGCCGTGTGGGGCATACCCCCAGGCCAGGCTGTGTCGTTGCTACATCCTGCCTGCCGACCCAGGACTGGAAGCGGACACATTTAGGAAGGATTGACCCACTGTCAGGACCTGGAAGCCATTTTTAGCCAGAACAGATATGACAACATTAGATATTATGTAACACTACAAATACTTGACACTACACGACACAACACGACGCTACACAACAGTACACTTCACTACGGTACAGAACACTACACCGCACTACAGTACACTACACTAAGGTAGATAAATGGATGAATACATAAATGGATGAATACATAAATGGATGAATACATAAATGGATAGATAAATAAATGGATGAATACATACATGGATGAATAAATAAATGGATGAATACATAAATGGATGAATACATAAATGGATAGATAAATAAATTGATGAATACATAAATGGATGAATACATAAATGGATAGATAAATAAATGGATGACTACATCAGTGGATGACTACATACATAGACAAACATGGTTTATCAGACCTCAGGAACAGGCTGTTCTGGACCTGTTTCATCCATCACCATTATTGATATAACGTGGTGTTTGTTCATGTCGGGCTGCCTGCTGTGATCAGCCTGATGGATGGCTCTGATACCTGCTTCATCACATCTGTGTGTGTCTCTGTGTTTCCCAAGCGTTGCTTCCCCTTAGCATTGCCTTTCCATGCCAATAACGTTGTTTGGTTTGCTGATACATGCAATGTCAATAGCGCGGTGGAAGCCAGGGTAAAACACCACTCAGGGCAGTTGTTGGCTTCTGTCATGCGACAAATTGACCAATAAGACGTTTAATGTTTATAAGGGCGGGACAAAACTCAGACACGACTCACTGCTGATGACGTTCACATCGATGTAGTCCACAGATGTGTTTTTTCATGCTTTGCAGAGTAGAGGCACATAACAAGAGGGTAGAGACGCGTAAATTAAAAACGTGTGACGCAGCGAGAAGATTGTCATCGACGACCAGGAGCTTGTCCGCTGGGGCGGGGGGGGGGGGGGGGGGGGCTCACGTCGACGCACCTGAGTTGCCGTGGCAACTAATGGTACCCGGTGCTCCCGTGATTAACACGATGTTCTTTTGCCAATCAACCCTCCTCTCTCCCGCTGTCTCTCAGTGCATTTACATGCACACCGTAGCTAACGTGAGCGGTGTTGCCAGATGGTACATCTAAAATGAACGATTTCCACGTTGGTCCAAAAGCCGTGTGTGATCTGTGATAGATGCGGTACACTGCGAACACACATTCATGAGTAGGGTGAGTCCAGGTCAAACTGGATGTGATGTAAATCTCTGACCTTTATAAGACTGAATATAACTAACCGTGATGGACACAAAAGGCGTTTCCATAACAAAGCACACCGAATGTTGATGATGGCGTTATCTCTGTGGCTTAACCACTTGAAGCTCCGAGGGTAAACTGATTTCGCTTATCGATTTGATTATTCCCGTTTACTTACATCCAACATTTTCATCTACTATCTTTAACTTATCTTAACCGGCCTAAGGTGTTTACGTGACAGTTAATGAATCGAATGATCTGCCGTAACCCGATTAAGATGGGTTTGTCAGTGTGCATGTAAACATATTGATTCTCTCTCTCTCTCTCTCTCTCTGTGTGAGAGCCCTACATGACATGGAACCCTCGGTAGCCATGGCAACTAATTAACTGTGATTTTTTTATTATATTGTTAATACCCCCCCTCAATTCTCTCAATTAATTTCAAAGAGCTTTATTGGCATGGCATGGGAAATACAAAGGTACATTGCCAAAGCAGTTAAGCAAATTAAACAAAGGAAACTTACTATTAAAAAGAGGGTGCTATTAGGTAATGGTCGGAGTGAGTTAATCTCTCTCTCTCTCTCTGGCCCTGTTCACACCTGGCATTAACATGTGTCTTCAGCCCCTTTCACACGTGCAGTCTTTCCCTGCGTATTCTGGAACGTTTCCTGCATGGGGTCATGTGTGAATGGGAACAGGGATCGATATTCTAGGAACTGTGCACTGGCAATTTGCCAGCTCAAGACCTAGTAACATTTCCGGATCACTGTTGGGACGGCTGTGTTGTGAATGAAAGCAGCAGGATTGCTGAGAGAGAAACGTAAACGTTACGAACGTCTGACATCTCTCTCTCTCTTTCTCTCTCTGTCTCTCTGTCTCTCTGTCTCTGTGTGTGTGTGTGTGTGTGTGTGTGTGTGTGTGTGTGTGTGTGTGTGTGTGTGTGTGTGTGTGTGTGTGTGTGTGTGTGTGTGTGTGTGTGTGTGTGTGTGTGTGTGTGTGTGTGTGTGCAGGGACAACCCTACATGGCAGCGGCCCCCGGGGGCCACCCAGGGATGGCTCAGGGCCAGAACTACCCCATTCCCCCGGGCATCACCCTGATGGACCGTCGGCCCCCCCACGACTACCTGCCCATCGCCGTCCTCACCACCGTCTGCTGCTTCTGGCCCACCGGCATCATCGCCATCATCAAGGCTGTGCAGGTCAGGAGGAACTCCTCTTAGCTCTTCTCTCTGTCTTCTCTCTGTCTTCCCTCTGTCTTCTCTGTCTTATGTCTGTCTTCTCTCTGTCTTATCTGTCTTATGTCTGTCTTCTCTCTGTCTTATATCTGTCTTCTCTCTGTCTTATCTGTCTTATCTCTGACTTATGTCTGTCTTCTCTCTGTCTTATGTCTGTCTTCTCTCTGTCTTATGTCTGTCTTCTCTCTGTCTTATATCTGTCTTCTCTCTGTCTTATCTGTCTTATCTCTGACTTATTACACAGCTTTGTCAAATACTTGATTCTGATTGATGTTTTTTGTACGACACATCATTGTTTGGTGCAGTGATGGGAAGTATAATCTGGCCTCAGAGTAGCAGAGAATCCACACACATCCACCGCAGAGGATGAAATCGGCACAAGCTGTTTCTAATTGGTTCAAATTGGCATAAAGCAATGTTTTCCCCATCTTTGGCTCCATACCCGATGTTGGGTGGTGGTGATGGAACGGGTAGATCCATGTGTTTGATAAAGTCTCTGTCGTTGTATGTGTTTATTTTTGTAGTCAAGGTGCTGCAGAAAGCCAGCATGTAGATAACATGTTGCTGACTAGCAGTCTGAGGCTAGTCTTTTATTCTCTGCTAAGGAATGAGAGATTGTGCCGGAGTGCTTGACAAAAACCGTTAGAATATCTCCAATTGATTCTTATGAAAAATTCTAATCAGCAGCCTCTGCTAATGGATGAGAGATAAACAAGGCGAGAACTTAATTTATTCTGTGTTCGGTAGGTGATGACTCACTGGAGGGTTGGGTTCTTTATGAATGAGAGATGAGATGCCGTTCAATATTAACAGGATCATGTGACCCCCTCTCACCCTGACCGGGGCAGGAACATAAACAGATGGATGAATAGATAGATGGAGAGATAGAGAAATAGACACATGGATAAATTAGTGGATAAATAGATAGATACATAGATAGCTGAACACAATAAATAGACAGATGGATGGATAGAAAGATAGATTAGTTTATTATGTTCTACCATGACATCAGGTACAGTATGTATATCTATATCTATAGATATAGATATAGATATAGATGGATGCAGTGACTAGAGAGGTATTTTTAGAGAGCGAGCACTCTATGGTGATTCCATCGGTTTGATTCCAGAGCAAACCATGCCAGTCACGCGTGGCATGTATAAAAGGTAGAATGTCCTGTCGGGTGGTTGGCATGGCTGTGTGAAGCCTTGTTGTTGTCATGCTACCCGTGACCCACTCGACACGGCCGCCCAGCGAACACAACACTCTAAACAGGACACGTTACGTAATGCCGCCATTGTCAGGCCAGCTGGACCGAATGGATTTTTCCCTCCGGGCTGACAGAGCAGAGTTTGAGTTGAGTTCAGCCGACAAGGCGCAGAGAGGAGCAGGTTGAGTGTGTGTGTGTGGGGGGGAGTTCTTTTACCGCCACGGCTCGTTAGCGCCGTGTCGCGCCGCTGATTTCTGCAGGATCCGAGACCACTGCAGTGAAATCAATACGCTTCCTGGTCAACGTTTCCTCCCACGTTCCCGTCCGACGGACTCTTCCTCCCCCTCCCCGATCCCTCCCTTCGCCCCCCACTTCTCGTGGTTACATAACCCCTGAATCAAATTTCTGCTACTCATTTTGGTCTCACGCCCACTCCTTCGCCTTCTACTCCCCCCTCCCCTCCGTCCATCCATCGCTCCCTCATTCTCTCCATCCCTCCCCCCCCTCCCTCTAGGTGCGTACCGCCATTGCCCGGGGGGACATGGTGACGGCGGAGATCGCGTCCCGCGAGGCGCGTAACTTCTCCTTCATCAGCCTGGCGGTGGGCATCGCCTCCATCGTACTCTGCACCATCCTCACCGTGGTCGTCATCATCGCATCGCAGCACCATGACGACGACTGGGACCCCTAGAAGAAGAAATAAAGGATCTCACAACGGCGGGAAAACGCCTGGAATATACAGTTCGCTAGCTAACCACTCGTTTGAGACCGGCTAGGTAGATAGTATCGATTTGGAGTTGGCTAGCTAACTCCCGATTGAGAGGAGCTAGTTAGTTTGTATTAATTTGGAGCTTGTTCGCAAACCACCAGTTGAGACTAGCTAGCTATTCTGTATTAATTTGGAGTTAGCCTGTGAACCGTCAGTTGAGACTAGCTAGCTAGATAGTATTTATTTTTGCGTAAGCTTACTAACCCCGTTTGAGGAGAGCTAGCAAGCTAGAATTAATTTGGAGCTAGTTCACAAACCACCAGTTGAGACTAGCTAGCTAGTTTATATTAATGTGTAGTTAGCTAGATAACCCCCCCCCCCCCCCCCCCGCTTGAGACTAGCTAGCTAGCTAGTGTCCATATGAGGTTAGCTAGGGGAACAGTGGGAAACAACAGTGCTTGTCATGCATCCGATTTTATTGCTACCGCTTACTGTTTAAACTAGAGCGCAATTTCCCCAACAAAACCTGAACCTAACCGCCAGGCATCAAACAAACACTTGAAGAAGACCCAAAGTGACCATTTACAGCACATCATTTAAATGTCAAGCGCAAGCTTTTGTCCAACAGGCCCTGGAATTAGTATTAACATGGTTAATGTTTGTTAATTACATTCAGTGTTGAAAGAAAGGAAATCAAAGCAATTCCAGGCATTAACTATTTATTTTAAAATGCATTCATTCATGAGCCCCTTTAGATCACAGAATAGCTGATGGCTATTTTTCTGTCCAGCACCATCAAGCGCCCTGTCACTAAAACGGTATTAGCTGTCAATAGAAGCCCAACATCCAAAGAGGTAGTTGTTGCTTTAAAAATGAACAACAATTAACAAACGGTAACAACAATGATACTGTTGTTGTCGCGTTCTTCTGTTTCCAAACACCGTGTCCATTTTGGATCGGTCCTGTCTATTTACATAATAGTGAGAATTATTTCATACATAGTTACATAACGGACTGCCAAGTGAGAGAGTGTGGGAGAGAGAGTGATGAATCAATATATAGACAAACAACCAAATAGAAGACTGAACAAAGTTACTGTATAATATAACCAAATGTGTGTGTGTGTGTGTGTGTGTGTGTGTGTGTGTGTGTGTGTGTGTGTGTGTGTGTGTGTGTGTGTGTGTGTGTGTGTGTGTGTCTGTGTGTGTGTGTGTGTGTGTGTGTTTGGGTGTCTGTGTGCGATGGGCCCTTATGTTATGTGGACAACACCTCTCCCTGGCAACGTACATTGTGCATTATAAGTGTTTTATTTATTGAAGAGAAATATTGTATTTATTTAATATCTAGTGATTCACTGGCATTTCAGTAGATGACTGGTCGCAGCTGTCCAATGCTTGAGATTGAACGTTTTGTAACATTTTGCCAGTAACAAAATGGCACTCGCTCACTTTATTGTTTTAGTGCATGGTTGTGTTTAGTTGGTATTGCAATCATTGGGCTGAAGTGCAAAATGCTTGAAAAAAAAAGAAGTATGCATACTTATTATATTTTTATGGCGTTTTCCATTAACACTTTGTTGTGTCATGATAGGACAACATTTATTCAAAAAAGGGGTTTATCCTAAAACGCTTGAACAAAAAGCTTGTTCGTGTGAAACAAAGCCTCTGCTATATGAAAACGACTGACCTAACACACGTTTGGTTTTGCACATGATGACTCTCTCCGTCTTACACCATGGATATGAGGCGCACACTGTTAGCGAATAGACCCACCGACTATAGCGTTTGACACACCACTTTGCATGTCAACCTCGCTTGTTTATCCACGTGTCCCCAAGTGTAAGCGGTGTCGGAAGTGACCGGGCTCTTCACTAAACTGCAACCAGTTGGACCTGGATGGTCGTTCGCTGACGTAGCGTAGCGACGAGGAGGAGGCCAACGCGTCTCTGGAGCGTAAAGCCCTCAAGTGGAGAAGCAAATTGGCCGTCTCCAAGGCAACAGAGATGGAGAGATGGAGCTGGAGAGGAGAGAGGGGTGGAATGGATGACCATTATACTGCAGCACCCTCCTCTCAAGGCTCTCCTCGGTTGGTTCCCCAGCGCGACGTCTCTTTCTCTCGTCCTCACGGAGGATCAGACCTAGTCACCAACATATCCGTCCCTCTCTGCCACGGAGTCCCATGATAATGCTATTTTTGAAATACGAAAGAAACAGAGATGGGTTTGTCAGCAACGAATGACAAGCAATAAGAAGAGTCTATATATAATTTTAATTTCAGAATCTAAAATCTAAAACAGTGTTTGTTATCATTACGACTATTCCGACAACTACTATTATTATTATTATTATTAATATAATTATGGCGTGGTATTGCTTTGCTTTTGATTGATTCTGTTATAATTCCGAGGCCAGTGTTCTCCTCTGAACACCGCGGCGTCTAAAAAGAGTAAAAATGTGCACGTAAAAAAATCCGACTTCCCTCACCATGTGTACAAAAAAAGGGTGTTTTGAGTGTTTGTTTAATTAAGAGTCACTCTGAGATGATGGTTTATTCTCTGGAGCCATGCTGCGGTCAGCCGCGGGCCGACGATGCGTGGCCGTCTATCGACGGGTCGAGTCGGAGATGTGCGGTCGTCGCGCTTGACATCGGAGCGATGTAGAGTAGTTAGAGCTTTTTATATCGCTTTGTTTTCAGCTTGCAAGTGAAACTGGATGCTCAGTCTTGGAAAAAAAAAAAAAAAAAAAAAAAAAAAAAAAAAAAAAAAAAAAAAAAAAAAAAAAAAAAAAAACAAAAAAAAAAAAAAAAAAAAAAACTTAAAAGGGCAACTTGTTGTGTGTGTGAAGCCAAAAAAAAAAAAAAAAAAAAAAAAAAAACAAACACATTTGTGAGAGAAATTGTTTGTTTTATATGGGACCTTGTGCCTGTAAGGTGCAAAGAGCGCCCCCCAAAACAGATTCTGTGCCACAACAAATCTACTTCTTTATTAAGGGGGGTGGGTTGTGTGTGGTTTTGCAAATGATAACAGACCCTGTGGAGATACAACCCACCAGCCTGCCAGAAAAAAACAGCCTATAATTTTTGAATAATAAATAAAAGGTCAACAAGTGTGTATTAGTTGGTTAAATCGGTGTAGATTTTAAACGTATCACTATTTTTACAGCCCTACGCTCTCTCTCTTCCTCTCCTCCCTTGACTCACGACTATTTATAGTTGCCCTGTTTTCTCTCTCTCTTCCCCCTCTCTACTTGCTCTCTCCATCGTCTCTCTTTCTCCTCTCCTCCCTACTTTCGCTCTTCCTCTCCTCCCATTCTCTCTCCCTCTTCTCCATTTCCCCTCCTGTCTTTCTCCTCTCCCTCTCTCCCCTCTACCTCTTTCTCTCTTATTCTGTCTTTCTCTCCTCTCCTCCCTGTCTCTCCCTCTCCTTTGTAATCCGTCTCTTTTCTCTCTATTCCCTCTGCTCTCCCTCTTCTCAACCTCTGCTCTCTCAATTGATCTCTTTCTCTCTCCTCTCTATCTTCCCCCTTTCCCTCTCTTCTCTCTCCATCCCCCATCTCCTCTCTTTCTTCCCCCTCTCCCTCCCTCCCTCCTCTCTCCCGCTCCCCCCCCATCTCCTCCCTTTCTCTCTCCTCCCATTACAACTGTCTCACTGTCTCACCGCTTAATCACACAGCCAGTGATTGTTTGTGTGTGTGTGTGAGTGTGTGTGTGTGTGTGTGTTGATGTGTGTGTGTGTCTGTGAGTGTGTGTGTGATTGTGTGTGTGCTTGTGTGTATGGCTGCTGGGTTCATCTGCTACTTTGAGTTTAAGTTGGAGCTCATTGCCGTGGAAGTTCATCTATCATTTCACATATTTACCTAAGCTGCAGTCGGCTGGAGGAGTGAAGGAGGAGTGGATTGGAGTGGAGGAGGGGAGGTGGGAGGATGCGTGGATGGGAGAAGGAGGAATGGGTGGTGGAGGAGATGAGTGGGGAGGAGGAGTGGGGAGTGGCGGGAGGGAGGGAGGGGGTTAGAGGAAATGGAGGGGGGGGGAGTGGGGGGTAGGCGGACGACTGAGGGGAGGAGGAGGCGAAGCGGGTGGATGAGGAGTTGGTAGTATAGGAGGACGATGAGTCAGAGAAGGAGGAGGAGGAGGAGGAGGGCAGCCGTGTCAGGTTGGGTCTACAGGCCATCCCAGATGGTCAGTTTAACCCCCTGCGGAGAGCGGCCGCTGTGTGTAATCGCTGGAGCCGCGACCCACGCGTGGCGCCCTCCCCGCGGCCAGCTGGGCCGCCCGCCTCCCCGCCTCCCCGCCTCCCCGCCTCCCCTCCTCCCCTCCTCCCCCTCCTCCCCGCCTCCCCTCCTCCCCGCCTCCCCTCCTCCCCGCCTCCCCGCCTCCCCGCCTCCCCTCCTCCCCGCCTCCCCTCCTCCCCGCCTCCCCGCCTCCCCTCCTCCCCTCCTCCCCGCCTCCCCGCCTCCCCTCCTCCCCGCCTCCCCGCCCTCCCCTCCTCCCCGCCTCCCCGCCTCCCCGCGTGCGTGGTCGCAGTGGTGGCTGTGGTGTGGTCGCAGCGAGGCTCATTAATCACTGGTGGCAATAAGCGGGCACGCCGTGTGTGCCACACACACATTCACACATCTACACACAAGTAGACATACACGCATAAATACATGCACGTCTGCGCACACACACACACACACATGCGCAGAAACCCACGTATACAGGCACACGTACACACGTGCATGCACACACATGCACGCACATACACATACACACACATACATGCAAACACAAATGCACACACCACACACACACACATACATACATACACAAACATGCCCACACACAGGCGCACTCATGCACATACTCCCACGCACGCACACACACACGCAAACACACGCAGAAGCACAAACGAATATGCACACACACACACCCACACACACGCTCATAAATAGGTACACGCACACATTTACATACAGCTAACCATGTTATTATCAGACTCAATTCAGACAGGAAACAGGAGCCATGGAGGAATGACCACTCCCTCATCCTCATCATCCTCATCAAAATCATCATATTCATCCTCACCACACATCTGCTCTCAGGACATTATCACATCTCCATCTGCAATCTCTATTTATTCAAATACAAAAAGCAATACATTCTTATTCCTTCAAAAAGAAAATCATCTTGACAAGAACATGCGATTCAAATAATTATTATCACTATGGCAACAAAGACTGCAATGCGATTGATCTGCGATTTCCAAGCGGTTTCCAAGCAGTGCCTACCTAGCACTGATTGTCGCGTGCGTACCTATGACAACGAAACGCTGTGCCGTCGTTTAAACGTCACCGAGCTTGTGTTTGAATACCGAGGTTTGATTACCGTCCATGCTGTAGCATCACTGTGGTGCCCCCCCACCCGTAAACGACCACTAGCACCACCCTAGAAGAACCCACGGCCTTCCCCTTAACACTAACACAAGATCTCTGCACCCTAATGTACCGCACCTCTCGCTCTCCAGAGCTCCCAGGGGGCGAGCGAGCGAATCCAATCCCAAGATGGATGATCTGGTTGAAGCTCCCTGCCCTGTCGGTGGCCTCGGAAGAGCAAGGGCCCGATTAGTTCATTTTTTTCCGAACAGTGTGTTTGACTCCCAGCCAAAGGGTACAGGGTTTGATTCCCCCTGATGTCGGCAGCAGTCCAACATGTAGGCATGCTTTAAGCCAGATGCCCCCCCCCTCCCCCGCCCTTATACCTGCTCCTTAAGGACGTCTGACTACAATTCACTGTACGTCCCTTTGTGTCAAAAAAGGTGTCTGCTAAAACGAGCATAAGACAGGACGGAGGCTGGGAGTGGGAGCTGATATCCTGTGTGTGTGTGTGTGTGTGTGTGTGTGTGTGTGTGTGTGTGTGTGTGTGTGTGTGTGTGTGTGTGTGAGGGTGGAGGCTGGGAGTGGGAGCTGATATCCTGAGTGTGTGTGTGAGGGTGGAGGCTGGGAGTGGGAGCTGATATCCTGAGTGTGTGTGTGTGTGTGTGTGAGGGTGGAGGCTGGGGCTGTGGGCGGGTGTGGTTGCAGGGCTCCATCAGAGCACCTTGGCCTTGATGTACTGGCAGAGGCAGAGAGGGGCGGTGGTGGAGCAGTGGTTGCGGCGGGGCCGTGGGTGGTGCTGAGCGGGCCCCGACAGCCTCTTGGACCCCAGGAGTCGAGCGTAGACGGCGCTGTAGGTCATCAGCAGCTGGTAGGCAGTGGCCTGGGCGGGAACACGCCCCGATACCACGATGTGACGTAGGTTTAAAGGAGATGGTTATTAAACACAGACCAGAAATCGGGGTACTGTGCTGTATATGAGATATTATGTGCTGTATATTAGATATTATTGGGGTATTGTGCTTTATATTTTGTTACATTTAAATATATACATACGTCTCTTAAGAAAATGTGTTTATTTGAAGACTGAGAGTATGTGATTTGATCTCATCTTCTGTTAAATGATGACACCCCTATTCGTGCACCTTGTGGCTGAGTATTACCTGAGCAGGTAAGCCTGTGTCGGGGATGAGGTTGAGATTTTTTGCGAGCTTCGTGCCCTCCCGCAGGCTGGTTACGGTACTGCGGGAAATCTCCTCCTCCGCCAGCAGGGGTCGCTCTTCGTCAGAACTCAGCACCACAGAAGGCACGTCAGGCACGTCAGCCGCGTCCGCGTCATCCTTGTCCACCTTGACCTCGGACAACAGCACCAGGTGAGATAGCCTATTGCTGAGTCTTCCCTGTTCACACGAAAATAGGAGTATTAAAGTGAACTGTAAACGCCAGGTAAGCTTTGTTAATGTGCTTTGGTGAAGAATAACATACATATAGAATCTATTAGTATAAAGTAGAAATGGAAATGTAGTGTTTTCTACCATAACCCTGCCAAAATATAACACTCTACAAAGATTATGTCTATATTCTGGAGAAAGGTAAACAGAATGTATGAGTTGTATATTGTGAGGACACAATAATGACTCAAAAATGATGACGTCATTCAATATGGATGTAGTAAGACAGTGAGCCATTTACCTGAAGCTCGTTAGGACCAATTAAGTTATTCTCGAGGGTCTGAGTCAAAGTCCTCAAACAGCTTGTCATGTCCCAGTATATGAAGAATAGCTAGCAGAGAGAGAGAGAGAGAGAGAGAGAGAGAGAGAGAGAGAGAGAGAGAGAGAGAGAGAGAGAGAGAGAGATTATAATAATCAAATGATAACCTGAACATCTGTCATATGAATGGGTTTAGCTGTGGCAGTGATAGTGACTATGCAAAGTGACAAACAGGTGAGGCTGGGAAAGATTAAATCACACAATCAATAACAGAGCACAATTCCCTCATCTCCCATGTATTTTGGTTTATTTTATTATTGGTTGTAACAACCAGATCTAGTAACTTTAGTATTTTGACCGTTGTTTTGTGACGATGGCGCTTGCATTGCACTTATACTTTTGTCCAAATGACTTTTAAGCTTTAAATCCTATCATGGCTCATTCAACCATTGTGTCCCTTATATATTTACCTGTAGAACAGAATAACCTGGGGATTTACCTGTACCGTAGAAATATGCACCTGTGGTGTATGATAGAATGACCTGTAGTACAGAATGACTTGGAACAACCTGTGGATTCACCTGTACGGTAGAACTACCTGTAGGGTTCCAGAGCAGTTCTGCACCCAGTCGGCCACGCCCACCAGCAGGTTGTGTCTGACCAGCCCCTCGTTCACCTGGATCAGCCTCACGTCCACGTTCACGTTCATCTGAGCGGACACACGGCACACCGTCTACTACACTTCTGTCCAAAGACACACACTCTTGGCTTCAGATACATGTCATTAAGCTAAGCTAAGGGCTAGGGGGCATCTTGGTCTAGGATGTCTAGCACAGGCATATTGGGGTTGGAAACCAGAACCTTTTGACTGGGAGTCCAACTAACTAACTACAATCTTTGAGCTTGGGAGATAGCTCAGAGCTTCTGATCTTTTATATAAATTTTCTCTCAGCTAAGTGCTTCTGGTGCTGCATTTATATATTTGGTGTTATACTTTTATTTATTGGTTTATTTTACATTTTATAGAACCCCACTTCATTCTTCTTTATACATTCAGCATACAGAAAAAGAAATGAAAGGTCAACAACTAGACCATTCTGTCCTACGAGACATCAAGGCAGATGTCCCGTTCTGAACTCCACCCTACTCCCAGATAGAGAGGGACGCTAGGATGATGCTCACCTCCTTGCTGCCACGGTGAAGGACGAAGATGATGGCGGTGGTGAGGAAGATAGCGATGAGGCTGATGCCGAGACAGAGCAGCCAGTAGTCGGTGATGGTCATGTAGCGATGGACGGTGGAGAACAGGGCACACCAGATCACCATGTACAGCATCTGGACGGACGGAGGACCCATTAGAACCAGTAAGAATCCAACAGAAACCAGTACAACTCTTCATACACCAGTGGAAACCAGAAGAGAAGATTGGAACACAGAATTTGGTAGACCACAGAGCAGAGGTCATTAGAAAGCAGTAGACACACCAGTAGAAAGCAGTAGAAACCAGTAGAGATCATGAGACACCAGTAGAAACCATTAGCGCACAGAGGAAGATAGAAAACAGAGTAGAGATCGTTAGAAAAGAATATACACCAGTAGACCCCAGTAGAATTTAGTAGAACCCAGAGGAATTCAGCAGAAGACAGTAGAGATCATTACACACCAGTAGAAACCGTAGAACCCGGTTTAAACCAGGGGACACGAGTAGAGACCATATTAATCACAATCTGTGATAGAACTTAATTTAAAAATGTGTGTAAAATGCTGTGATCACACACACACACACACACACACACACACACATACACACACACACACACACTGCACATAAACGAGGTGTGGTTGCATCTGCTACTGATTCTACTAACAAACAACACACATTTCAATGAGGTGCAATGTGCTAGGCAAGCAGATTAACTCAATTAGATAACACTTCAGCAGAGCTAAAACACTAACAGCTGTCAAAGCTTGTGTGATTTTTTGTTAAGACCGTCTAGAGAATGGTAGGTGTCATACTGGGACATATTGTAATGGTTCCGTATCAATATATTAAAAAACCTTTTTGTATAAATGTTTTCTATTTGTAAAACTGTACATTATATGCCAATAAAGCTACTAGAAAGAAATTGTGAGAAAATAGAAAATTATGCATTATGCTAACCCCCCAGGGTGGGGTTAGCATAATGAGGATTAATATGTCTTAAATATAGCCTGGCATGGGATTAGAAAAGTTTGGAAGTAGCCTAGTGATGGAGTTTGCCTATCTTAGATGTAGCAAAGCCACAGGGTTTGATTAGCGTTGGGTTAGCCTAGCAGGGGGTTAGCTTTGCATGGGTTGAGTCTAATTTAGATATATCCTAGCATGGGGTAAACCTAGCATGAAGTAAGCCTATTTTAGGCTTAGTCTAGCATGTGATTGGTGTAGCATACCGGAGCCATGACGAAATGGAAGAGGGAGGAGTTGAAGACGATGTATCGGCGGACAGGGGGCGGGTCCAGGGCCGTCATCAGAGGACCAATGAGATCACTAGCAGTAATCTGTGACATGACATCATCAACACAACAGAAACTGAAAGACACAGAGTGCCTATCTTTTGTTGATTTGTAAAGTCCAGATATGAAAGGATATTAAACTGTATCTGTGTGTGTGTGTGTGTGTGTGTGTGTGTGTGTGTGTGTGTGTGCATGTGTCCACATGTGTGTGCTTGTGTGTCCGCATGTGTGTGTGTACATGTGTGTGTGCATGCCTGTTTGTGTGTGTGTGTGTGCGTGCATGTGTGTGCATGTGTGTGGTGTGTGTGCGCATGCATGTGTGTGTGCATGTGTGTGTGCATGTGTGTGTGTACATGCGTGCGCGTGTGTGCGTGTGTGCGTGCATGTGTGTGTGTGTGTGTGGTGTGTGTGTGTGCGCGTGCGTGTGTGTTGACCTGGAAACCATCCTGGTTCAGCAGGGTGTGACAGAGCGTCAGATCAAAGCTGGGATTCAGCAGGGAGTGGCTGGGCATCGCCAACACACACTGACCTGAGAGAGAGAGGGGGGAAAGAGGGAGAGTTGGGTTGAGAAAGAGAGTAGGAGAGAGAGAGTCATTATTTTGCCTTTGTTTAATTTTTAAGCTGCTTTGGCAATGTTAATGTTTATTTCCCATGTCAAATAGCTCTTTTGAAGTCAATTGAATTGAATTAAGAGAGGGATACATTCAGATGGGGAGAGGGGGGAGAAGGGAGAGAGGGGGGAGAGGGGGGAGAGGGGGAGAGAGGGAGCTCGAGCAAGAGAAAGAGTATCGAAATGTGTTGTAACCAATTGGAATTTTCAAAGTCTACCAAAATGAAAGTTCATAATGTCGTATCATTCCCATCCATGTCCCCTCGACCAATAGCATAAAGGGAGACTTTTTATTTTAAGTGTCCCAACAGTTACCGCTGGCCCATCGGAGTCTCCCATTGGTCAGCGGTGGACGTGGGTGTGGAACCTCTGCTTCAGTCTCCTCACTCACGTGACGTGGTCCCTTCACACCGTCCATCGTACTGAAGCTGAAACAGCCTGAAATCACACAATATTCCTGTCTGGGATTATTAAAGCTTTTTTATAATAATATATTTTTTTATACTTTTATTTTTACAGTATGAACAAAACTTTGAAAGAAAGCCATGTGGTGAAAGGTATCATAGACAGTATCCCACTGACAACATTGGACACCATATGTCCATATCAACCACCATAGCAACGAAATAAAACGTCTTTCAATAACTTTCTGGCGAGACCTGTGGTGGAAATTCTTTGAACTGTATTGACAAGAAACCTGACCTGAAAGAATATTCATAATAACTAACAAACTAAACATCATATCCAATCACTGAACCAAGATTATGAAAATAAAGTGCATGTTCTCGCTAGAAATGTTATCAAAACCCATTTTCTTGACGGAACTATATTAAAAGATATGTCATTTTCCACTGAGGTTAAAATAAAGGTCAGCCGTCTTGTTTGTTTTCGCAGACAGACGCTTGACAGTCACGTGACGTGGACGCAGTCCAATAGAAAAGAACAGGCCTAAAAAAAACTAAAAAACGTAGGCATCTCACAATTGTACAGCCGTTATTGTGAAACGAAATACTTCTTCGCTGTGGACTATTATACGTTTTGGTGTAAGACTGGGTTGCAAAATTACTTTCTAAAGGAACCGTTTAATCAACAGCAGTTGTTCAGATAAGGCCAAAGATAGATGCTAGGCTAGAGAGATAACTGTCTATGTTTGATACACAGATTATCAACAGCAGAACCGTTTAGAAATTCTGGATATTCAAGATCAATCAATGATCACAAGTTACTTTTTCATCATCACCATCTTCCCCATTTTTTTTATTTCTTCTTTAAATCTTCTCATGTTTTTTATTAGTACTTTTAGTATGCGTGTGGAACGTACTCTGGCCCTTACTTCTATGTCTCATATATGTATAACCTTTATAAGACTACAAAAGGGAAACGTAACATCTGGATAATAATTTCTGCTGTGTCAGGCATTCCTGGAAAGAGCAACCGTTACACCTCACGAGCGCGCACCTAGTCGCAACGTAGACGCATCTTGGTACCAGGGCGAGACATTTCGTCCCACCGCCACGAAATAGGCCTGCAGTGTGAAATACGAACCCATGTTTCCGAGATGGGACTTGGGGATATTACTATGATCTCAAAACCAACCTTTTATTTACAGAAAGTGACACGGCACACATGTATGCTATAATACTCCATGCGTTATAAAGGGCGTTCTTCACTTATTGTCCTGTACATCTCTATGTAAGGAGCACACTCCCTCGGCTACTTCTGTAAAAAAAAAACAAAAAAAAAACTACTTGGCATCGTCAGAAGCTTCGGGTGTCAGCTGATCTGAAATGTCTTGCGACATATTGCATTTTAAAACCCTTTAAACACAACATTTTAAAACACGAGCACAACTTCTGCAAGCTGATCATTCACTGTGACCGTCTCATATTATTTTAAGAAAGCTTGAATGTATGGCCAAATATATTCAGGTCGATTGATATAATTGAGTGATCCATGTCAACAACATAATGAAAACGTACCTTCACTTCAGATGGAATTCGATGAAACTCCCATTCACTGTACCGATGTGCAGTGCTAGTGATCCATTGGTCGCTTTAACGCCGCAACTTCAACACTGCAGACTGTCAGTGTTACCGACGTGTTTAGCAAAACCTCTTCATGTCCCCTAAACAAATGTTCCATCCGTTTCGTTCTCTCTCTCTCTCTCTCTCTCTCTCTCTCTCTCTCTCTCTCTCTCTCTCTCTCTCTCTCTCTCTCGCTCACACAATCTCTCTCTCGCTCACACAATCTCTCACAATCTCACAATCTCTCTCTCTCACACTCTCTCTCTCACAATCTCTCTCTCTCTCACACTCTCTCTCTCACACTCTCTCTCTCACACTCTCTCTCTCTCACACTCTCTCTCTCCGGCCATGTGACTTAAGATCAGTTCGCCGTATGACTGTTGGAATGCAGCCTATTTTATGAACTCAGGATCCACAGCAGCAATCACCAACCCATAAACACAACGATTATCCGTTCATCTGCACAGCCACGCACGCACGCACGCATGCACACACACACACACACATACACACACACACACACACACATCAACACACACACACAAACACATCAACACACACACACACGCACACGCACACGCACACACACACACACACACACTCATATCAACACACACGCACACACACATCAACGCACACGCGCGCGCACACACACAGACATAGACACACAAACACACAGTTTATCAAAAAGTACATGAAATAAAATAAAATTTCTGCAATCATCTGTATTTATTTATGATCTTGTGTGAAAAGAAACATACACGTACGCACGTGCGCGCGCACACACACACACACACACACACACACACATACACACAGAAGGTCTACGCCCTCATGTGGACAATTGCGGTCATTGTAGTCTGAGACATTTATTTTATGATAAATGTATATTTTAAAAACAACTCAGAGCTAAATAAAAGATACACATCTGGAAGGGTAATATGCACGTTGCCTATCTTTCTCAAGAAATTGCAGGATATAAATAGCATAGCCTATTACACTATTATTAGTGTAAAACAATGGAGTAAAATATATCGGGCTACGTAGCGAGAGAGATTTTAAATGCTGTAATTTAAACGTTGTAATCTTTTTTAGCAACTCACCTGTAGCCTATTGAACGATAACCCACAACCCAACTGAACATAACACTTTAACAAAGCCCACGCAAATATGAATAATATGCAACTTAACGTAAAAATTAAAAAGTTCTCATTATCCATTAGTTCCGCTTGCTTGTTTTTTGTAGTATTTATTATATTACATCTATTATACTCTTTATATATCTTCAGTTTATTTGCCAAGTGGCGGACGGTCACGTGACCATCGGTTTACGTCACATGACGGAAACGGTAATGTAGGAAGCCCCAAACGACAACGGACCGATCGTTTACGTTCAGTTGAAAGTGTATTTTCTGCCCGACCGAGGAAGAACATGCTGTAGGGAATGCTATGAACCGGTTCATCGTGACTTGACGAACGGGAATCTAACATGGGTTTTCTCGCCACCCTGACTCTATTATTACCTGTTCTGCAGGTTTACCGTGGTGTGGGTGCTGATGTCAACAGCAAGTTGCAGGTAGAGTGATTGTTTATTTAACTTTCCTTTGCTATATTTCGTTTGACCCCGCGTTGAAATGACCGTGCATGACCTGCGGTCGTTTTTGTTTTTTTAGACTGGGGCATTTCGGTCAGCTCAGGTCCATCTGTTGAACTATTTGTTTCCTCTTACTTCCTCTTACTTCCTCTCCTCTCCTCTCCTCTCCTCCAGGTCAACCCGCTGGTGGTCGAGGAGCAGTTGTTGTGGGTGAGTCAGGGAGCCGCGGCGGTCAACACATTTCGCATACCCCTGCTCACCTTCACGCCCCAGGGAAGCCTGCTGGCCTTCTGCGAGGCCAGGAAGTTCTCCTCTAGTGACATGGCAGCGAAGTTCTTCGCAGTGCGAAGATCCGTAGACAAGGGTGGGTTCCTTACAGTACAGTACATTGAATCCAGATGTCAGATACAGGTCATTGAGGAGCAGGTAGAGACATCTTGCTCAAGGATGCCTGCAGGTAGTCTGTAGACATTGGCGGATCGAGCCCGGTACCTTTTAGGCTGGTTAGGGTGTCATGCACCCACCTTGCTCAAACCCTTTATGCAAATTGCTTCTTTCTTTGAATTGCAATGCTATTACAGGTCACCAGTATATATCGTATAGTTATTTTGTTTAGGTTTTCTACACACCACTTAAATATCTTAGTGCAAGATAATGGCATTGTTTCTTATTGCATATGTGTATGTATGTATGTATATGAATTTGTAAAGGGTGCAGTAAAACAACACAAAAAAAGATTACCGCCACATTATAATTTAGCAGGTAGAGGGTTCGGGTGTGTCACTGTATCTTTCTTTTATTGTGAACACCGTCCTGCCCCCCCCCCCCCCCCCCCCCCCCCCTTGGGCGTATACTCTGTAAGCACTAATGCTCTGTACTAAATGACTCCATGCCATTTAAATAGAACTAGTCATATATAACAAATGTTGAGAAAGTTTTACTAGGGGAACACTAAAGAACTAGTCAATTTGACCTATCACTAGTATTTGGTACGTGTCTTTTTGAACTTGTGTGTGTCATCATCTGCACCCCCACCCAGGGTCCACGTGGTCTCCTATGTCCTTCATCCTGGACGATGGCTCGTTGGTCGACGGTTTGAACCTGGGCGTGGTGGTGGTGGACGAGTTGGCCAAGTCGGTCATCCTGGTGTACACGTGGTGCTTCCACCAGTACCATTGCAGCCCGTCCAGCGTCATGATGGTGGAGAGCACGGATGACGGCCTCAGCTGGAGCCGGCCCAGGAACCTATCCGAGCAGCTGGGGGTGAAGAGCTTCGCCCCTGGGCCTGGGTTTGGCATCCAGGTCAGGCGAAACGCTTTTCTCGCTTCTTGTGTCTAGGGTCAAAATTTGCTAGAGTCTGATTGGGTCGATATACTTGTGACGTCACAAATTGGGATCCTATTTGTACTTGGCCTCCGCCGCCGGTCTTGGCGTCCAGGTCAGAGGTCATAGGGACTCTGAGCGATGAACTGAGGATGGTCATCTTGGGGGGAGGAAGTTGTAGTGTAATTTAAAACAGTGCTAAGTTAACCCTTACTTTTTTCCGTCTGATGAATGCCATGTTTTCAGCATGATTTAGGGTTGGACTTGGATTTATATCATATATGACAACCCGGGGGGGGGGACGGGGGGGGGCGGGACTTTCCGTGTGGCGTTTTGTATGTTCTCCGCGTGTTCACATGGGTTTCCTCAGTTCCTCATTTCGAGATCTCATTTCGTGTGCAGTACTTCCACATGTGCAATGACAAATCAAGAAGCTCCTTCGTAACACCCGGCGCTTCTCCTCTCCAGAAGCGCCACGCCCCCCACCGGGGCCGGCTGGTGGTGTGCGGCCACGGGACTCTGGCGGGAGACGGGGTCTTCTGCATCCTGAGCGACGACCACGGGAAGACCTGGGTCAACGGCGCGGCGCTGAAAAGCGTCCCGTACAACCAGCCGAAGCAGCCGCTGGACTTCAACCCCGACGAGTGCCAGGTAGGCCGAGCGTACCGCCATGTCCTTGGGCCTTGGGTCAGGTGATGGCGGGGGGGGGGGGGGGGGTGGTTGTGTGTCTTTTCATTGTATGCCGTTGGTTTGACACCGAGGGTATGTGTGTGTAATAACGTTGCAAAAGGTACTTTTAGTCATGTCCCACTGGGACATTGCGTGTCACCACCTCGGTTTGCAATGAGGTACAGACAACCTTTGGTGGAAAAAGCTGGTGTCATTGTGCCCGTCTCACGACACGTCTTCACATATTAGATTAGCTTATCTCATTTTATTTGAACTTTTGTTTATCTTGACATATTTGAACTTGGTCTATCTTAACCTCAGTTTAGTTTATCTTATCTTTTTTTTTCATATCTCTCAGCTTATTTTCTCTTCTTTAAGCTTGGCTTGTCTTTATCTGATCTCAGTTTTCCCTTATCGTCTCTCCGGTTCTGGCTAACTCACTCACCGTGTCATCGTTCCTACCCCCTCCTCCTCCTCTCCGCCGCTCCCCCAGCCCGTGGAGCTGAGCGACGGCAGCATCATGGTGAACGTGAGGAACCAGAACAACTACCACTGCCAGTGTCGCATGGTGGTGCGCAGCCTCGATGGAGGGGAGACCCTGCCGGTGGAGGAACTGTTCTTCGACCGTGCCCTCATAGACCCGACGGTGGCGGCGGGCATGCTGGAGAAAGAGGGGATGCTGTACTTCACCAACCCGGCCAGCACCCAGCAGAGTAAAGAGGACGATCAAAGCCCACATGTTGTTATGTTGTGTTGCTGTATTTGCTTATTGGCGTGTGATAGGTTCAATCTCCTTCTGACATCACAACTTGGGCTCAGCATGTGTAAAATGTGTCTCTGGTCCTTTCGCAGCACCAGAGATCCGCTAAGGGAGTCAACGGGAGTATGTGGGATTAACTCGTCTTCAATTTGTTGTTCTGTGGGGTTGTTAATTAATCCCAGACTAGAAATGTGGGCGTCAGCGGCTCACAGCAGAAGAACAGAACAGTAATACTAGGATAATACGGAATTTAGATTAGAAAAATAATAATGTGCAAAGAAAAAGTAAAAAAGGATGAATTACATTTTTGGTTATTGGTTCCCTATTTATTTATTAGTTGGTTGCTTTTGTGTATTGATCAACTTACGCGAATGTAATTATTTATTTAGCAAACATTCTTCTCCAAAGCAACTTAAATTGAATTTGAGGATGAGGCATCGAAAACAGAGACTGTCGGCTGGGAGATAAACATCAAAGCCACCACACCGTCTTGACCCCCGTACACCATGGGCCTTCTGATGTTCTCCGAGAAATGTATCAAAACAGAAGGCATTTCCAACAGCAGCATGATGACGTGAATGCGTAGTAGATGTATGACGGAGAACATGTCTGTACCGCCGTGTCCATCCTGTGCTCTCTCTCTCTCGCCCTAGGGGTGAACCTCACCCTGCGATGGTCGCTGACCAACGGCAAATCCTGGGAGAAGGCGCCGCTCCAGTTATGGCCGGGGCCGAGTGGCTACTCCTGCATGACATCGCTGAACAGCAGCATGGCGGAGGACAGGAAGTTCATCTTCGTCCTCTACGAGCGAGGTCACCGGGACTCTGTCGAGACCGTGGCGTTCGCCAAGATCCACCTCTACGGGGGTCTCTAGGGGGTCACGAGGTAGGGAGGATATCCATGGACACAAGTAAGGCATAGTCATGAGGGCACATTGTTGTTTGGGATTCATGGAGATTCAGTTCAGTAGTCGCAAACTCTCGCGATACTACCCCTTGTCCTGGACCTGAAACCAGAAGGAAACAAACAAAAGAAGCTAGATAAAGTTGTATTTTCATGGTTTTCATGGGGCACACACTCAGACTCTTTGATTTCTGCTAAGAGAAAGGGTACAAAATACATTTCTGATCAGCAACTGTTTTAATCAAACAATACGGGTGTATAGACGTTTTTTGGCGTGTGTGTGTGTGTGCTGGGGGGGGGGGGGGGGGGGGGGGGGGTGGCGCATCTGTTTACAATTGGTCTAATAACTAGTTTGTATGTATTCCAAGTCATTCTAGACTTTATCTCAGCCTCTGGTTGATTGGGAAGGAATGTAATGCTCAATGCTCATGCATATCTTTCTGTGTTTGTATCATGTCAAATATTTGTAACATTCTGGTTGTGTTAATTATTCGTAACCACTGAGATGCACTGGAGGCTAATCCTGGGAATGTGCATTTGCTACATCAATTAATTCATGATAGATTCATGTATGATGATTTGTGTTCAAATTAAACTCACTTTACCATATTTATCCGTTTTTTTGTCACTTACACAGTTGCTTGTACATTTGTGTGGACATCGCTTGTTTATAGAATAGGACACCATGCAAGAATGTGTTGTCAAATGCTTGAGATGAGACCAACTTCCAAAACCCCTGTTTTGTACATAAAATAAATAATTATTCTTTACTCAGTACAGCTGTAATAATAGGCCTGTAACAATCTGCCTCGGATCAATTATTTATTTTATGTCTTTAAACAGCAAAGAAATCAAATGTGATCATAGCATACTGGACACTGGACATTGAGACCAAAGTGGCCATACAGAAAATGAACAGCAAAGCGTTATTCTTAAGCTTTGTAGTACCTAATGATTGCTTTTTTTATTTGAACAATATAACAAATGATAACACAATTGGATGAAGATTGGAATACAAATGTATTTAAAATGCTGTATTTGTAAGCTTTTTGCGAAATGCAGGATGTACTTTTGCCATGGTTATTATGTTAACATAAATAATTTAAATTGGAGATGGGAATACATTTTAAATAAATAAAGACTATTTAAAAGATATGGGCAATGTATAATATTAACATAATTTGCAGGCTGCATGTAACAGTGTGCATTTCATTTTAAATACGACATATACACATGGTGCACAGTGGTTACTATTTTAACGCATGTTGTATAGTGCACATTATTATTTTACAATTTAACAATTCGCCCAAAAAATTCCTTGACGGATTGTTCCATGGTTTCGTCTTCGAGGTCCCAAGCGGCACCCATCTCACGGTGTCACCCAGTAGCCGCTGACGGCTCTTGTATCGACGGATCGGGTAGCCCACAGAGCCCACTCTAACATTTTTGTTTTTCCCTTTTTCATTTTTTTGCGGGAAAAGAAACGAGTACAAGTAAGCTGCACTTTTAAAAACCTTATACTCCAATGTGTTTTATTGGGCGATATTATTTCTAGGTTGCCTGGGCTTCTGTTTAAACCCCACAGAAGAGCTAAATCTCCCGAGGTCGGGAGAGCTAACGACGTTCAACGCTGCTCGGTAGTTAGCTTAGCGTTAGCATTTAGCAACGACTAGCTAGGAAGCTACGCAGCATAGCTAACCTCATTATTCTGCGATACAACCTCGAGACGAGTCGGGACAAGAACAGGTTAGTGCTTATTATCAAAAGGTGTCTTTACACTAACGTGTCTTTACACCTAGACACTCGAATAAGCGATCCCCACCGCGCCGTTTTATTGTCGTTAGGCACGGGAAACATTTAGAACGGGTCAAGTCTATTTCACGGTATAAAACCGATTCTCCGCCGTTGTTAGCTAGCGAGGCTAATGCTAGTGTGTTGGGGAGCCTTAGTCGGTGTGTTTGTGTGTGTGTGTGATCTGGTGTTGGGCGAAATGTGCACCCTTCGGCTCCGTGGTATCTCCGAGGCAGCCCAGATCTCTTCCATAAGCCCGTGTGTTTGGCTTTAATGAGAAGACCTCGACCTGGACATCAGCTTGGTATGATGTGGAGTTGCTGTTTAACAGGTCGCATCATGTAATGCCGGGTGTGCTGCGGTATTATACCCTTCAAGTGCTTTATAACCGTTTTAACCAGGTAGAGAGGATGAGAATGTGTGTGTGTTGTTGTTGTTGTTGTGCAGGACGCTTTTAGGCTGTGTTGGGGGTCAGCGGGCTGGCTTATGGTGGTGTTTTTGTGGGTGGACAGCCTGGTTCTTGTGTAGCTCTGGAGCTAATATAAGGCCTATTCTCACCGCCATTTTGTGTTGTTCTTCGTATTAAATCACATCTATTGCCTCGTCGTTGTGGGTGGATTGTAAACCCACCAGTACCTGTCACGGTGTGTGTAATTGAAATGCGGATCTGACGAGACGACAAGAGGTGACTTGCTGGGGTTATCGCACGTCGTTTGGGGAACATTATGAACCTTTCGCCGCCCCCCTCCCTAGGTGACGACCGAGGCCCATCTCTTGAGCTGGATCGCCAGTTAGCACTGACGAATAAACCATGCAATGTGTACAAAAGACAACGCAGTCCACATTGTGATATGCGTTATTCAGATGTGTCTCCTTCAATCAAAGCGTAACACAGGACGGGCTGTTGTTATCTACCCAGCTTGCTTCCCGAGGCCCGATCATGTATGTTGCCTATACCACGGCTCACCCTATGGGTTATTTTTTTTTTTTAGAGGCCCTTGTGTTCCAGTCGTCGCATTGCTAATCCCTGAACATTTAGTTTGCAACCGTCCCACGACCTAATTTTCTAATCTCATCGGCCTTGTGGCTCTCGGGGCAGTGCCATAGAAAACAATGGCCGGTGACGAACCTACGCTATGTTTACGGTGCATATCTGCTGGTTCATTATGAACACGCATTACTGGCCATCACTGCGTTTCGTGTTATGCGCGATCGTAACTGTATAATAAGCGGCACTCCGTGCCCGTTGCCACCGTAATCCATGGTTGGTGGTGTGTTGTATAACAATACACAGTGTGCTGCTTCAACTGGGGATGCTGATGATGGTTACTCTATCGCCTCCCGTCCCGCCAATCTATCGCCGTACCTGTCAATCATCAGACGTTGACAATGACGTTATGTTACTGCCATCGTCTTAACGTGTGTGTGTGTGTGTGTGTGTGTGTGTGTGTGTGTGTGTGTGTGTAACGTGTTTTTCACGTACGTGCTGCGTTATAGAAGGCTAGGGCTGTGTGCGTAACAATGGTTCACCGAGAGCACCAGTGCACCATTACATAACATGCTTTTTGTCCGTTGCATCTAGTGAAATGTGTATGAATTGGGCAGCTGTCAGAACAGTGTGTTTTTTAATGATGTGCTGGGCCGATGTTGCCATGGAGACAACTTCCATGTCAAGGCGAGGGAGAGATAAATAATAGGCTTCATAGTGTGTTAACCATGCGTTGGATGCTTGCCTCCCTGGTCTAAAGTACATACTGAGGTGTAATGAGCAATAACGATAATAGCAGTCGTTTTTTACTCTGTGTGTTATGCTACTTGCTCAGAGGCTTGTTCTCAACAGCTCCGTGTGTGTTGTCTGCTTTCATGCATACCTCGTTTCGAATGTCTCTCTCGCTCTCCATGTCTTATAATGTATTTTTGTCTCTCCCCATGTCTGTCTCCCCCCCCTCCACTTTCTCTCCATGTCTCTCTTCCTATGTCTATTTCTCTCCCCTCCCTCCCTCTCTCTCCCTATGTCTCTCCCGTTCTCTTCATATCTCTCCCCATCTCTCTTGTCTCTCTCTCTATGTCTCTCTCTCTTGTTTCCACCCAGTCTCAGGGCTCACCATACTCAATGAGCGGACAGCGCAATGTCAGAGCGCTCTGGGCAAACTGCAAAGGGGAAGGATGGCAAAACCAAGTATGCGTCTCTCAACCTATTTGATACATACAAAGGAAAGAGCCTTGAAGCACAAAAGCCTGTTGGTAGGTATCCCTACTCTCAACCTTACACAATGACCATCTCCTTCTCATGCACATCCATGCAACAATACTACTGCTGCCATTCCAGCATTCAGGAGACACGCTTTGATCCAAAGCCACAGTGAATATTTTGTAGGAAAGTCATTAAGGAGCAGGATGGTGTTAGGGGCCATCTTGCTCTAGGTTGCCTCCAGGTATGACTGCCGAAATTGCCAACCGGTAGTCTGAGCCAGAACCGGAGCAACCCCCTACCTGCTCATTAATGACATGCATCTTAAATGCACTGGAAGTCGCTGCTGAATGAATCAATAGTAAGTAGTATTAATGAGATGCCTTAGAGGTTTGGCACCAAGAGGAGCAGTCTCAACACTGCTTGACTCATGTGAATATCACCACAATTGGTTTTGTATTCAAAGTGTAAACGGAAAAGAATAGGATTGTTATTTTTAGTAACATAAGGCTGCTAACTTAACCTCCTTCCTGCTCCTGGAGACCTTTGGTCTGTTGTACAGTAGCTGAGCCAAGAGATGTCCATGCATGTAATACAAAATATTTTCTGTAGTTCGGAATGTTTTGGAATGTTATGCTTTTTTAGTTTGGGCTGCGGCATGTTCTGAAACCCAGTCTTGTCAGTGTGCACCTTGGCCGTTACTTCATTGTTGACTTTTTCTTCTGCACCTCTTGCCGATGATATAACGAGCAGTCTAGTCCCCCCAGGCCTTGGATATCGTCTGTGTTTGCAGTCACAACACACCTTGGTCTTAGTCTCAGCCTAAGGATGAGACTGGGAATCAGTTTTAGCTTGGGTATTGGTCACAGTCTGGGTCTTAGTCTTAGGTTATTAACCATTGTGTTGGTCTTAGCCTGAGTAATAGTCTTAGCATGGGTATTAGCCATGGTGTTAGTCTTGGCCTGGGTCTTAGTCTTTGCCTGGGCATTAGTCTTAGCCTGGGTCTAGTGGTGCTGCACTATCTCCAGCTGCAGATTAGTGTAGGATCTGCCTATTCTGCCCCTGGAAGTGGTGGTGCCGATTTCACCCGACGATCGACAAGAGGTTCATTGCACGGTGTCCCATTTCAGATGCCTGGAGCCAGTATTCCCAATGCTTTGTCCCTGGATCACACAATATATATTTTTGTATTAACACATGCATGAGCGCGATGAACCAGAGAGCTTGTATTATAACAGTGACCATGAAGGGTTAATGACATCATGATAGTGAGATGGCAGTGGACATTACACCTGGATGGAAGCTCCTCCTCCAAACCATAGGCCTCTTCCCCTCTCTCTTGCACCATAGAGAGGCTTTTCTCCCCAGGCCAGCGCCCCTAACCAGCAGCCTAACTTGTACGCAGTCCTCAAGCAAGATGTCTAACCCCTCACTCCCCCACGTGCCCCTTAATGGCATGCATCTGAATGAACTGCAAGTCGCTTTGGATAAAAGCGTCTGCTGAAAGACTAGATTGTTAAATAGTCTATCAAGCCTTTTAAGTGACCCGGGAGAGCCGGAGACTGGGGCTCCAGTGTTTCTGAAGCGTCTCATCCTTACTGGCCGGAGTCTCCAAGAGCTTCCGCTTCCCGCTCCTCCTCGCCACGCGCTCAGCCAAGTCAGCCGCAAGCTCTTCTCCCTGTGGAGGTTTTTTTTTCGTCGGTGTCGAATTGCAGTGTCCTCATTTGCTAATGCTTCTCTATCTCCCGGTACCCCCCTCTCTGTGTCTGTGTCTCTTTCTCGTTCTGCTTCTTTCTCCATCTCCCTTATCTCTCCATCTGTCTCTCTCTAACTCTGTTGCCCTCATCTCTGCCTCTCATCTGTCTTGCCCTCTTGTCTCTCTCTCGTTCTCTCTCTCTCCCCCCTCTCTTTGTCTGTCTGTCTGTCTGGGTTCTCTCCATCAGTTCCCCCCCGCCATGGCCTGCAGTCTCTTGGTAAAGTTGCCTCCGCGCGGCGCATGCCCCCCCCCGCCAACTTGCCCAGTCTGAAGGCTGAGAACAAAGGCAACGATCCCAACGTCTCCCTCGTTCCCAGAGACGGCACAGGATGGGCAAGCAAGCAGGACCCAGCAGACCCAAAGAGGTAGAGGGCCGCCCTCGCTCACTCTCTCTCTTGTCTCCATAAGTCTCTCTCTCTGTAGGTCTCTCTCTCTCTGTCTATAGGTCTGTGTGTCTCTCTATCGGCCTCTTATTTTCACTTAAAATGTATTAAAATGGTCATACAAATGTGTCATAATAATCCCCTCTTCAACCTTCTCCTCTTCCCCTTTTTGATATTCTCATCTTCCTCCTCATCCCCCTCTTTACCCTCTTCATCCTCCTTCCTCCAACTTCTACCCACCTCCTGTTCCTACCCACCTCCTCCTTCCCTGCACCACCACCTCCTCCTCTTCCCCTCCTCCACCGCCTCCTCTTTCCCTCCTCCACCGCCTCCTCTTCCCCTCCTTCACCACCTCCTCCTCTTCCCCTCCTCCACTGCCTCCTCCTCTTCCCCTCCTCCACCGCCTCCTCCTCTTCCCCTCCTCCACCTCCTCCTCTTCCCCTCCTCCACCTCCTCCTCTTCCCCTCCTCCACCACCTCCTTTTCCCCTCCTCCACCTCCTCCTCTTCCCCTCCTCCACCACCTCCTCCTCCCCTCCTCCACCACCTCCTCCTCTTCCCCTCCTCCACCGCCTCCTCCTCTTCCCCTCCTCCACCGCCTCCTCCTCTTCCCCTCCTCCACCACCTCCTCCTCTTCCCCTCCTCCACCGCCTCCTCCTCTTCTCCACCTCCTCCTCTTCCCCTCCTCCACCTCCTCCTCTTCCCCTCCTCCACCACCTCCTTTTCCCCTCCTCCACCTCCTCCTCTTCCCCTCCTCCACCACCTCCTCCTCTTCCCCTCCTCCACCGCCTCCTCCTCTTCCCCTCCTCCACCACCTCCTCCTCTTCCCCTCCTCCACCGCCTCCTCCTCTTCCCCTCCTCCACCACCTCCTCCTCTTCCCCTCCTCCACCGCCTCCTCCTCTTCTCCACCTCCTCCTCTTCCCCTCCTCCACCTCCTCCTCTTCCCCTCCTCCACCACCTCCTTTTCCCCTCCTCCACCTCCTCCTCTTCCCCTCCTCCACCACCTCCTCCTCCCCTCCTCCACCGCCTCCTCCTCTTCCCCTCCTCCACCACCTCCTCCTCTTCACCTCCTCTCCTCCTCCAGTACCGATGTATTGTCAGCACAGCCGCCGGAGTTGCCGCCGCCTGGGGTTTCACCGACGCCTGCAGCCTCACAGACACCGGCCCCGACTCTGGCCAGCACCCCTCCGCCCCCAGAGGTGGGCCCCCAACACACACACACACACACACACACACACACACACACACACACACACACACACACACACACACACACACACACACACACACACACACACACACACACACACACACACACACACACACACACACACACACACACACACACAATTATTTACATACAAAACCAAAAGACAATCATTGGAAGGAACGAAGCACTTAAAAACAGAATTGCATAGATTTCATAACTTTAAGAAAGGGGGAAAAAGTATAAGAGGGTAAAATAATCAATACAATGGCGCAGACATGCATTGAATTAAAAACTGCATCAAACAGAAATGTTGAGTCCGGATTTGAAAATAATAAAATGTTGCCAGGCAGAACTCGCATATGTGGTGCATAAAATCTAAAAGCCTATTTCGCCATGCTCGGTTGAGCCAGTGAGTACCAGTGATCACAAGGACCCCCTGCTGACAAATGCTCTCCCTCCCTCCCCAGGTCCCGGCTCCCCCCACGGGCCAGGCCGCAGGGGCAAGGTCCTGGGCACAGGCCAGTGTTACACATGGAGCACAAGGAGATGGTGGGTCCCTCTGTCTCCCCCTTCTTCAACCCTTCTAGAGAGTGTGTTTTAGGGAAAGAGATATAGAGGGCGAGTGTGTGCGAGATTTGACCTCGAAAGGTTCTGGGTTCGAAACCCCAATGTCTGCAGTCCACCTACAAGATGACCCCTATCCCCTACCTGCTCTTTCGTGACATGTAAACCACTAAGTTGCTTCGGATGAGCGCTGCTGTCGGATAATAGTAAAGGTGTGTGTATTTTTGTGTGTCTAACTGACACACAGACACACAAAAATACGCACACCTTTACTGTGTGTGTGTGTGTACGAGGGTGAGTGTGTGTAATGTATATATATATATATATATATATATATATATGAGCTGTTGTTTTAATGCCTGTGTGTTTAAGCCGTCTGACTGTATTGTCTGCAGGTGGAAAGGGATCAAGCCAACCGTCGCCATTCTCTCGCGAGGAATTTCCCACCCTGCAGGCGGCTGGCGACCAGGACAAGGCTGGCAGAGACGCGGCCACTGCAGATCAGTGGTATGGGCCAGGACCAAGCCTCCGCCCACAGAGTGAGTACCCGGCCAATCGGAGGCCTCCCACGCTAACGTTTCAGCCTTGGGTTGCTTGGCAAAGTCTAGGCTGAGGACTCGAGGGTTCAAACATTGTCCCAATGAGTGCGTGTCGCTTCAGTGGATTTTGTAGGTTTAAAAGCGGTGACGTTAATAAATGTTTCTTACATGTCGGTGAAGTAAGCTTAAAATACACACGTTGGGCTATACCGGATGTTGTGCAAGTGCAGGTATCTTATTGTAATATTTTAAACTTGAAACCAATTTATTATTATTAGTAGTAATGTAATTGATCAGTGTAATGCAGTTTAGGTAATTGCGTTGACAATACTAATAAGGGTCCATCATTTCAATGTTGTGGTTCAGCATCTCTGGCGTGATGTCATCTCTGGTGTGAGGTCATCTCTGGTGTGAGGTCATCTCTGGTGTGAGGTCATCTCTGGTGTGAGGTCATCTCTTGCATATTGTCATTGACCTCTGACCTCCTCTCAGACGTTACCAACTGGCGGGACGGTGGCGGTCGAGGCCTGTCGCCCGCCCCGCCTGGCGAAGGGGGGCCAGAGGGTGGCGGGGCCCTAGCCATGGAGGGGGGACCCCAGGGCCCCCCTCAGAACCACCAGGCCCTGGGACCCCCTAGAAACCCCCCGGCCGGCAGCCCCGCTCTGCCCCTGCCCCAGCCCCCGGTTGGCCCGGGATTCCCCGCCTACAGAGGGATCATGCCCCCCTTCGTAAGTCCCCATCTCCTCCCCTGCTCCACTGCATCTCCTACTTATCTCCTTCCCTTCTCCTATATCCTACCCACCCCCTATATCCTACCCATCTCTCATCTCCTATCTCCTACCCATCTCCTATATCCTACCCACCTCCTATCTCATAACCATCTCCTATCTCCTACACATCTCCTATCTCCTACCCATCTCTCATCTCCTATCTCCTACCCATCTCCTATCTCCTACCCATCTCTACTCCAAACTCCTACCTATCTTTCATCTCCTGTCTCCTATCCATCTCTTATCTCCTACCTAGCTCTCATCTCCTGCCTCCTACGCATCTCCTATCTACTACCTATTTCTCATCTCCTATCTCCTATCCATCTCCCCTTACACAGAGAACACCTATACCTTAACTGACAAACTCGCCCGCAGTGCATGAATTCAGTGAAATGCTGCAACATTGCTGCTGCAGTCATGCTGTCCCTTTCTGCACTCTCATGCATCTAATGAAGCCCCTCTGGTGTGAATGAGCCGTTCTTCTATACCTGGTTCTGGTACAATGTGTTCTGGAGCCAGAGATGGTGCCTAATTAGTCCCAGAGGGGTCAACCATGTACTGCTCCTGCAGAATACAGGGCAGCAAATAGATTTTCTATATTCACTCAAAATTTTGTAGTGGATATAAATGAATGATCCAATGTCACTCACTCCTCTCTCTCATCCTCCCCCTCCAGATGTATTCTCCCTACATGGCCTTCCCGCCCGCCTACGGCCCCCAGGTCCCCTACAGGTTCCAAGGGCCAGGTGACGGGCCTCCTCCCAGGTAAGAGAGATCTGAACCCTCTATTATAACGTGTGTGTGTGTGTGTGTGTGTGTGTGTGTGTGTGTGTGTGTGTGTGTGTGTGTGTGTGTGTGTGTGTGTGTGTGTGTGTGTGTGTGTGTGTGTGTGTGTGTGTGTGTGTGTGATTAAGGAGGATGTTGTAGTTAGTAAACAGATGTATTTTTGTAATGCATTTGATTGTAGTGTGTGTGAGAGTTGGGTATCTTGCTCTAAATTACTCTGTGATCATTGGGGATCTAACCCGGTCACTTTTCAGCTGTGGAGTCAAACTAGACTCCTGACTTTTTTAGTTAGGTCAACCCGTACCCATTCTGAAGAATCTAATAGATCCGTGGTTCCCAACCTTTGACCTTAGGGGTACCACAAAGTTGTCGTCAAGACCTTCGCAGCCCAGAAAAATAGAAGATGTGTATATATACATGCAGTGGCTGAGCGGCCCCTTGACACACAAAGCGACACTACTACTATATTTACAGAACAACATTTACAATAGATTTAATTTCAATTATCTATATTGTCTTTCTCATTATTGCCGATGTGCCTGAATCAAGAATAAAATGCAGAGTAGACGATCAAACCTGACTATCTAGAGGAAGTCCCAGCCGTCACCCTGCGTTACGCAGGCTGAGAGCGAGGCCGTGGATGTGCAGCTTCAGGCGGTGTGTGGGGGCGAGGCTTCAACACGTGCCCCTCTCCCTGGGCCTGCAGGTTCGCTCGGGCTCCGGACGGAAGGGCCCACGGTGGGCCCCGCGGCGGCGGCGGCGGCGAGGCGGTGAAGCGGCCCTCCATCCTCAAGCAGGACGACCTGAAGGAGCTGGACGAGCTGGACCACGACGGAGACGAGGGCTGGGCAGGTCAGCAGGGGCGCCGCTGTACCATCGCATGCACACACGCGCACGAACCCGCGCGCACTCACACGCACGCAGACGTTTGCAACACACACCGATTGACACGTGTTTGCAAGCACACGTGCACACGCAGGTGTGCACACGTATGCGCACACACACACATTCACTAGGGATGTCTCGATACCACATTTTCTCAGACCAAGTACAAGTACTTACATTTGGGTACTCGCCGATACCGAGTACCGATAAGAGTACTTAATAATACCATTACGTTTTAAAAACACGCCCCCTCTAAGGTAAGGTACTTTTTATTGTCACATACATATAGTGAAATCTTTCCTCTGCATTTAACCCATCCCTCAAGGGAGCAGTGGGCAGCCAATCACAGTGACAAGTGTCTTGCTCAAGGACACCTCAACATAGTTAGGGTTGAAGTCGGGGCTCGAACTAGCAACCTTCCGATTTTTGCCAGCCGATTGCCAGTCCACCCGCTTTAACTCCTGAGCTAATGTCCCACCCTAAATGAGCACGTAAAACAACAAAAATTAAAAGTTTTGGGTTCACTGGCTCTTCAACGTCACGTCACGGTGTGTAAAGTGGTGTCGGGTGGTTGTATCGGAGAGGTTTTACTAGTACATGAGCACGGTACGGCCTCCGAGTACTGGTATCGGTGCATCCCCAACATTCACACACATGCAGATCCACCCACATTTGCACACACGCTTGCACGCACATACATGGGCAGAAGCATGCATATACACAAACATGTGACTCGTTAAAAAAAAAAACATGAACTTTCTTGGCGTGTGTGTATTGGCGTGGCCGCATTAGTCTTTCACCCATCACAATGCATTGCATTGCTCGGCTTAGCAATGTGTGCGTGTAGGGCTGAACAGAAGCCATTGTGAACCGGTAAGTGCTTTGACTCATCCTAGCAACCAGAACACACTTCCTCATAGACTGCACCTTGTTGCAGGCAGTGAAAGCTGAGCTGGGCTCGTAATGCACCACTATTCATATGATGGTACAACACAACAAGCTCTTTTTAACCATTACTACTGCAACTACATCCCTACAAACGTAACATACAGCCCCCGGGGGATATTTTATAATAAGAACAATGCATTAAACATTTGATTGTTTTGATTCAGCCCTGTTGCAGGGACTCAGTGACGTCAAGTCATAAACTATAAGTGTAAAATATAAGTTAAATGATATGTATGGTTACTATGTTAGTGCTCACTCCTTCCAGGGCAGTGTCCACGTTCTTCCCCAAATGAGACGGTGTCAAGAGTTCTGATCCCTGAATGTTTAATAAGATGCACAGCCGAGTGGTATATATGCCATGCTGAAGTGTGGTCACCCTCTCTGGCCTCTAAATGTTTAATAAGATGCACAGCCGAGTGGTATATATGCCATGCTGAAGTGTGGTCACCCTCTCTGGCCTCTAAATGTTTAATAAGTCGATGATTCGGTGGCTCGGGTCGGAGGTTTGCTCACACATTCACTGACCCCATCGTGGCTTGTCCGCAGGATGGAGCTGTCCCATAACACTAGCACGCTGGGTGGAAATGTGTCATTCCCTCTCTTCCTCAGCCCACTTACCTGTCTATTTGAGATAAGGCGGTACTTTGTTAATCCCAGATGGGATATTGGTGTGTGCGGAAGGCACAGGTATTGGAAATTAAAAACACAATAAAAAGAAAAAGTACAGAAAATGTTTCCATACACACAGTAAGAGTAGTGGCAATGTTGATTTAATGACGCAAAAAACAAACGTTAACTAGTACAGATGGTTGAGGTTCTATGCTGTCCAGAAAGCCGCAAATGGGCCCCCTAAAAATATACAACGACAGATTGTATAGATCAGCGTGTGAGTTCAACCGATAATTACCCTGCGTTCTTCTGGTCTCCATGCCAACAGTGCGTGTTTGCTTGTTTGTTTGTTTGTTAACCCATGGCAACGGTTCAACCACATTCCTTTATTCAGCCTTGTGATTGTGTCTGTGTGTTTGTCTGTGTGAACAGGGGCACACGAGGAGATTGACTACTCGGCCAAGTTGAAGTTCAGCGACGATGAAGGCGAGGAAGAGGGCGACGAAGAGCGCAGTGAGAGCAAGAACGGCCCACGGTACGGCGAGCAAGCACGAAATGTGTCCCCCGCTTTTGCTATGGTGACACTTGACCAACTATGTTCTTTGTTTACGCTCCGTCTCTTTCAACAACATCCCGATACTGGGTGGGGTGGCCGTGCTTTAGGGGGCGTGGCCTTGGTACAGGTGTAGCTCTTGTATGAGCCTGTGGCACTCTCCATGTGAATTTATGTTTAGGAAGATGGATAGACGGATGGACATCAAATTTAGTTTTTGTTTTGTCTCACCCGTTTCCATTGTCTCACCCGTTTTTATCGTCTCGCACGTTTCTATCGTCTCACCCGTTTTTTCCGTCTCACCCGTTTTTTCCGACTCACCCGTTTTTTTGTCACCCGTTTTTATCGTCTCACCCGTTTTTTCCGTCTCACCCGTTTTTTTGTCACCCGTTTTTATCGTCTCACCCGTTTTTTTGTCACCCGTTTTTATCGTCTCACCCGTTTTTTCCGTCTCACCCGTTTTTTTGTCTCACCCGTTTTATCGTCTCACCCGTTTTTCCGTCTCACCCGTTTTTTCCGACTCACCCGTTTTTTTGTCACCCGTTTTTATCGTCTCACCCGTTTTTTCCGTCTCACCCGTTTTTTTGTCACCCGTTTTTATCGTCTCACCCGTTTTTTCCGTGTCACCCGTTTTTTTGTCACCCGTTTTTATCGTCTCACCCGTTTTTTCCGTCTCACCCGTTTTTTTGTCTCACCCGTTTTATCGTCTCACCCGTTTTTCCGTCTCACCCGTTTTTCCGTCTCACCCGTTTTTTCCGTCTCACCCGTTTTTTCTCTCCCGTTTTTTCCGTCTCACCCGTTTTTTCCGTCTCACCCGTTCTTTCTCTCCCGTTTTTTTGTCTCACCCGTTTTTCCGTCTCACCCGTTTTTCCGTCCCACCCGTTTTTTCCGTCTCACCCGTTTTTTCTCTCCCGTTTTTTTGTCTCACCCGTTTTTCCGTCTCACCCGTTCTTTCTCTCCCGTTTTTTTGTCTCACCCGTTTTTTCTCTCCCGTTTTTTCCGTCTCACCCGTTTTTTCTCCCCCGTTTTTTCCGTCTCACCCGTTTTTTCCGGCACCCGTTTTTTCCGTCACCCGTTTTTTCTCACCCGGTTTTTCCGTCTCACCCGTTTTTATCGTCTCACCCGTTTTTTCCGTCTCACCCGTTTTCTATCGTCTCACCCGTTTTTATCGTCTCACCCGTTTCCATCGTCTCACCCGTTTCCATCGTCTCACCCGTTTCCATCGTCTCACCCGTTTCCATCGTCTCACCCGTTTCTATCGTCTCACCCGTTTCCTATCGTCTCACCCGTTTCCATCGTCTCACCCGTTTCTATCGTCTCACCCGTTTCCATCGTCTCACCCGTTTCCATCGTCTCACCCGTTTCCATCGTCTCACCCGTTTCCATCGTCTCACCCGTTTCCATCGTCTCACCCGTTTCCATCGTCTCACCCGTTTCTATCGTCTCACCCATTTCCATCGTCTCACCCGTTTTTATCGTCTCACCCGTTTCTATCGTCTCACCCGTTTCTATCGTCTCACCCGTTTCTATCGTCTCACCCGTTTCCATCGTCTTACCCGTTTCTATCGTCTCACCCGTTTCCATCGTCTCACCCGTTTCCATCGTCTCACCCGTTTCTATCTTCTCTTCTGTTTCTCTGGTCTCACGTGTCTCCGTTCTGTTTCCCCCCAGGGACCCCCAGAGGCCCCAGGACGGCGCTCCCCTTGCTTCCCGCTCCCGGGCCTCCGATAGCGGAGGGGAGACGCGCCGCGGACCCCCCTCCAACGCAGACGACGGTCCGCAGCCCCCGCCCTCCAGCAAGCCAGCCTGGGCCGAGGAGGGCGGCGCTGGCGGAGGTGGAGGTCGGGGCGGGCAAGGGCCTCCGGCCAATCACCAGGTAGAATGAGAAGCCAATCACGGCGCTCGTCAAAACGGGCCAAAAAGCCTTAAGTTGTACGTGTGCGGAAAAAGCCGCCAGTGAAGACATTTATGATTCACCAAAAGTCCCAAATCCAGTGACGTGTTTATGATAATGTGAAGATGTGTTCTGCAAATGAACATGTGTGCGCATCTCATTATGTTAAATGGACTGGAAAACGGTGCAGGAAAGGACATGTCGTTTTACATTGTTGGAGAGGTCCATGTAACTGTCGCGCTGGCGCCGTAGCGACCCACGGCGTACTTTAAACCCAACAACCGTTATACTGGCGGCTTGATCTGAAAAACCCATTTCACTGGGCATCCTTTCATCCAACCATCTGGCCAGAGCAGCCGCCGGCCGGTGTGTGTGTGTTCTGTGTGTTGTCAGTGTAGTGTCAGTGTAGTGCGCTACCGTGGCGATGGTCTAACAGTGGGCTGCCTGTGCACAGGGGCGCAGGTCAGGACTGGGTGGCCCCCGGGAGCAGCCCTCCCCCCCACCTGGCCCAGTGCTGGGACAGGGGCCCTACTCCTACTACCGACAGGTAGATCCCTGGATGGGGCCTCATGTGGACATCTGACATCTACCACCCATTATTTATTTATTTATTTATCTATCTGGTAAACTTACTTTATTTATTTATTTAGGGACTGATTTTATTTTTATTTTTTATTAATCTGTGATACGATTTATTTTCCTATTTTTTTATTTATTTATCCATTTTTTTATTTTAGTTTGCCTCCTCCATCCAATCCCACTAGATTGAACGCACTGCTTCCACTGTAGAAGCCCCCATGAGTCACAGCATGAGGTTCCAGAGTTCTCAGGTTTAACTCCTCCCCCCTCCTTCCTTTAGGACCGCCCCCAGAGCCAGGTGGCTCCGCCCCCAGCGGGCGCCATGAAGCCCGGCGGCCCGTCCCTGGCCCAGCAGCAGTCCACAGCCCCGCCCGGAGGCCCCTCGGCCGCCGCCCCCGCCCAGCCCAGCCTCCTGGGCCCCGGGCCCCAGGGCGAGGACGAAGACGAGACCTGGCGCCAGCGCCGCAAGCAGTCGTCCACCGAGATATCGGCCGCTGTGGAGCGCGCCCGGCGCCGGCGCGAAGAGGAGGAGCGACGCATGGAGGAGGAGCGTCGCGCCGCGTGTGCCGAGAAGCTGAAGAGGCTGGACGAGAAGCAGCAGCAGCTGGGAGGAGGAGGAGGAGGAGGAGGAGGATCCAGTGGAGGAGAAGGAGGCAGCAAGACCCCTAGCCTGGACGGGAACTCTACGGTCGCCACCGCCGGCAGCCCCAGCCCCTCCCTGTCTGCCTCGGCGTCCTCCCCCAACGTCAGCCAGCCTACCTCCCCCTGCGTGCCCCACGAGGAGCCTCCCCTGCTGTCGGTCCAGGCCGCGGCTGGCCCCGGGGCCCCCGACAGGCAGAGAGCTAGCAGCAACAGCAGCTACGACTCCAACACCGGTGAGTTAGTTATAATACGGCTAGCACCGGTGAGTTAGTTATAATACGGCTAGCACCGGTGAGTTAGTTATAATACGGCTAGCACCGGTGAGTTAGTTATAATACGGCTAGCACCGGTGAGTTAGTTATAATACGGCTAGCACCGGTGAGTTAGTTATAATACGGCTAGCACCGGTGAGTTAGTTATAATACGGCTAGCACTGGTGAGTTAGTTATAATACGGCTAGCACCGGTGAGTTAGTTATAATACGGCTAGCACCGGGGAGTTAGTTATAATACGGCTAGCACCGGTGAGTTAGTTATAATACGGCTAGCACCGGTGAGTTAGTTATAATACGGCTAGCACCGGTGAGTTAGTTATAATACGGCTAGCACCGGTGAGTTAGTTAGAATACGGCTAGCACCGGTGAGTTAGTTATAATACGGCTAGCACCGGTGAGTTAGTTATAATACGGCTAGCACCGGTGAGTTAGTTATAATACGGCTAGCACCGGTGAGTTAGTTATAATACGGCTAGCACCGGTGAGTTAGTTAGAATACGGCTAGCACCGGTGAGTTAGTTATAATACGGCTAGCACCGGTGAGTTAGTTATAATACGGCTAGCACCGGTGAGTTAGTTATAATACGGCTAGCACCGGTGAGTTAGTTATAATACGGCTAGCACTGGTGAGTTAGTTACAGTACGGCTATGACTCCAACACTGGTGATAGCTCTTCAGTCTTACCTCCAGAATCTCTTAAAGAGCATAAATATGTTTGTGTGTGATGCAGATGCCCAGCAGCCGTGCCCCCCGCCCGTTATCCTCCAGGCCCCCCAGCCCCCTCTGGAAGCTCCTCCTCAGGGGGAGAGTAAGGAAGAGGTGCTGGCTCCTGCCCACGTCCGCATGGTGGGAGGAGGAGGAGGAGGAGGAGGAGGAGGAGCTAGTGGTGGAGCAGGAGGAGCTGATCCGGTGAAGGTGGAGAGCATTGTTGCAGGAGGAGGAGGTGGAGGAGCAGCGAACCGTCCAGCCAGCGGACTCCCCTCTGGCCAGGGCTACTCCAAGTACCAGAAGTCCCTCCCACCGCGCTTCCAGAGACAGCAGCAGGTTAGCATCGTCCTGCTGTTAATTTACTATTTACCTACTAGTGTGGATTACTGTTTACTATTAAGTCATTTTAAAATACAACTTTAGGCCATTCAGTGGACCCTTTTGTCCTAAGTGTCTTACAATACTTTGATGGTGTACGTTCTTGGCGTGGGTGTCCCCAGTGGGAATTGAACCCCCAGTGTTGATGTCTTGCGCTAACGGTTAAGCTCAACAGGGCCATTCAGACCACAGCTTTCATCCAAAGTGACAGGAAGGGGAGAGGGTGTCTTGCTCAAGGATGCCTACAGGTTACACTGTAGACGTGTTTGTTCTCACACTCTCAGTGCTACGTCCACTGCTCCAGATACCGTAGACATGCTTACGTGCTTAGTTCTTCTTCATTCCACTGTGCCTGTGTTTGTTAACGACCAATCAGTGAGCGATCCATTGTGCCTCATGCATTCCCTCGTCTCCTATGATCTTCTACGTTATCAGGAGCAGCTTCTAAAGCAGCAGCAACAATGGCAGCAGCAGCATCAACAACAACAACAACAGCAGCAGCAGCATCAACAACATCAACAACACAGCCAGGTGTCCCAGAGCCAGCTGCCTCCCCAGCAGCAGGCCCAGCAGCAGGGTCCCTCCCCGGGCTCCACGCCTCAGCCGGCCCCGGGGCCCAAGCAGGGCGGTCCGCTCTACCAGGCCGGCGGCATGGCCAGACCCCAACCCCTGCCCATGAACTACGACCCCCGCTGGATGATGATGCCCTACATGGACCCGCGCATGATGCAGGGCCGCCCCCCCACCATGGAGTACTACCCCGCCGGCCTCCACCCCTCCGGTAGGTCACAGTGCGTTATGTAGGATAAGCTCCACCCCTCCAGTAGGTCACAGTGCGTTATGTAGGAGAAGCTCCACCCCTCCGGTAGGTCACAGTGCGTTATGTAGGATAAGCTCCACCCCTCCGGTAGGTCACAGTGCGTTATGTAGGATAAGCTCCACCCCTCCGGTAGGTCACAGTGCGTTATGTAGGATAAGCTCCACCCCTCTGGTAGGTCACAGTGCATTATCTAGGATAAGCTCCACCCCTCTGGTAGGTCACAGTGCATTATCTAGGATAAGCTCCACCCCTCTGGTAGGTCACAGTGCGTTATGTAGGAGAAGCTCCACCCCTCTGGTAGGTCACAGTGCGTTATGTAGGATAAGCTCCACCCGTCTGGTAGGTCACAGTGCGTTATCCAGAAGTGGCTCCACCCTGTCTGGTAGGTCACAGTGCGTTATCTAGGAGAAGCTCCACCCCTCTGGTAGGTCACAGTGCGTTATGTAGGATAAGCTCCACCCCTCTGGTAGGTCACAGTGCGTTATCTAGGAGAAGCTCCACCCCTCTGGTAGGTCACAGTGCGTTATGTAGGAGAAGCTCCACCTGTCTGGTAGGTCACAGTGCGTTATGTAGGAGAAGCTCCACCCCTCCGGTAGGTCACAGTGCATTATCTAGGAGAAGCTCCACCCCTCCGGTAGGTCACAGTGCGTTATCAAACGCCCCCCCCCCCTTTCCCCCCCCCATATAATTAGTTTATTAAAGGTAGACTATCGAAGATTCAACCAGTTAGAAAATGTATGCCATATCGGCATGAAACTGGAGGGTTTGTTTGGCAACACTTAATACCCGACAATGAGGAAAAGCTACATAAATGGTCACTGGTTCTCGCTCTGTAACTCTGTAATTTGTTTTTATTTGCGCTAGTGCTTGTCAGTCCAAAGTGGGCAAGGTTAACACCCTAAAACATCAAATTAGTCTACCTTCTTAAGTTACCTACATTAGTTTTTTATTCAGCCTTTACATGAAGGTAATGTACATTAAGGTACGGCGGGCCTCTGTGATATTGACCGTTTCTCCATGTCCTCGTCACAGGCCTAATGGGGCGTGAGCGGTCCGACTCGGGAGGTTCTGGATCAGAGTCCTTCGACCGCCAGCAGCAGCAGCAACAGCAGCAACAACAGCAGCAGCAGCAGCAGCAGCAGCAGCAGCAGCAGCAGCAGCAGCAGCAGCAGCATCCAGGCCACCCCCATCGCGGGACCTCCCCCATGGACCCTAAACTGGCCTGGGGGGCGGAGGTGTTCCCGGCTGGGGGAGAGGGTCGAGGGCTCACCTCCCCGCTGAGGCAGAAGCAGATCCTTGAGGAAGAGGAGGTGGTGAAGAGGCCCAGGTACTGGCACACACATTGACGGACAACCAACCATTGTATGAATATTCACATTTCTGCATAGTCTTTTTTGGTAATTTAGCTGATGCTTTTTGCCGAAGCGACTTTATTTAGATGCATGTAATCAATGAGCCAGTAGGGCTTAGGAGGATCAAGGATAGCTATGGGTAGACTGCGGAAGACGGGGAGTCAAACACCCTAGCCACTGCTCTGTTACGTTAATGTACAGATGAACAATGATTGATTGGGATGACTGACTGATCATTTCCCTTCTCAACATGCTGTAAAGTACTGTTGCTTAACTCTCCCTTCCCTCACTCTCTCTCTCCCCCAGGAGTGACACCCCTCCTCACCGCGCCAGGGAAGGGGCTCTGGGCCCCATCCAGCAGCCCAGCTCCACCTCGGGGCCCTCCAGCCAGACCTCTCCGCCTCCCCAGGGCCCCGGCCTCCACCCCCATCACCACCATCACCAACAACAACAGCAGCAGCAGCAGCAGCAGCAGCACCACCACCACCAACAGCAGCAGCAGCAGCAGCAGCACTATATGGGCGGGAGGGGGAACTACAGTAACTTCCCCGAGCAGGGCTCCAGGATGCAGCAGCAGCAGCAGCCGCGGGGTCCTGAGAGAGGGGCTCTTCAGCACGGCTTCACCCACCAGGAGGAGGCCCCTCCGCGGGGTCCCCAGCAGGGCCAGATCTGGGCCAACCCCCACCCCCACTACGACCGCAACGGCAGGGCGGACCTGTCCCCCATAGAGGGTGGCTCGCACCACCACCACGGCCACCAGTCCCACCAGTCCCACCAGTCCCAGCAGCCCAACTTCCCCCACAAGCCAGAGAACGGCCGCGAGAGAGGCGGGGAGGCCGCAGCGGCCAAGAAGCCGGAGCCAATCTCCTCCTCGCTACTCCACCAGCCCTCCGTCTCCTCCTCCTCTTCCTCGTCGTCCTCCTCCGCCAGGGAGGACGGCGGCGGCAAGGCTCTGCAGCACCTCCCCGCCCAGAGGGAGGCGGAGGGAGCCGGGGAGAGAGGAGGAGCCGGGGAGAGAGGAGGAGCCGGGGAGAGAGGAGGAGGAGGAAGCGGCAGCAGCCTGGGGAAGCAGGAGAAAGGAGGCCCAGGTTATGCTCCCCACTCCTCCCAGTCCGGCTCCCTGCCCCCCCAGCACGGAGGCCACGGCCCGGCCCACCCCCAGCAGAAGGGCGGCCAGAGGGGGGGTCGGGAGCACAAGATGGAGACCCAGTGGGGCCCGCGACCCGGCAGCAGCAATGCCACCCCTCTGGGCACCTCTCACAACAGGAGGTCCAACCATGCGGGAGGAAACAGCTCCCGCGCTGCTGCCGCCGACGACTCCTCCAACGCCGCCGACCACAAGGCGTCCAATCAGGGTGCAGGGGGCGGAGCCAACAAGCGGGCAGGCCCCATCAAGAAGCCCGTGTTGAAGGAGATGAAGAGGGAGGGAGGAGAGGGAGAAGGAGGAGAGAAGGCCAGCTCCGGGAAGGACAAGGAGCAAGACGGCAGCCAGTCGGCGGCAGCCAAACAGGAAGCTGCACAGAACGCGTCTTCTGGACCCGGGAAAGAGGAGTCCGGGCAGCCGGCCAAGCCCAGGAACGGAGGAAAGGAGCGCTCTGAGAGAGGAGCAGGAGGAGGTGGGTCGGGCAGAGCCACCAAAGACACCGACGCGCCTCCTGCCGGGTTCCCAGGCTCCTCCTCTCGACGGGAGAGGGAGCGCTCCTTCGAGGGAGGAGGAGGAGGCCCCGGGGCCTCCTATCACTCAGGCGTGTCCTCCAGGAGCAGCCGTGCCAGTCGGGGTCGCGGCGGGGAGTTCTACGCCCGCGGTCGCGGCTACCGCGGCAGCTACACGGCGGCCTCCGGCCCGGTGAGCGCTGGCGGCACGGGGCGCGGCCGCATGGCCAGCAGGAGCGGCCGGGACTACCGCGCCTCCGCCAGCTCCTCCTCCTCCTCCTACCACCACCAGCAGGAGGCGGCGAAGGGCGAGGGCGGGCGCCACCACCACGGGCCGGAGCGTTCCCAGCACAACCCGGGGCGCGCGCGCAACCGCAGCGAGACGCGCAGCGAGGGCTCGGAGTACGAGGAGATCCCCAAGAGGAGGAGGCAGCGGGGGTCGGAGACGGGCAGTGACAGCCCCGCCAGTGACCCGGGACAGTCGGACAAGGAGGACGCCCGCAAGACCGGCCCCGCCAAGAACGGCGCTGACAACGCCAACGCTGCCCACCCCACGGGCTCGTCGGGCCCACCCAGGGGCCCCCAGGCCCGGATCTTCACGCCCCGCGGCGTGCCCTCCAGGAGGGGCCGGGGAGGAGGTAGCACAGGGGGGGGCGTGTACAGGAGCGGAGGAGGTGCAGCGGGAGGAGGAGGAGGACCACCAGGGGGTCACAGAGCAGCGCCGAGCTCCGCCCCTCACGGCTGGTCCTCCAAGGCGGCGGCCCCCGCCCGCAAGCAGCAGCAGCAGCAGGCCCCTCCTCCGGTGCCCGGCCCCAAGGACCCCAGCCGCACAGGGGCCCCAGGGGACAAGAAGGAGAAGGTGTCTGAGGGAGGCCACGCCCCCACTCAGGTAGCCCACCCTCCCCCGGCGGCGGCGGCGGTCCCCCTCGTCGGGTCTACCGCCCCGCCCGTCCCAACGGAGAACGGGGGCCCCCTGCCACCGCAGACGGCGGCCGTGTCCAACGCCGCGGGGCCACCCCCCGCCGGTCGGGGCTTCCCCTCTCCGATCCCCGCCGACGGGGGCTTCGATCGCCCGCCCAGACGCCGGCGCCACGGCCGCTCCCAGCACCAGCAGGACAAGCCGCCGCGCTTCCGCCGGCTGAAGGAGCGCGAGAACGCGGCCCGCGTCAACGGGGGCGGGCCGGGGGAGATCGGGCCGGGGCTGACCTCGGCCTCGCAGGACGGTTTCAACGCCCAGAACAACGCCAACCACAACGCCGCGCTCATCACCAACAACAACGGGCAGGCGGCCGGTAGCCACGCCCCACCCCACCACCACCACTACAGCCAGGGCAAGGCGGGCCCGCAGAGCCACGCCCACGGCGCCAAGTCCCCCGACTTCTCCAACCACAACTCTGACCAGGCCAACGAGGAGTGGGAGACGGCCTCGGAGAGCAGCGACTTCACCGAGTTCAGGGATCGGGAGGGAGGAGGAGGAGGAGGAGGAGGAGGAGCAGGAGGAGGAGGAGGAGGAGCAGGAGGAGGAGGGAAATCCTACCCCCCTGCTCACCACCATCACCACCACCACCCGCCCAGAGGAGGAGGAGGAGGTGGGGGAGGAGGACTGGTTGAGCGCGACCTGGCGGGGAAGGAGTCCGCGGCGAACAAGAGGAGCTTCTCCAGCCAGCGGCCCGGCATGGAGCGTCAGAACCGGAGGGTCGGAGCTCCTGGTGGAGGAGGAGGTGGTGGGGGTGGTGGTGGTGGTGGTGGGGGCGGTAGAGGCCCACGCGGCCCACCAGGAGGTGGAGGTGGCGGCGGGGGGATGGGCAACGGAGGGGGAGGAGGAGGAGGTGGCAACCGCGGGGAGAGGCGCGGTAACTGGCCCTCCCCCAAGAATAGGAAGTGATTGTGAAATATAATTATTCTCTGAAAGGGCACGCCTCCTAGCCCTTCCTCCCAACAGATCCTTATCCCCCCCTCTCATCTTCCGTTAACGCATTGGCACATGAGACGTGTGTATGTACGGAGGCGGTGTTCACGTTCGATGCCCACGCCTTCCTTTCTCCTCATCATCAGCCGTCCGACGTGAACCTCCCCTCTCACTCCTCAACCCCCCAATCCGGACTAAACCGGCACACGGCCCTCTTTTAGATCCCCCCCCCCACCCCCCTTGTTTCCCCGCCCCCACGTAACACACACACCTACACGCACGCACACACATCAAGGCGTGGCGTTTAAAGAGATGGAATTGGGGAGGTGGTGGGGTTCAATCGGTTTGAAGTAGGCTGAATTTTTTTAACGTCCCGGGGCGGGTTTTTCTGCCGTGTTCCTGGGACTTCGGTCACATGGCGTCACCTTCGCCCCCCCCCCCCACATGAGAAGTACGAGCCCACAGAGTCGGCTTTTACACAAAACACTTGTACAATAATCCCATTTTCTGTTTCTTTGAGGCCCTGGGTTGTCTGTAGTGTTTCAACCTGCCCCCGTACCGGGAGGGAATTTGTTTGGTTTGTTGTTATTATTCATATTGTTTTTTTTTTCTTTTTACTTCTTCTGCAAGGCAGGTCATTTAAATAAGTTTTTATCCCTTCCTCCTCCTCCTCTCGTTCCTGTGTTTTCCCGTTGAAGAGAAGGAAAACCTGCATCGTGTTACTGTGACTCTTAAGACCCGCTGAAGTACTGCTCCTGAAGTACTACTCCTGGAGTACTACTCCTGAAGTACTGCTCCTGAAGTACTGCTCCTGGAGTACTGCTCCTGAAGTACTACTCCTGGAGTACTGCTCCTGAAGTACTACTCCTGGAGTACTGCTCCTGAAGTACTGCTCCTGAAGTACTGCTCCTGAAGTACTGCTCCTGGAGTACTGCTCCTGAAGTACTGCTCCTGAAGTACTGCTCCTGAAGTACTGCTCCTGAAGTACTGCTCCTGAAGTACTGCTCCTGAAGTATTGCTCCTGAAGAAGTACTCCTGAAGTATTGCTCCTGAAGTACTACTCCTGAAGAAGTACTCCTGAAGGACTACTCCTGAAGTAATGCTCCTGAAGGACTACTCCTGGAGTACTGCTCCTGGAGTACTGCTCCTGGAGTACTGCTCCTGAAGTACTGCTCCTGGAGTACTGCTCCTGAAGTACTAATCCTGAAGAAGTACTCCTGAAGGACTACTCCTGAAGTAATGCTCCTGAAGGACTACTCCTGGAGTACTGCTCCTGGAGTACTGCTCCTGAAGTACTGCTCCTGAAGTACTGCTCCTGGAGTACTGCTCCTGAAGTACTGCTCCTGAAGTACTAATCCTGAAGGACTACTCCTGAAGTAATGCTCCTGGAGTACTTAAGTACTACTAATAACCGCGCCTGTTCCCATAGATGACAGTGTTCAGTTTGGTCCCTGGTGTTTCACCCATGCCTGCTCCCCGTGTGTGTGTGTGTGTGTGTGTGTGTGTGTGTGTGTGTGTGTGTGTGTGTGTGTGTGTGTGTGTGTGTGTGTGTGTGTGTGTGTGTGTGTGTGTGTGTGTGTGTGTGTGTGTGTGTGTGTGTGTGTGTGTGTGTGTGTGTGTGTGTGTGTGTGTGAGTGAGTGATACCCAGTTAGTGTCCGGGTAGCGTTGTCCCCCCCCACCTCATTGGTTGATGTTATTGTTTAAGGATCATTTGTTGACCGCATGTTAGCTCTGAACAGCCGTTTGAAAAAGCTAGTTACATTTAGAAACTAAATTGATTTATGCTCAGATAGGTGGTTGAATTCACTCTTATTAAGCACTCCTTGTGGTAAAATTAGACCGTGAGAGTGCATGCGCCGTAGTGAGTGCGGTAGTAAGGGCTCCTTGTTTTGCGGAAGTATTTCTTTTTTTTCCGTTTCTTTTCAAGACGGGGGATGGCCGACCACAGAGTGGCTGACAGTTCAGGTCATCATGTTGTCCCCGTCCTCTTCCCAAGTCTTTTCAGTAGAGAGGTGTGTGTGTGTCCCATCCTTTTAATTGTAGACGGTGCATCCACGAGGGCGAAAGCGTTTCCTCGCCTGCGTCCCGTCGGTCTCCACTGTAAGTTGGGGTTCTCCTTCTGTTGACCGATTACGGTTTTATTCAGTTCGGCTCTTGGATGTTGTGAGTAGGGCATTTGGTGTGTGTGTGTGTGTGTGTGTGTGTGTGTGTGTGTGTGTGTGTGTGTGTGTGTGTGTGTGTGTGTGTGTGTGTGTGTGTGTGTGTGTGTGTGTGTGTGTGTGTGTGTGTGTGTGTGTGTGTGTGTGTGTGTGTGTGAGAGACAAATATCTTTGAGGGGAGGGACTGCGTTATTCGAACGGGGTACACTTGCTGCTCGTCTGCCCATGTGTCATTTTAAACAAATAGAAGGAAAATTTCTGACTTTTTTCTTTATGGCATACATAAATGGATATATACATTGAAAGTGTTATATATATATATATATATACTTACTTCATATATATATCTATATATATATCTATATAGATATAGATATATCTATATAGATATATCTAGATATAGATATATATATAGATATATATATATATATATATATAGATATATAGATATATATCCAAAACGATGAACATACAATGACATGTCAGCATTCTTATGTCAGAAAAAAATAAGTGTATTCCTGAAATACTGAATAGATTGTACTATATTTCCAGCGTTACCAAGGTACCGGCCATGCTTCAAAACTGACCTAGCGTTTATGATTTATTAAAAGGAACACACATGTATGTATATTGGTATGTTTCGTCTACCCTCCCAGCCCCCTCCACCTCTCCCCCCAACTTACATTCCCATAAACATGTTGCCATTTTTTTTAAGTTTAAGGGAGCAATGTACAAGCAGAGAAGTGTCTTATTATAATAAAATTATACAGAGGAAAAAGTTAAATAAACTTCTTTTGTTTTAAAGGAAAGTACTTGTCTGTGATCTTTGCTGAATCTTTGTTAATTTACTTCCATGCATAAAGGTTTTTGTTATTGTGCTGAACAAATTAATACAAAACGAATGTTTGTTGATGGGTACACTAATGTTTCAAGGAGGAACTACTTATTTTAAAGCTGGGCACCAATAGCAAAATACAGCAAACTTACAGTTCATATAAAATCAGATAATATCCCAACCACTTTACTATTTCCAAACATTCAAAGGCATAAACATTATTGTATTTATGTATTTGCAAATTTGTCAACGACTATTAACCAAAATTGGCTTTTACAAATTAGATATAATACTTTATCTATGTATCCATACCTTCTATTTTTCATTATTTATTCCCGTGGCCTTAAAATAAATATCACGTTTCCTATAGACCAATTAGGGAGCTACGCACGACCCCGAGTGGAAACGTCATTACGCACGGATCGCTCGTAAGGAAAACGTCATATTGCGTGGAACGCGTCGTTTAGGGAGGACTACGGAGGTGGTGTCCATCTTATTGATACCGCAAGATAACACACTTTTGATTTATTTAACAGTAACAGTTCAAATAAGGTGTGATTTTAGGTAAGTAACGATATGTTCCCACATTCATGTTTATTTGTGTTTACATGCAAAGTGTATCGTAAAGGCCCAGGCGGCCATATTTCTAATGCGGCGTTTGGCCCGTCGATGCGCCATGTTGGATCTCATCTAGGACGCTGAGCTAATGCTAGCTGCTAACTAGCGTTAGCTTAGCTACCCGGCTACGCTGTTAACGCCTTATTGTCATTTCGATAAAAATATATTTGAAGATGTTCCCGCAGCCAAACATAACGCTTTTGACGTCAGGTGTCGTGAGCACATCGCATGTGACGGGTCCAGAACCAACGTGTGTGTGTGTGTGTGTGTGTGTGTGTGTGTGTGTGTGTGTGTGTGTGTGTGTGTGTGTGTGTGTGTGTGTGTGTGTGTGTGTGTGTGTGTGTGTGTGTGTGTGTGTGTGTGTGTGTGTGTGTGTGTGTGTGTGTGTGTGTGTGTGTGTGTGTGTGTGTGTGTGTGTGTGTGTGTGTGTGTGTTGCCGAGAGCCAATGCTGTTCGCGGAGAGGGGCTTAGGGCGCTATGGTGAAACACCCAGGGACGACATAAACATGTCCGAGTCCTAATGGATTTAGAAGTGTGTGTGTTTTCTGGCTGTCCGTAAGTCTTCATAGTTGGCGTGTGTGTGTGTGTTCTCTACAGTCTCCTACAGAGATGAGTAGCTCAGAGGAAGTGTCATGGATCTCCTGGTTTTGTGGATTACGGGGAAACGAATTCTTCTGTGAAGTAAGCAATGCACGTTAAAATGCCCACGCCTTGGCATCTGCGTGCCACAAGAACACACAGTGACGCTAATGAAAACAAAAGAAGCGAATGCTTAATTAAAAAAAGAAATACGTTAACACACCGTTATCCAGCCGCAATTGGGAGTGTCGATTTTTGTCAATTACACATTAGCTTCTTTGAGTATTACTAACGTAGTCTCTTGTTCTGAAACCAGGTCAAAATGTGTGTACCTTGAAATGATTATGTCAGTTTGTCTTCTCTTGTGTGTGTGTGTGTGTGGGACGTATCACACCTCATCCAGTACCACTATTCATCTCTTATCCCAACTCTCATCGACTCTGTTCCTGAACCAGGTGGATGAGGACTACATCCAGGACAAGTTCAACCTGACGGGGCTCAACGAGCAAGTACCCCACTACCGCCAGGCTCTGGACATGATCCTGGACCTGGAGCCAGGTCAGACACCTCTGACCTAGTTTTAAACCAGGGGGTGCGGCACAGGGTGGTGTGGGGTTTGACTTCCAGCTCAATGTTCCCGAGTTCGATTCCCCCCAATGTCCTGGAGGCTACCCGAAGGCTTCCTTGAGCAAGTGTAACGTGGTTGCAACGAGCTCAAGTTGCACTTAAGAAGAAGAGAAATATGTGGGCCCTTGTAACTGTCTGTAGGCATGAACCCCACCCACTTCCCCATCCGGCACCACTACCTGCTGGATGACCCAGTGTTAATGTCGAGCTTGACCGAAAAGTCACAGCAATGTGAGAAATAACAGGTTACACGCCTGTGGTTCCACTGAGTAGCGAGAAGGGCTTTCCGTTGCTTAGTTTTCTGTGTCACATGACCAACTGTGTCGATGACGTCGTGACCGATGCCTTGACCCCGTTTGTTTCCCAGACGAGGAGTTGGAGGACAACCCCAACCAGAGCGACCTCATCGAGCAGGCCGCCGAGATGCTGTACGGCCTGATCCACGCCCGCTACATCCTCACCAACCGTGGCATCGCCCAGATGGTGTGTGTGTGTGTGTGTGTGTGTGTGTGTGTGTGTGTGTGTGTGTGTGTGTGTGTGTGTGTGTGTGTGTGTGTGTGTGTGTGTGTGTGTGTGTGTGTGTGTGTGTGTGTGTGTGTGTGTGTGTGTGTGACACACAGTGACTGTACCACATGCAGAGAGTTTATTGATGGACTGAATGCCAGAACCGTAAACGGCCTTTCCATTGATACAGTAAAGTCCGGCTTTATGTGACTCTCGTGCCTTTGGGTCGATACGTTTGCTCCGGTCAACCTTTTCGAACAAGCCTCTTGGTTAGGGATTCTCCTGTGTGTCCAGCTGTTACAACTCTGCCACCTACTGTAACAGGATTTCCAATGATTCCTGTATTGTCCACGGTTCCATACAAGCACCTGTGTTAAGAGTAGGTAGATTCTCCTGGTACCTCTTCTGCTCATAAAATGAGATGTGCTTTATTAATCCAGACTGGAAACGAGGCTCTCATTGCAGAAAGTACACTTTAGGATTAGGAATTAGAGATTCATCTTTTTTTAATTTTTTATGAGAGTAAGTACTACACATAAAATACCAAAGATATATCTATATACACAATGTTAAATGTTGACATTACAGACAGTTGAGGTGCACTTTAAATGCTGCATTATTGAACCGTGTCTCCGTTTCCCCCCCCCCCCCCCCAGTTGGAGAAGTACCAACAGGGGGACTTTGGCTATTGTCCCCGGGTCTACTGTGAGAACCAGCCCATGCTGCCCATCGGTGAGTCCAAAGTCCAGCAAGTCTCCCCTAACCCTGCCTCAGACCTGGAACATGGGACCCCCTAGTCTAGCATTATAAACACTGTTATGCTGGGTAATGTAGGCCTCTATAACCAGTTTATAACGACCCACCAGTCCATTTTTACCTAAAGTTGATGCCTGTCTACACATTTAAATAAACGCCCCTGTCGCTCGTTCCTTATTCTTATTTGAGCCAAGGAATTTGAACGAGCCATTCATTGAAGGATATTCTTGCATCTACGTCCAAACCTTGTTTTCTCCCCCTTTCATCCTCTCTTGCTACTTCTCTACCTCTCACATTCCTCCCACTTCCCTCTTTCCTTCCTATTTCCCCCCCCTTTCCTCCCTTTCCATCTCTCCCCTCTATCCCTTCTTCCTCTCATCCCTCCTTCCCCCCCTTCTCCCTCCCATCTCTTCTCCCTCCCCCTTCTCTGCCACGCTCTCCCCCTCCCCCCTCCTCCAGGTCTGTCAGACATCCCTGGCGAGGCGATGGTGAAGCTGTACTGTCCCAAGTGCATGGACGTCTACACCCCCAAGTCATCCCGCCACCACCACACCGACGGGGCCTACTTCGGCACAGGCTTCCCCCACATGCTCTTCATGGTGCACCCAGAGTACCGGCCCAAGAGGCCCGCCAACCAGTTTGTCCCCAGGTGGGTGGATTTAGGACCAGGCGGTGTGTGTGTGTGTGTGTGTGTGTGTGTGTGTGTGTGTGTGTGTGTGTGTGTGTGTGTGTGTGTGTGTGTGTGTGTGTGTGTGTGTGTGTGTGTGTGTGTGTGTGTGTGTGTGTGTGTGTGTGTGTGTGTGTGTGTGTGTGTGTGTGTGTGTGTGTGTGGTAGTTTATACATAAACTGCACCACTTTAAAACACACTAACCGAAAATGAGGCTACTTTATAACACTTGACCACTTGATATCCCTAACTATACGATAGTGGTGGGTCATAAAGTGGTTTCGTTTACAGTTAATCTGTGTGGCGATATTTATATTTTTAGAATAAATATTGACCAGCCCTAATGACCGCAAATGCAAATCATGGCCGACACAATGTTCTCGCAGTCATGAGCCATCGAACAAGGGCTATGAAAACATTGCTGTGATTTGAGAGTGTTTGGGGCGAGGGAGGGTGGAGGGCTTGGTCTCTCCTGCTACATTTTTGGATTCATTTACGAGAGAGGAGAGAGAAATGTGTACCACACATCATTTTCACATTATAATGATCACCGTGCGCTCAGATTGACCCACCCAGAAGCTTTTAGTCAAGCACCAATGTCACGCATGGAGGGAGGGGGGGAGGTGGGGAATAGAGGAAGAGCGGTTGGGAATAGAGGAAGAATGAGAGAGCAGTGGGGGAAGGGAGGCAGAGAGGGAAGGGTACGGTATTTCCAATACAGAGCGTGCATGTCTTGTGTCGTCTTTTAGGGGTTCTGACCTAACCTGTCTGTGTGTTTCCTCCCCCCTCTCTCAGGCTCTACGGCTTTAAGATCCACCCCATGGCCTACCAGCTACAGCTGCAGGCCGCGTCCAGCTTCAAGAGCCCGGTCAAGGCCATTCGCTAGAGGCCCCTGGGGGTCCACACACCTTGAAATGATTAGAGAGAGAGAGAGAGAAGGATGATGGCGAGGTTGGGGTCACCTGCATGGAACTTCCTGTCCAGGCAAGACTACTTCCTGCTGGAGACTGTATTATTATTATTATTTGTGTTTTTTAGTTTAGGGAGAAATGAAGGGTGGGGGGTGAACAATGTATAAATGATATTGCGCACATGCCCAGATGACATGCACCACCATGGTCCACACACACCACACCACACCACACACAACACACCACACACCGCGACACCAAACTCCCCGGTGCCAATACGGTCTCAACAGAGCTCCGTTTTCTCGGGTTGCGTTTAACAACCTTGTTTTTGTTTTATTTTATTCACAACATTGTCTGTTTGGTTTGGCTCCCGAGTAGAGAAAGCTCTTAGAGTGCAGTGAGTTTCAAACGTTGTTTGTTTTTTCCGGACCTGTGGTTATAGGGTGAAAGGAATCCCCCGTGTTCAATTATTCTGCAGCTTTAGGTTTCAACTGCTGAAAACTTTATTATTTTTCCCGTTTGGTCCGGCAGCGCCCTCTGTCGGTGAGACCTTGGTATGGATTGGTACCGCTACATAGAGAGAATGTAAACGACCCTACATTAACCCTAATGGCCCATTTTTTTAAGACCGTTTAAAACCAGTACGGTCTCACTGGACTCGCAAAGAGGAGCTCATACTTCAGCGCGCTGATTCTACTAGCATCCCTCTTCACTCAAAGTAGAATTATTTATTTCCGGACGTGTCAAGAACAACACCATATCAGACGTCCTCCCAAGAACCCAGTTTCCCTCCCCACCTCGTTTCTCCTCACACGCCGAGTCTGTTTGACGTGTCCTCTCTCCTTGATTAATGCCCCCCCCAGAACAATAAGGATATTATGTCTTCATCCCACTTTTAATTAATAATGTATGCGTGTTGTCTTTGTTTCTGTGGAAAGTGAGCAGGATTTGGAGTTCACAATAAACTTCTATTTTCTTTTCATATATCAGTGTCCCTCTGTCTTCCTTGGATTTTGCTGATCTACCAGGCAGCTGCTTTTCCTGAATTGGCCCCCAGGTATCCTCTCAGAGCATTGTGTGCAAATGTATGGAATATAAACCTACCTTCATACATAGGTAATAAAAAAAGGATTAAAGCTTAAACCATTATTACTCGTATCAGCGTTTACTTAATGATGATTTACAGCACTCCCCAGAGTGCTGTGGTTTGTGCTCAAACAGAGGCGGAGAGTTTTCGCCTGGGTGTGGCGCGACTCATTGTCGACTTGCCCATCGAAGTGACACACATCAAGTGCTGAATAACAAACACTATTAAACAAACACGTTCATTTCCCCTGATCTCGCATTTCAGTTTGACCAACACTTAACGGCGGTTATGGAAAAGTTCAATTGGGTAAAATTGCAGATAAAGCACAACTCCCAGGCTCAGAGTGGTACCGACCCCGTGGCGTTGGGGCCCACACCCGTGGAATGCAAAGCAGTTGGCTGGGGCCCAAGTCCGCTGAAGCGTCCGCGGCGTGTGGGCTCACTAGACACTCTCTCTATGGTCACAAAGACTCAAGAACTTACACTCTTGGAGCGTCGAGACATCTGCATCCATTTTATTAAACACCGCGTTGTACCCCGGACGTCGTCGCCCACTCCCTCCAGGCATGACCACAATGAAGGTAGTTCAATCCAGCGCCTACACTAGGCCTAAACATGTGGAATGCAAAGCAGTTGACTGAGCCCCAAGTCAGGTGAATTTCAATAATGCAAATCAAAAGTAATTTAATGGGAATAAAGAAGTGCAGAAATACCAGCTCTGTCTGCTCTAGCTTCAACAGCTAGCCCGAGGAAGTCATCTGGAACATCTGCCAAAATGAATGGAATTCTCCTCCGCGTCTTCGCTGCTGGACTTCTCGTCGCAGTCGGTAAGGAAAACTTTATTAGTTGTGCTTTTTCTCCCACTTGGCTTGTTGTGCTATATTACAGTCAGATGATCACATGAATCTGTTCAGACGGTTAACATTGAAAGCAAAAGCCTTAGAAACCAAATCCCAACATGCATACTAGCTATGCAATTTCAAGTAGCTAGTTGGATTAAATGTTAGGAAAAAACAGCCCGACAGGATAAAAAAGAATATAAATGATAAATAAATAAATATGATAAAATAATAAAATAATAAAAATTAAAATAAATGTCAGCAAACCATAAATATTTAATGTCCCTGGAATTTGGTTGACTATTTCTTTGTGCCCTTAATATAAAACTATCAAAAATAATACGCACTAGTGCCCTGTAAATACACATGAATGTTAACAGAAAGGAGTAGTTATGTTCAACCTTAAAGTGTGCTTTGGGGATTCTGTAGTCATTTCCCCAATAAATGGGCCGGCGCTGACGGGCAAGCCGCTGGGGCCCCCACCACCAGTGGCCATGCACAGGCCCCCACCACCAGTGGCCGTGCAGGGGCCCCCGCCGCCAGTGTCCGTGCAGACTTCCTCCAACTTGTCCGTATTAATAAGACCCCGTTTAGGGAATCAGACTCCCAGATGAAAGGTACTGGGTTTGATCCCGGACATTCTTAGAAAATCTCTAGATGACATCATCTCTTCCTCAGTAGGAGGAAATAGCCGAGCTTGACGGTCCCCCCTTAAGGACATTTATCTGGATCCACTAAACAAGGACGCTTGTGATAAAAGCTTACTACATGGTTGAAATGTAATGATGCTAATCGATTGTGTGTGTGGTTTTTGTCCCGCAGCCTGTCAGGGTACAATGGCGGACTCAAATGCACGACTCGGACAGGGAATTATAGTTAAGAAATTTTAATTGTTCAAAGGGACAAAAATGGCAGATAGATATCCGTCGTCAGAACTACAACAATTGTCTGGTAAACACGGGGGAAAACAAACACTAGGAATTGCATATGAACACTGAGAAAAAGCTAACGCGGGAAAAAACGCTGGAGCGAGTAACGAACGAATGAAGACAATCTGGCACAGGGAAATGGAACGCGTGCGTATTTAAGCATGGGACTGAGGAAGCAGATAAACGTCAAAATAAAACAGGAAGTGAAACAAACAGACAGAAACTCAAAATAAAAGCAGGAACATGACACAGCCAATGCGTTGCAGTGCTACAAATGCGACCTCGGCATCGGGGGCTTGTGTTTGACATCCAAGGTGACGTGCAACTTGGGCGAGCTGTGCTTCAGTGGATCTGGGAAAACAGGTGAGCGTGCGCATGCGCAGCACACGGAGCCCCAGAGATACACGCGTGCTACGAAGCGGGTAACGCCAGTCCATACCGCCTCCCCGTTCTCCGAATGTCTGCTGTCGGATGTAGTCGCGGCTTACCTGCCGGACGGCATTCTTCTGCTGGCCCGCTGGAACGTTGCACAACATCTGGAATTTATTTATGTTGAAAATAGACGAGGAACATTTTAATTAGCGGATGTTTCAGATTGAAACCATCTAATACCTTGGCAGGGAAATCGAACCATGCAGCCAAATGACCAGTGGCAAGATATTCAGTGGCAAGATATTCATGTGGTGAAGGTGTTAACTCCCAGCCCAAAGGTTCTGTGTTGGAACCCCGTTGTCTTCAGCCTAACCTGTAGGCATCGACCAATTGTATACTGGTCTATATAATATACGATTATAATTCATAGACTAAGAGCAATCCATCCAGACTATTATTGAACTAAAGTCATAAATCTAAAGTTTTTTTTATATTCAAGAAATGTCATAAGTAACAAATGTGGTGTTAAATCTTAGTCATAATTATATTTTGTTTCTACATTTGATTGTAGTTACTATTAGTGATGGAAGAAATAGGCTTCCCAGTAGGCCTACTCGTTTTGTAGGCGCTTTTGTTTTTGGTGCGGGAAAAAAGAACAGCAATAGTTTCCACCAATTTAAACACATCTAAAGTCAGCTTTAACACGTATTTTATACAGTCTCTGTGCGTTACAGCATTTTTTACATGCCTTTTGCTGTTGTTGAGCTAGCGGGATACACTTCTAAACTGTGATTTTAATGTTGTATCCATTAAATGTTCCTGGGGAGACTGTAATAACAATAAAAGCATGTGCTTAACATAACAAAATATGCAACTCCTCAACTGACAAGCTTTAGTCTGCAAATTAGTGGTCTAATCCACCATGAGGGCTCTGCCCTAGTGGTTTCTATTTCTGTTACAACTTTCCCTCCACAGATGAGGGTTAGGGGTGAGATGAACAAAGTGTCATCTTAGCATATCTCTTATCTTAAATGACGCTCTGGTCTCTGGTTCCCCAGCTGGCGTGGACATAAAGACGAAGGGGTGTTTGCCGTTATTAGCCTGCAACTCTGTTGAAAGTATCCCGGTGCCCGGCATGCCCAACACCAACCTCGTTCAAATCACCAAGTCCTGCTGCTTCACAGACCTCTGCAACGCAGCTCCTGGGCCCAACGCACTGCCCTGCTGCCCCTGCTGCTCACCTCCCTCACCTCCCTGCTCATGGCCACGGTCCTGGTCTGAGGAGCACACACACACATGGAGATGTGCATGCACGCACACACACATACACACACGGAGATGTGCATGCACGCACACACACACGCACACACACACAGATGGAGATTTACATACATGCAAACACACACACAGATGGAAATTTACACACACTCACACACACACACAGATGGAGATTTACATACACACACACACACACACACACACACAGATGGAGATGTACATACACGCACATTCACAGATAGAGATTATAAAGACAACCACACACACACAACCAAATCAACACACACACATGAACGTATCCATTTGCTTTTGTCCCCACACGACTCACACAGGGCTGATGGTGGCGCTTGTCTGTCTGATCCTAAAGATTTTTATTATTATGTCATAACTATATGAAACCTTGTTGAGTCTGTTCACTGTGCCGTTCATGTTTATAACAATTAAACAATTGGTTTCCTCTCCGTTCGAGTATTTTCTTTTTGTTCGAAGTTGCAACACAACGTGAATGTGAATCTAAATTGGGATGCAGTATAGCGGAGGTCACAGACTGGACATTAACTGTTAGTTCACTGTTAGTTAATGCTTATTACAGCTTCAACTAATGTGAATTAATGTACCCTTATTGTAAAGTGTTACAACATTGTCATTACAAACCTGAACACAAAGCCCTATTCAGCCGATAGTCAGGCATACAACTATCAAACAAAGGATGATTGCAGTCTACCTACGGTAGATCCTGTGTGTTATTCAATATTACCATACAATACTGACATGTTGCAGATGATGTGTGTGCCATCAGCATCCACAGCAACGTCCTGAGAGCCGAGGACCCGCTGGTAAACAAATACAAGTAAACATGGGAGCTGTGGTTTTTCTGGATAAAGACCATTGTAAAGTCAACATTTCTCAACCGATTCCAATGAGTCGTTTTACTACTCCTACCCTGGCATCGCCCAGACGGTAAGTCCTGCTTCACTGTGTGTGTGTGTGTGTGTGTGTGTGTGTGTGTGTGTGCGTGTGTGTGGGAGAGAGACTGCAGCACACTGAGTAGCCACAGTGACTGTATCACATGCGGAGAGTTTATTGATGGACTGAATGCCAGAACCATAAACGGCCTTCCCATTGATTGAGTAAAGCACCTGTGTTAAGAGTAGGTAAAGTTCTCCTGGTACCTCTTCTGCTCATAAAATGAGATGTGCTTTATTAATCCAGATTGGAAACGAGGCTGTCATTGCAGAAAGTACACTTCAGGATTTTTTTTATTATATAAGAATAAGAACTACACATAAAATACCAAAGATATATCTATATACACAATGTTAAATGTTGACATTACAGACAGTTGAGGTGCACTTTAAATGCTGCATTATTGAACCTTGTCTCCTTCCCCCCCCCCCCCCCCCCCCCCCTCGTGTGTGTGTCTTTAGAGTCGTTTGACATCAGTTCAGGGGTTTGAATAAGATGGAATTGACAGAGGCTCCATTTCAGTGAATTTTTATAATGCAAAGCAAACCTATTCCCATTTGAATGGGAACAAAATGGTGCCAAAATCACAGCTCTGGCGGTTCTAGATTCCCATTACTAACATAGTAGGCCTATTGAGGTCAAAGCCAAATATATTATAGTTTGCCTTTAACTGATGTGGCAAATGTGGCTGCGTGGTGGTGGTAAACAAATACCAGGTACGGCCATGCTTGTACCAATTCATAAGATGGCTATGTGACTCATTGAAGGGCTTTTATATTAGGAATGCAAGTCATTTTGACTCATTTAAGGTTGAATATATATGGCTTCGTATTGACTAATTTAAGGGCTTGATAGGCATAGCTTTCATATTGACTGATTCAAGGGCCTTTATATAGGCATAGATGTTGCTTTCATATCAACAACTGTAATACCACTTTAGGCATGGGTTATTTGATAAAATTGAAGGGATTTTGATAAAGGCTTGTCAATGATTTATGCATTGAGCCACCATGGAAACCAGTGGAGATTAAATTATACCATTCTGGCCTTTTTGCCATAAAACCGTTTTTATTTAGCCTAACCAATAATGCATAATCTGTCAACAACAGATCATTTAAATATATATGATTCATACATGCCATTCTACGGCACATCATTTTGGCCAGTATATATATATGCTATGGCTTTCTTTAAACTTCAGCTATTATTGTTTATTTGGTTGTTTTCATATGATATACGTGGATTGTTTTCTTAAAATGCAGCAATTTTATATTTGAAGAAAACCCCTACATTTTTTCCAAAGTTGGTTTATTTTGGTCGTGTAATGTTTGTATTGGGTTTAAAATGAGTTTAAATCATATCCGCCAAAAATCACACGACAAAAAACCTTTGTCGTGGATACTGTGTCCCACACGTACTGTTACAAAGGCGGTCTACATTTTGGTTCTCAGCTCCAACAGGTGGGCGTGGAGGTCCAAACCCTCCCTTTAATGTTGTTAACGGTGACACCGCGAGACGTGGGCGGCATGTTATTAACAGTATAAATAGCACCGCCGCCCCTTCAATCTGCAATAACGGTTACCGTTACCGTAACGTTCAACAGCTAGCCCGAGGAAGTCATCTGGAACATCTGCCAAAATGAATGGAATTCTCCTCCGCGTCTTCGCTGCTGGACTTCTCGTCGCAGTCGGTAAGGAAAACTTTATTTGTTGTGATTTTTCTCCCACTTGGCTTGTTGTGCTATATTACAGTCAGATGATCACATGAATCTGTTCAGACGGTTAATATTGAAAGCAAAAGCCTTAGAAACCAAATCCCAACATGCAAACTAGCTATGCAATTTCAAGTAGCTAGTTGGATTAAATGTTAGGAAAAAACAGCCCGACAGGATAAATAATTATACAAATGATAAATAAATAAATATGATAAAATAATAATGATAAAATAATAATAATAATAATAATAATAATAGAATCATAATAATAATAATAATAATAATAATAATAACAAGAGGTTGTCTTGGACTTCGTCCTCAACACCCTAATAATAATAATAATAGAATAACGATAAAATAAATGTCACCAAACCATAAATATTACGTGTCCCTGGAATCTGGTTGACTATTTCTTTGTGCCCTTAATATAAAAATAACAAAAAATAATACGCACTAGTGACCTGTAAAATACGCATGAATATTAACAGAAAGGAGTAGTTATGTTCAACCTTAAAGTGTGCTTTGGGGATTCTGTAGTCATTTCCCCAATAAATGGGCCGGCGCTGACGGGCAAGCCGCTGGGGCCCCTTCCAGTGTCCGTGCAGGGGCCCCCACTGCCAGTGGCCGTGCAGGGGCCCCCACTGCCAGTGTCCGTGCAGGGGCCCCCACCGCCAGTGTCTGTGCAGACTTCCTCCAATTTGTCCGTATTAATAAGTCCCCGTTTAGGGTATTAGACTCCCAGATGAAAGGTACTGGGTTTGATCCCGGACATTCTTAGAAAATCTCTAGATGACATCATCTCTTCCTCAGTAGGAGGAAATAGCCGAGCTTGACGGTTCCCCCTTAAGGACATTTATCTGGATCCACTTAACAAGGACGCTTGTGATAAAAGCTTACTACATGGTTGAAATGTAATGATGCTAATCGATTGTGTGTGTGGTTTTTGTCCCGCAGCCAATGCGTTGCAGTGCTACAAATGCGACTTCGCGGGCTTGTGTTCGACAACCAAGGTGACGTGCATCGCGGGCGAGCTGTGCTTCAGTGCATCCGGGAAAAGCAGGTGAGTGGTCTTCCCAAAAGCTGCAATTGAATACACGGTCCAGAACGAGTAGGCATACTCGTTTTGTAGGCGCTTTTGTTTTTGGTGCGGGAAAAAAGAACAGCAATAGTTTCCACCAATTGAAACATATCTAAAGTCAGTTTTAACATGTATTTTATACAGTCTCTGTGCGTTACAGCATTTTTTACATGCCTTTTGCTGTTGTTGAGCTAGCGGGATACACTTCTAAACTATGATTTTAATGTTGTATCCATTAAATGTTCCTGGGGAGACTGTAATAACAATGTAAGCACGTGCTTAACATAACAAAATATGCAACTCCTCAACTGACAAGCTTTAGTCTGCAAATTAGTGGTCTAATCCACCATGAGGGCTCTGCCCTAGTGGTTTCTATTTCTGTTACAACTTTCCCTCCACAGATGAGGGTTAGGGGTGAGATAAACAAAGTGTCATCTTAGCATATCTCATCTCTTATCTTAAATGACACTCTGGTCTCTGGTTCCCCAGCTGGCATGGACGTAAAGTCGAAGGGGTGTAAGCCGAAATTCTTCTGCAACTCTAGTGAACCAACCAACCTCGTTAACACCTGCTGCAACACAGACCTCTGCAACGCAGCTCCCGGGCCCGGCCCAACGCACTGCCCCTGCTGCCCCTGCTGCTCACCTCCCTCACCTCCCTGCTCATGGCCACGGTCCTGGTCTGAGGAGCACACACACACATGGAGATGTGCATGCACGCACACACACACGCACACACACACAGATGGAGATTTACATACATGCAAACACACACACAGATGGAAATTTACACACACCCACACACACACAGATGGAGATTTACATACACACACACACACACACACACACAGATGGAGATGTACATACACGCACATTCACAGATAGAGATTATAAAGACAACCGCACACACACAACCAAATCAACACACACACATGAACGTATCCGTTTGCTTTTGTCCCCACACGACTCACACAGGGCTGATGGTGGCGCTTGTCTGTCTGATCCTAAAGATTTTTATGATTATGTCATAACTATATGAAACCTTGTTGAGTCTGTTCACTGTGCCGTTCATGTTTATAACAATTAAACAATTGGTTTCCTCTCCATTCTGAGTATTTTCTTTTTGTGCGAAGTTGCAACACAACGTGAATGTGAATCTAAATTGGGATGCAGTATAGCGCAGGTCACAGACTGGACATTAACTGTTAGTTCATTGTTAGTTAATGCTTATTACAGCTTCAAATAACGTGAATTAATGTACCCTTATTGTAAAGTGTTACCACATTGTCATTACAAACCTGAACACAAAGCCCTATTCAGCCGATAGTCAGGCATACAACTATCAAACAAAGGATGATTGCAGTCTACCTACGGTAGATCCTGTGTGTTATTCAATACTACCATACAATACAGACATGTTGCAGATGACGTGTGTGCCATCAGCATCCACAGCAACGTCCTGAGCCGAGGACCCGCTGGTAAACAAATACAAGTAAACATGGGAGCTGTGGTTTTTCTGGATAAAGACCATTGTAAAGTCAACATTTCTCAATTGATTCCAATGAGTCGCTTTATTACACCTACCCTGGCATCGCCCAGACGGTCAGTCCCGCTTCACTGTGTGTGTGTCTGTGTGTGTGTGTGTGTGTGTGTGTGTGTGTGTGTGTGTGTGTGTGTGTGTGTGGGGGGGGGGGGGGGGGGGGGGGGGGGGGGGAGAGAGACTGCAGCACACTGAGTAGACACAGTGACTCTACCACATGCGGAGAGTTTATTGATGGACTGAATGCCAGAACCATAAACTGTCACGTCACCCTCTGCCACCACCTAGTGGCGCCGGCTGCCACTCCCCCATGTGCCTCTGTTTATCTCCCCGTCATCAATTAACCACGTGCACCGCGCTCTACACTCCTGCCTGCAATCAAGCAATCTACGCACCCTATTTATCCACCACTCTTCCTAGCAGCCGGCGCCAGTTCGTTTGCTGTTCTCACTGAGTCAGTACTTCGTCCCAGCGGTCTATTAGAGTTAATCTATGTACCTGTACCTGTACCTGTACCTGTACCTGTACCTGTACCTGTACCTGTACCTGTCCTTAACCCGTCTTTCCCTGTGTTCAGTTCCTCCCCAGATCCTTCCCTGTCTCCTGTCTCCCGATCGCCTGACTGTCCTCCCGTGAACGACCCCTCGCCTGCCTGACTACCCACCTGCCTACGCTATCTGTCTGCTAAGCCCGTCTGTTTACGACCCCCGCCTGCCTGACTACCCGTCTGCCTAGCCCTAGCCCGTTTTCCCGAATAAATCCCTTTAACCCTTCTCCCATCTCGTCGTGTGTGTCTCGCGTTTGGGTCCTAAGTTCGAACCATAACATAAACGGCCTTTCCATTGATTGAGTAAAGCACCTGTGTTAAGAGTAGGTAAGTTCTCCTGGTACCTCTTCTGCTCATAAAATGAGACGTGCTTTATTAATCCAGACGGGAAACGAGGCTGTCATTGCAAAAAGTACACTTCAGGATTAGGAATTAGAGATTCATCTTTTTTATTTAAATAAGAGTAAGAACTACACATAAAATACAAGATATGTATTTATATACACAATGTTGACATTATAGACATGAATTGTTACACATAAGGATACAACGATTGTATTTTCTACTATGAGAACAGTCCATGATCGGTGAGTCCTTGAGCAAGTCTCCCCCCTCCCTCACCTAGGACATATAAACAGAGGGGTATTTCTAATGTCATTCTATAGACATCCAGCTCCTATCGAGTCCTCCAAGTCCTCTCCCAAAAGTAACCCTGTTGTCTATCTCTCATACCTAACCACCCCTCTCTTATGAAGCTGTATATACCCACACATTACATAAATAACGATCTACACCAAAAACCCATTAATACACAATAAATCCAAACCACAAGCCAAAATTTAAATTTAAACAAACCCAAACTTCAAATCATCCCACCCCACAATCTCCCCCCACCTCCCCATCCCCCCCACCACCCCCCCCCCCCCCCCCCCCCCCCCCCCCCCCCCCCCCCCTCCTCCAAGTCTGTCAGACATCCTTGGCGAGGCGATAGTGAAGCTGTACTGTCCCAAGTGCATGGACGTCTACACCCCCAAGTCATCCCGCCACCACCACACCGACGGGGCCTACTTCGGCACAGGCTTCCCCCACATGCTCTTCATGGTGCACCCAGAGTACCGGCCCAAGAGGCCCGCCAACCAGTTTGTCCCCAGGTGGGGGGATTTAGGACCAGGCGGTACACGTGTGGGTGTGTGTGGTAGTTTATACATAAACTGCACCACTTTATAACACACTAACCGAAAATGAGGCTACTTTATAACACTTGACCACTTGATATCCCTAACTATACGATAGTGGTGGGTCATAAAGTGGTTTAGTTTACAGTTAATCTGTGTGGTGATATTTCTATTTTTGGAATAAATATTGACCAGCCCTAATGACGGCGAATACAAATCATGGCAGACACAATGTTCTCGCAGTCATGAGCCATCAAACAAGCGGTATGATAACATGTCACGCCGTCCACTTCCGCCATCTAGCGGGCGCCGGCAGCCACTACTCCACGTGCTCCCTCTTTCCCCCTGTTTACACACCGGCCGTCAAACACCAATCAACGCACCCTATTTCTCCCCTGGATCTCCGAGCAGCCGGCGCTAGTTCGTCGTTTACTCTACTCCAGTCAGTATCTTCGTTCCCGGCTTATAATACTTGTCCAGTCCCTGTTCCTGCCTCCTTTTGAACCTCTCCGCCGTCTCCGCCTCACTGTGTCGGGCATTTGGGTCCCCTCGCTCTGTTCCCTATAACATAACGTTTGCTGTATATAAACATTGCTGTGATTTGAGTGTTTGGGGGGAGGGTGGAGGGCTTGGTCTCTCCTGCTACGTTTTTGGATTCATTTACGAGAGAGGAGAGAGAAACAGTGTACCACACATTGTCACATTATGATCACCATGGGCTCAGATTGACCCACCCAGAAGCTTATAGTCAAACACCAATGTCACGAATGGAGGGAGGTGGGGAATAGAGGAAGAGAGGTTGGGAATAGAGGAAGAATGAGAGGTGGGGAAGAGGAAGAGAGGTGGGAATAGAGGAAGAGAGGTTGGGAATAGAGGAAGAATGAGCAGTGGGGGAAGGGAGGCAGAGAAGGAAGGGAACAGTATTTCCAATACCGATCGTGCATGTCTTGTGTCGTCTTTTAGGGGGTCTGACCTAACCTGTCTGTGTGTTTCCTCCCCTCTCTCTCAGGCTCTACGGCTTTAAGATCCACCCCATGGCCTACCAGCTGCAGGCCGCGTCCAGCTTCAAGAGCCCGGTCAAGGCTCTTGAATTTACTTTTTCCCGTTTGGTCCGGCAGCGTCCTCTGTCGGTAAGACCTTGCTATGGATTGGTACCGCTACATAGAATGTAAACGACCCTACATTAACCCTACTGGCCCATTTTTTTTAAGACCGTTTAAAACCAATACGGTCTCACTGGACTCGCAAAGAGGAGCTCATACTTCAGCGCGCTGATTCTACTAGCATCCCTCTTCACTCAAGGTAGAATTATTTATTTCCGGACGTGTCAAGAACAACACCATATCAGACGTCATCCCGAGAACCCCGTTTCCCTCCCCATCTCGTTTCTCCTCACACGCCGAGTCTGTTTGACGTGTCCTCTCTCCTTGGTTAATGACCCCCCCCCCCCAGAACAATAAGGATATTATGTCTTCATCCCACTTTTAATTAATAATGTATGCGTGTTGTCTTTGTTTCTGTGGAAAGTGAGCAGGATTTGGAGTTCACAATAAACTTCTATTTTCCTTTCATACATCAGTGTCTCTCTGTCTTCCTTGGATTTTGCTGATCTACCAGGCAGCTGCCGTTCCTGAATTGGCCCCCAGGTGTCCTCTCAGAGCATTGTGTGCAAAATTATGGAATATAAACCTACCTTCATACAAAGGTAATAAAAAAATGATTAAAGCTTAAACCATTAGTACTCATATCAGTGTTTACTTAATGATGATTTACAGCATGTCTTGTTTTGTATAATGACATGAATATTACACAGCACTCCCCAGAGTGCTGTGGTTTGTGCTCAAACAGAGGCGGAGAGTTTTCGCTTGGGTGTGGCGCGACTCATTGTCGACTTGCCCATCGAAGTGACACACATCAAGTGCTGAATAACAAACGCTATTAAACAAACACGTTCATTTCCCCTGATCTCGCATTTCAGTTTGACCAACACTTAACGGCGGTTATGGGAAAGTTCAATGGGGTAAAATTGCAGATAAAGCACAACTCCCAGGCTCAGAGTGGTGCCGACCCCGTGGCGTTGGGGCCCACACCCGTGGAATGCAAAGCAGTTGGCTGGGGCCCAAGTCCGCTGAAGCGTCCGCGGCGTGTGGGCTCACTAGACACTCTCTCTATGGTCACAAAGACTCAAGAACTTACACTCCTGGAGCGTCGAGACATCTGCATCCATTTTATTAAACACAACGCAAGGACCGCGTTGTACCCCGGACGTCGTCGCCCACTCCCTCCAGGCATGACCACAATGAAGGTAGTTCAATCCAGCGCCTACACAAGGCCTACACCTGTGGAATGCAAAGCAGTTGACTGAGCCCCAAGTCCGGTAAATTTTAATAATGCAAATCAAACCTAATTTAATGGGAATAAAGAAGTGCAGAAATACCAGCTCTGTCTGCTCTAGCTTCAACAGCTAGCCCGAGGAACATCATCTGGAACATCTGCCAAAATGAACGGAATTCTCCTCCGCCTCTTCGCTGCCGGACTTCTCGTCGCAGTCGGTAAGGAAAACTTTCTTTGTTGTGCTTTTTCTCCCACTTGGCTTGTTGTGCTATATTACAGTCAGATGATCACATGAATCTGTTCAGACGGTTAATATTGAAAGAAAAAGCCTTAGAAACCAAATCCCAACATGCATACTAGCTATGCAATTTCAAGTAGCTAGTTGGATTAAATGTTAGGAAAAAACAGCCCGACAGGATAAAAAAGAATATAAATGATAAATAAATAAATATGATAAAATAATAAAATAATAAAAATTAAAATAAATGTCAGCAAACCATAAATATTTAATGTCCCTGGAATTTGGTTGACTATTTCTTTGTGCCCTTAATATAAAACTATCAAAAATAATACGCACTAATGACCTGTAAATACACATGAATGTTAACAGAAAGGAGTAGTTATGTTCAACCTTAAAGTGTGCTTTGGGGATTCTGTAGTCATTTCCCCAATAAATGGGCCGGCGCTGACGGGCAAGCCGCTGGGGCCCCCACCACCAGTGGCCATGCACAGGCCCCCACCACCAGTGGCCGTGCAGGGGCCCCCGCCGCCAGTGTCCGTGCAGACTTCCTCCAGCTTGTCCGTATTAATAAGACCCCGTTTAGGGAATCAGACTCCCAGATGAAAGGTACTGGGTTTGATCCCGGACATTCTTAGAAAATCTCTAGATGACATCATCTCTTCCTCAGTAGGAGGAAATAGCCGAGCTTGACGGTTCCCCCTTAAGGACATTTATCTGGATCCACTTAACAAGGACGCTTGTGATAAAAGCTTACTACATGGTTGAAATGTAATGATGCTAATCGATTGTGTGTGTGGTTTTTGTCCTGCAGCCAATGCGTTGCAGTGCTACAAATGCGACCTCGGCATCGGGGGCTTGTGTTTGACATCCAAGGTGACGTGCAACTTGGGCGAGCTGTGCTTCAGTGGATCCGGGAATGCAGGTGAGCGTGCGCATGCGCAGCACACGGAGCCCCAGAGATATGCGCGTGCTACGAAGCGGGTAACGCCAGTCCATACCGCCTCCCCGTTCTCCGAATGTCTGCTGTCGGATGTAGTCGCGGCTTACCTGCCGGACGGCATTCTTCCGCTGGAACGTTGCACAACATCCAGAATTTATTTATGCTGAAAATAGACGAGGAACATTTTAATTAGCGGATGTTTCAGATTGAAACCATCTAATACCTTGGCTGGGAAATTGAACCATGCAGCCAAATGACCGGTGGCAAGATATTCATGTGGTGAAGGTGTTAACTCCCAGCCCAAAGGTTCTGTGTTGGAACCCCGTTGTCTTCAGCCTAACCTGTAGGCATCGACCAATTGTATATTGGTCTATATAATATACGATTATAATTCATAGACTAAGAGCAATCCATCCAGACTATTATTGAACTAAATTCATAAATCTAGTTTTTTTTATATTCAAGAAATGTCATAAGTCACAAATGTGGTGTTAAATCTTAGCCATTTATATATTTTGTTTCTACATTTGATTGTAGTTACTATTAGTGATGGAAGAATTAGGCTTCCCAAAAGCTGCAATTGAATACACGGTCCAGAACGAGTAGGCCTACTCGTTTTGTAGGCGCTTTTGTTTTTGGTGCGGGAAAAAAGAACAGCAATAGTTTCCACCAATTTAAACATATCTAAAGTCAGCTTTAACACGTATTTTATACACTCTATGTGCGTTACAGCCTTTTCAATATGCCTTATGCATTTGTTGAGCTAGCGGGATTCACTTCTAAACTATGATTTTAATGTTGTAGCCATTAAATGTTCCTGGGGAGACTATAATAATAATGAAAGCATGTGCTTAACATAACAAAATATGCAACTCCTCAACTGACAAGCTTTAGTCTGCAAATTAGTGGTCTAATCCACCATGAGGGCTCTGCCCTAGTGGTTTCTATTTCTGTTACAACTTTCCCTCCACAGATGAGGGTTAGGGGTGAGATGAACAAAGTGTCATCTTAGCATATCTCTTATCTTAAATGACGCTCTGGTCTCTGGTTCCCCAGCTGGCGTGGACATAAAGACGAAGGGGTGTTTGCCGTTATTAGCCTGCAACTCTGTTGAAAGTATCCCGGTGCCCGGCATGCCCAACACCAACCTCGTTCAAATCACCAAGACCTGCTGCTTCACAGACCTCTGCAACGCAGCTCCCGGGCCCAACGCACTGCCCCTGCTGCCCCTGCTGCTCACCTCCCTCACCTCCCTGCTCATGGCCACGGTCCTGGTCTGAGGAGCACACACACACATGGAGATGTGCATGCACGCACACACACATACACACACGGAGATGTACATACACGCACACACACACATAGATGGAGATTTACATACATGCAAAAACACACACAAATAGAAATTTACACACATGCACACACACACACACAGATGGAGATTTACACACACACACACACACACACACACACACACACACACACACACACACACACACACACACACACACACACACACACACACACACACACACACACACAGATGGAGATGTACATACACGCACATTCACAGATAGAGATTATAAAGACAACCACACACACACAACCAAATCAACACACACACATGAACGTATCCGTTTGCTTTTGTCCCCACACGACTCACACAGGGCTGATGGTGGCGCTTGTCTGTCTGATCCTAAAGATTTTTATTATTATGTCATAACTATATGAAACCTTGTTGAGTCTGTTCACTGTGCCGTTCATGTTTATAACAATTAAACAATTGATTTCCTCTCCATTCTGAGTATTTTCTTTTTGTTCGAAGTTGCAACTAGACCTCACTATTTAACTGTTAATTAGTTAATATAGTTAACTGTTGATTAACTGCTAGTTAATTGTTGGTTAATGCTTATTACAGCTTCAAATAATGTGAATTAATGTACCCTTATTGTAAAGTGTTACCACATTGTCATTACAAACCTGAACACAAAGCCCTATTCAGCCGATAGTCAGGCATACAACTATGAAACAAAGGATGATTGCAGTCTACCTACGGTAGATCCTGTGTGTTATTCAATACTACCATACAATACTGACATGTTGCAGATGACGTGTGTGCCATCAGCATCCACAGCAACGTCCTGAGAGCCGAGGACCCGCTGGTAAACAAATACAAGTAAACATGGGAGCTGTGGTTTTTCTGGATAAAGACCACTGTAAAGTCAACATTTCTCAACCGATTACAATGAGTCACTTTATTACACCTACCCTGGCATCGCCCAGACGGTCAGTCCTGCTTCACTGTGTGTGTGTGTGTGTGTGTGTGTGTGTGTGGGAGAGAGACTGCAGCACACTGAGTAGCCACAGTGACTGTACCACATGCAGAGAGTTTATTGATGGACTGAATGCCAGAATCATAAACGGCTTTCCATTGATTCAGTAAAGCACCTGTGTTAAGAGTAGGTAAGTTCTCCTGGTACCTCTTCTGCTCATAAAATGAGATGTGCTTTATTAATCCAGACGGCAAATTAGGCTGTCATTGCAGAAAGTATACTTCAGGATTAGGAATTAGAGATTCAACTTTTTTTTTTATATAAGAGTAAGAACTACACATAAAATACCAAAGATATATCTATATACACAATGTTAAATGTTGACATTACAGACAGTTGAGGTGCACTTTAAATGCATTATTAATTAACCTTGCCACCGTTTCCCCCCCCCCCCCCCCCCCCCCCCCAGTTGGAGAAGTACCAACAGGGGGACTTTGGCTGTTGTCCCCGGGTCTACTGTGAGAACCAACATGTTCATTTCCCATCATCTCCCATTTCATTTTGACAAATGTCGCAATTCGTTCATTGGCATTAGATCCAGGTGAATGTAATATTGAACGTATCGGCACTTAACGGCGGTTATGGAAAAGTTAAATTGGGTAAAATAGCAGATGAAGCACAACTCCCAGGCTCAGAGTGGTGCCGACCGCGTGGCGTTGGGACCCACACCTGTGGAATGCAAAGCAGTCCACCAAAACTCCTGGGATAGCTTCGTCTGATGACTTATGACGGGCTTTCCCCCTGCGGCGTTGCAGCAGTGTCCCAGGGAAATAAACTGGAAGGTTCCCATTTTTCCATGGAGAACCGACTAGAGAAGATCCCAGCCTCTGTAAGTCAGACCACAGAGCGACCACAGGCCTCTGCAGCACCGCGGTGTTGGGTGCGGTATCCCGGCATTTTAACAAATCTCTTGGTGTGCTTGTTGACTTGAGTCTAGTTGTCGTGTGTTTGGTTGTTCACACGCAACACGCATTCAAGTGTTGAATCACCACGCCTCAGACGTCACATGCTTTTCCCTTTTTCTGAGGGGACCCGTCACTTTTCTTTGTAACTCAATATAAAATGGGCAGCAAACTGGGCCATGACACATGACCTCATTATTAAGCATTTCTTAGTGTTTATAATGATTGTTCATTAGATCAGCCATCTATGGCTTTGAACTGCAATACAATTTGTAATGGACAGTTTCTATTTAAATAGTGTCTTTTTGCTGGGTCTGTCCTGGTTGGTCCCCCTAGATAACTTAACGTGCTATTCCTGTGACAAGCTATAGGGATCAGTGGGCAACAGAGAGGGAACTTCACTGCCAGGAAACCTTCTTTTTGAAGCGAGAATTGAACTTCATAGTTCTGTTGTTTTTCCATGTTGTCTGGGAAATCACAGTTGAACTACAATATCTTTAAATAGCCCTTGTAAATGACCACACGGCCTGCATCAGTCATACAATGTGATGTTTTGTATGCTCTTTTGCGATTGATGTGGTGGACATAACGTCTGTTTGAGACATTATTTGATTTGACCAATACTCTGGCATGCATGCCATTTTCTAAAGACATTGTCTCTCTTTGTTAAGTTTGCAAAGAGTTGGGACAAATGGAAATGTCATACGCCCAGGACAAGACCATACTTGCATGGCTTAGTGCTATTTTGCAGCACACAAAATTGGTCATTGTACTGCAGCCTAGTTCGCTCTGCGAGGATTTGGGTCAGGTTTTAACAAGGCGTGGTTTAACCCGTTTTCTGTTCCTTGTTCTCTCTTGGTTTTATAGAAAAGGAAACTTGCCCCTTCAGGTAAACAGACCAATGTTTACCTGCGCTCACACATAACCTGTACAGTACAGGGATCGACTTCCCCATGTACAGGTGGGACAAGGACGTGGCCATCCTGTTGAAGCGGTATTTCCAAGGCATGCTTTGGATTTGGGTCCAACCCTACAGTTCCAGGGATATCTCGACTGGAACACACTGATAATTGCCTCATATGATCATTTATATACAGTCTGTCACTCGAGGCATCCCACAACATATTACATCAGTTATAGGCATGGTCGCATTCCGAAAACATGTCGACATGTCGGGCAGTAGTGTTGTGAGTAAACATGTGCTTGCCTTGCACGGCCTTATCGTGAATTAAAACTTTAGGTCTACAGTCTGATTTGAATGTTATGATTAACAACATACAGAGCATCCAAGTGTGAACTCCCTGTAGCCCAAGGAGAAACAAGATCACGGGACTGGTTCTGTCGTTCCCTGAAAGCCCCGGTGCTCCCCGGAAAGGAACATCACAGATTATTACCACAAAAACTAAGGAGCGAATGAATCCTGATGCACAACACACATCAACATTCTGCTTCCCTCAGTTTGTCTGACACACCGGACACAAAACAAATAAGTAATCAACCTGCAGCCCAACTTGTACACATTAGGCTACTCGTGTGTGTGTCTTTAGAGTCGTTTGACATCAGTTCAGGGGTTTAAATAAGATTGAATTGACAGAGGCTCCATTTCAGTGAATTTTTATAATGCAAAGCAAACCTATTCCCATTTGAATGGGAACAAAAAGGTGCCAAAATCACAGCTCTGGCGGTTCTAGATTCCCATTACTAACATAGTAGGCCTATTGAGGTCAAAGCCAAATATATTATAGTTTGCCTTTAACTGATGTGGCAAATGTGGCTGCGTGTTGGTGGTAAACAAATACCAGGTACGGCCATGCTTGTACCAATTCATAAGATGGCTGTGTGACTCATTGAAGGGTTTTTATATTAGGAATGCAAGTCATTTTGACTCATTTAAGGTTGAATATATATGGCTTCGTATTGACTAATTTAAGGGCTTTTATATGGGTTTGGCTTTCAAATGGACTACTTTAAGGTCCTTGATAGGCATGGCGTTCATATTGACTGATTCAAGGGCCTTTATATAGGCATAGATGTTGCTTTCATATCAACAACTGTAATGGCACTTTAGGCATGGGTTATTTGATAAAATTGAAGGGATTTTGATAAAGGCTTGTCAATGATTTATGCATTGAGCCACCATGGAAACCAGTGGAGATTAAATTATACAATTCTGGCCTTTTTGCCATAAAACCGTTTTTATTTAGCCTAACCAATAATACATAATCTGTCAACAACATATAATTTAAATATATATGATTCATACATGCCATTCTACGGCACATCATTTTGGCCAGTATATCTATATGCTATGGCTTTCTTTACACTTCAGCTATTATTGTTTATTTGGTTGTTTTAATATGATGTACGTGGATTGTTTTCTTAAAATGCAGCAATTTTATATTTGAAGAAAACCTCGAAAAGTTTTCCAAAGTTGGTTTATTTTGGTCGTGTAATTTTTGTATTGGGTTTAAAAATGAGTTTAAATCATATCCGCCAAAAATCACACGACAAAAAACATTTGTCGTGGATACTGTGTCCCACACGTACTGTTACAAAGGCGGTCTCCATTTTGGTTCTCAGCTCCAACAGGTGGGCGTGGAGGTCCAAACCCTCCCTTTAATGTTGTTAACGGTGACACCGCGAGACGTGGGCGGCATGTTATAAACAGTATAAATAGCACCGCCGCCCCTTCAATCTGGAATAACCGTTACCGTTCGGACACGTTCAACAGCTAGCCCGAGGAAGTCATCTGGAACATCTGCCAAAATGAACGGAATTCTCCTCCGCGTCTTCGCTGCTGGACTTCTCGTCGCAGTCGGTAAGGAAAACTTTCTTTGTTGTGCTTTTTCTCCCACTTGGCTTGTGCTATATTACAGTCAGATGATCACATGAATCTGTTCAGACGGTTAATATTGAAAGCAAAAGCCTTAGAAACCAAATCCCAACATGCAAACTAGCTATGCAATTTCAAGTAGCTAGTTTGATTAAATGTTAGGAAAAAACAGCCCGACAGGATAAAAAATAATATAAATGATAAATAAATAAATATGATAAAATAATAATAATAACAATAATAATAATATAATAATAACAATAATAATAATAATAATAAAAATAATATATTAATGATAAAATAAATGTCACCAAACCATAAATATTACGTGTCCCTGGAATCTGGTTGACTATTTCTTTGTGCCCTTAATATAAAACTATCAAAAATAATACGCACTAGTGACCTGTAAATGCACATGAATATTAACAGAAAGGAGTAGTTATGTTCAACCTTAAAGTGTGCTCTGGGGATTCTGTAGTCATTTCCCCAATAAATGGGCCGGCGCTGACGGGCAAGCCGCTGGGGCCCCCACCACCAGTGGCCGTGCAGGGGCCCCCGCCGCCAGTGTCCGTGCAGACTTCCTCCAACTTGTCCGTATTAATAAGACCCCGTTTAGGGTATCAGACTCCCAGATGAAAGGTACTGGGTTTGATCCCGGACATTCTTTAAAAATCTCTAGATGACATCATCTCTTCCTCAGTAGGAGGAAATAGCCGAGCTTGACGGTTCCCCCTTAAGGTGATTTATCTGGATCCACTAAACAAGGACGCTTGTGATAAAAGCTTACTACATGGTTGAAATGTAATGATGCTAATCGATTGTGTGTGTGGTTTTTGTCCCGCAGCCAATGCGTTGCAGTGCTACAAATGCGACCTCGGCATCGGGGGCTTGTGTTTGACATCCAAGGTGACGTGCAACTTGGGCGAGCTGTGCTTCAGTGGATCCGGGAATGCAGGTGAGTGGTCTTCCCAAAAGCTGCAATTGAATACACGGTCCTGAACGAGTAGGCATACTCGTTTTGTAGGTTCTTTTGTTTTAGGTGCGGGAAAAAAGAACAGCAATAGTTTCCACCAATTTAAACATATCTAAAGTCAGCTTTAACACGTATTTTATACAGTCTCTGTGCGTTACAGCATTTTCAATATGCCTTTTGCTGTTGTTGAGCTAGCGGGATACACTTCTAAACTGTGATTTTAATGTTGTATCCATTAAATGTTCCTGGGGAGATCCTTTTCCATCTTAGCATATCTCATCTCTTATCTTAAATGACGCTCTGGTCTCTGGTTCCCCAGCTGGCGTGGACATAAAGACGAAGGGGTGTTTGCCGTTATTAGCCTGCAACTCTAATGAAAATATCCCGGTGCCCGGCTGGCCCAACACCAACCTCTTTCAAATCACCAAGACCTGCTGCGTCACAGACCTCTGCAACGCAGCTCCTGGGCCCAACGCACTGGCCCTGCTGCCCCTGCTGCTCACCTCCCTCACCTCCCTGCTCATGGCCACGGTCCTGGTCTGAGGAGCACACACACACATGGAGATGTGCACACACACACACACATGGAGATGTGCATGCATGCACACACACATACACACACACACGGAGATGTACATACACGCACACAAACACACACACACAGATGGAGATGTACATACACGCACATACACAGATAGAGATAATAAAGACAACCACACACACACAACCAAATCAACACACACATGAACGTATCCGTTTGCTTTTGTCCCCACACGACTCACACAGGGCTGATGGTGGCGCTTGTCTGTCTGATCCTAAAGATTTTTATGATTATGTCATAACTATATGAAACCTTGTTGAGTCTGTTCACTGTGCCGTTCATGTTTATAACAATTAAACAATTGGTTTCCTCTCCATTCGGAGGATTTTCTTTTTGTGCGAAGTTGCAACACAACGTGAATGTGAATCTAAATTGGGATGCAGTATAGCGCAGGTCACAGACTGGACATTAACTGTTAGTTCATTGTTAGTTAATGCTTATTACAGCTTCAACTAAGGTGAATTAATGTACCCTTATTGTAAAGTGTTACCACATTGTCATTAAAAACCTGAACACAAAGCCCTATTCAGCCGATAATCAGGCATACAACTATGAAACAAAGGATGATTGCAGTCTACCTACGGTAGATCCTGTGTGTTATTCAATACTACCATACAATACTGACATGTTGCAGATGACGTGTGTGCCATCAGCATCCACAGCAACGTCCTGAGCCGAGGACCCGCTGGTAAACAAATACAAGTAAACATGGGAGCTGCGGTTTTTCTGGATAAAGACCACTGTAAAGTCAACATTTCTCAATCGATTCCAATGAGTCGTTTTATTACACCTACCCTGGCATAGCCCAGACGGTCAGTCCTGCTTCACTGTGTGTGTGTGTGTGTGTGTGTGTGTGTGTGTGTGTGTGTGGGGGGGGGGGGGGGGGGGAGAGAGACTGCAGCACACTGAGTAGCCACAGTGACTCTACCACATGCGGAGAGTTTATTGATGGACTGAATGCCAGAACCATAAACTGTCACGTCGCCCTCTGCCACCACCTAGTGGCGCCAGCTGCCACTCCCCCATGTGCCTCTGTTTACCTCCCCGTCATCAATTAACCACGTGCACCCCGCTCTACACTCCTGCCTGCAATCAAGCAATCTACGCACCCTATTTATCCACCACTCTTCCTAGCAGCCGGCGCCAGTTCGTTTGCTATTCTCACTGAGTCAGTACTTCGTCCCAGCGGTCTATTAGAGTTAATCTATGTACCTGTACCTGTACCTGTACCTGTACCTGTACCTGTACCTGCCTCTCCTTAACCCGTCTTTCCCTGTGTTCAGTTCCTCCCCGGATCCTTCCCTGTCTCCTGTCTCCCGATCGCCTGACTGTCCTCCCGTGAACGACCCCTCGCCTGCCTGACTACCCACCTGCCTACGCTATCTGTCTGCTAAGCCCGTCTGTTTACGACCCCCGCCTGCCTGACTACCCGTCTGCCTAGCCCTAGCCCGTTTTCCCGAATAAATCCCTTTAACCCTTCTCCCATCTCGTCGTGTGTGTCTCGCGTTTGGGTCCTAAGTTCGAACCATAACATAAACGGCCTTTCCATTGATTCAGTAAAGCACCTGTGTTAAGAGTAGGTAAGTTCTCCTGGTACCTCTTCTGCTCATAAAATGAGACGTGCTTTATTAATCCAGACGGGAAACGAGGCTGTCATTGCAAAAAGTACACTTCAGGATTAGGAATTAGAGATTCATCTTTTTTATTTAAATAAGAGTAAGAACTACACATAAAATACAAGATATGTATTTATATACACAATGTTGACATTATAGACATGAACCTTGTCTCTGTTCCCCCCCTCCCCCCCTCCCACCAGTTGGAGGAGTACCAACAGGGGGACTTTGGCTATTGTCCCGGGTCTACTATGAGAACCAGTCCATGCTGCCTATCGGTGAGTCCAAAGTCCAGCAAGTCTCCCCTAACCCTGCCTCAGACCTGGAACATGGGACCCCCTAGTCTAGCATTATAAACACTGTTATGCTGGGTAATGTAGGCCTCTATCACCAGTTTATAACGACCCACCAGTCCATTTTAACCTAAAGTTGATGCCTGTCTACACATTTAAATAAACGCTCCTGTCGCTCGTTCCTTATTCTTACTTGAGCCAAGGAATTTGAACGAGCCATTCATTGAAGGACATTCTTGCATCTACGTCCAAACCTTGTTTTCTCCCCCTTTCATCCTCTCTTGCTACTTCTCTACCTCTCACATTCCTCCCACTTCCCTCTTTCCCTTCCTATTTCCCCCCTCTCTTCCTCTCTTTCCATCTCTCCCCTCTATCCCTTCTTCCTCTCATCCTTCCTCTCCCTCCCCCTTCTCTGCCACTCTCCCCCCCCCCCTCCTCCTCCAGGTCTGTCAGACATCCTCGGCGAGGCGATAGTGAAGCTGTACTGTCCCAAGTGCATGGACGTCTACACCCCCAAGTCATCCCGCCACCACCACACCGACGGGGCCTACTTCGGCACAGGCTTCCCCCACATGCTCTTCATGGTGCACCCAGAATACCGGCCCCAGAGGCCCGCCAACCAGTTTGTCCCCAGGTGGGGGGGATTTAGGACCAGGCGGTACACGTGTAGGTGTGTGTGTGGTCGTTTATACATAGACTGCACCACTTTATAACACACTAACCGAAAATGAGGCTACTTTATAACACTTGACCACTTGATATCCCTAACTATACGATAGTGGTGAGTCATAAAGTGGTTTCGTTTACAGTTAATCTGTGTGGCGATATTTCTATTTTTAGAATAAATATTGACCAGCCCTAATGACGGCGAATACAAATCATGGCAGACACAATGTTCTCGCAGTCATGAGCCATCAAACAAACGGTATGAAAACATGTCACGCCGTCCACTTCCGCCATCTAGCGGGTGCCGGCAGCCACTATTCCACGTGCTCCCTCTTTCCACTTGTTTACATACCTGCCGTCAAACACCAATCAACGCACCCTATTTCTCCCCTGGATCTCCGAGCAGCCGGCGCTAGTTCGTCGTTTACTCTACTCCAGTCAGTATCTTCGTTCCCGGCTTATAATACTTGTCCAGTCCCTGTTCCTGCCTCCTTTTGAACCTCTCCGCCTCACTGTGTCGGGCATTTGGGTCCCCTCGCTCTGTTCCTTATAACATAACGTTTGCTGTATATAAACATTGCTGTGATTTGAGTGTTTGGGGGGAGGGTGGAGGGCTTGGTCTCTCCTGCTACGTTTTTGGATTCATTTACGAGAGAGGAGAGAGAAATGTGTACCACACATTGTCACATTATGATCACCATGCGCTCAGATTGACCCACCCAGAAGCTTATAGTCAAACACCAATGTCACGAATGGAGGGAGGTGGGGAATAGAGGAAGAGAGGTTGGGAATAGAGGAAGAATGAGAGAGGTGGGGGAATAGAGGAAGAGAGGTTGGGAATAGAGGAAGAATGAGAGGTGGGGGAATAGAGGAAGAGAGAGCAGTGGGGGAAGGGAGGCAGAGAAGGAAGGGAACAGTATTTCCAATACCGATCGTGCATGTCTTGTGTCGTCGTTTAGGGGGTCTGACCTAACCTGTCTGTGTGTTTCCTCCCCTCTCTCTCAGGCTCTACGGCTTTAAGATCCACCCCATGGCCTACCAGCAGCTGCAGGCCGCGTCCAGCTTCAAGAGCCCGGTCAAGGCTCTTGAATTTACATTTTCCCCGTTTGGTCCGGCAGCGCCCTCTGTCGGTGAGACCGTGCTATGGATTGGTACCGCTACATAGAGAGAATGTAAACGACCCTATATTAACCCTACTGGCCCATTTTTTTTTAAAGACCGTTTAAAACCAGCACGGTCTCACTTGTCTCGCAAAGAGGAGCTCATACTTCAGCGCGCTGATTCTACTAGCATCCCTCTTCATTCAAAGTAGAATTATTTATTTCCGGAAGTGTCAAAAACAACACCATATCAGACGTCCTCCCGAGAACCCCGTTGCCCTCCCCACCTCGTTTCTCCTCACACGTGTCCTCTCTCCTTGGTTAATGCCCCCCCCCCCCCCAGAACAATAAGGATATTATGTCTTCATCCCACTTTTAATTAATAATGTATGCGTGTTGTCTTTGTTTCTGTGGAAAGTGAGCAGGATTTGGAGTTCACAATAAACTTCTATTTTCTTTTCATACATCAGTGTCCCTCTGTCTTCCTTGGATTTTGCTGATCTACCACGCATCTGCTTTTCCTGAATTGGCCCCCAGGTGTCCTCTCAGAGCATTGTGTGCAAAAGTATGGAATATAAACCTACCTTCATACATAGGTAATAAAAAAAGGATTAAAGCTTAAACCATTATTACTCGTATCAGTGTTTACTTAATGATGATTTACAGCAATCCCCAGAGTGCTGTGGTTTGTGCTCAAACAGAGGCGGAGAGTTTTCGCCTGGGTGTGGCGCGACTCATTGTCGACTTGCCCATCGAAGTGACACACATCAAGTGCTGAATAACAAACACTATTAAACAAACACGTTAATTTCCCCTGATCTCGCATTTCAGTTTGACCAACACTTAACGGCGGTTATGGATAAGTTCAATTGGGTAAAATTGCAGATAAAGCACAACTCCCAGGCTCAGAGTGGTACCGACCCCGTGGCGTTGGGGCCCACACCCTCCAGGCATGACCACAATGAAGGTAGTTCAATCCAGCGCCTACACTAGGCCTACACCTGTGGAATGCAAAGCAGTTGACTGAGCCCCAAGTCAGGTGAATTTCAATAATGCAAATCAAACGTAATTTAATGGGAATAAAGAAGTGCAGAAATACCAGCTCTGTCTGCTCTAGCTTCAACAGCTAGCCCGAGGAACATCATCTGGAACATCTGCCAAAATGAACGGAATTCTCCTCCGCCTCTTCGCTGCCGGACTTCTCGTCGCAGTCGGTAAGGAAAAATTTCTTTGTTGTGCTTTTTCTCCCACTTGGCTTGTTGTGCTACATTACAGTCAGATGATCACATGAATCTGTTCAGACGGTTAATATTGAAAAAAAAAGCCTTAGAAACCAAATCCCAACATGCATACTAGCTATGCAATTTCAAGTAGCTAGTTGGATTAAATGTTAGGAAAAAACAGCCCGACAGGATAAAAAAGAATATAAATGATAAATAAATAAATATGATAAAATAATAAAATAATAAAAATTAAAATAAATGTCAGCAAACCATAAATATTTAATGTCCCTGGAATTTGGTTGACTATTTCTTTGTGCCCTTAATATAAAACTATCAAAAATAATACGCACTAATGACCTGTAAATACACATGAATGTTAACAGAAAGGAGTAGTTATGTTCAACCTTAAAGTGTGCTTTGGGGATTCTGTAGTCATTTCCCCAATAAATGGGCCGGCGCTGACGGGCAAGCCGCTGGGGCCCCCACCACCAGTGGCCATGCACAGGCCCCCACCACCAGTGGCCGTGCAGGGGCCCCCGCCGCCAGTGTCCGTGCAGACTTCCTCCAGCTTGTCCGTATTAATAAGACCCCGTTTAGGGAATCAGACTCCCAGATGAAAGGTACTGGGTTTGATCCCGGACATTCTTAGAAAATCTCTAGATGACATCATCTCTTCCTCAGTAGGAGGAAATAGCCGAGCTTGACGGTTCCCCCTTAAGGACATTTATCTGGATCCACTTAACAAGGACGCTTGTGATAAAAGCTTACTACATGGTTTAAATGTAATGATGCTAATCGATTGTGTGTGTGGTTTTTGTCCTGCAGCCAATGCGTTGCAGTGCTACAAATGCGACCTCGGCATCGGGGGCTTGTGTTTGACATCCAAGGTGACGTGCAACTTGGGCGAGCTGTGCTTCAGTGGATCCGGGAATGCAGGTGAGCGTGCGCATGCGCAGCACACGGAGCCCCAGAGATATGCGCGTGCTACGAAGCGGGTAACGCCAGTCCATACCGCCTCCCCGTTCTCCGAATGTCTGCTGTCGGATGTAGTCGCGGCTTACCTGCCGGACGGCATTCTTCCGCTGGAACGTTGCACAACATCCAGAATTTATTTATGCTGAAAATAGACGAGGAACATTTTAATTAGCGGATGTTTCAGATTGAAACCATCTAATACCTTGGCTGGGAAATTGAACCATGCAGCCAAATGACCAGTGGCAAGATATTCATGTGGTGAAGGTGTTAACTCCCAGCCCAAAGGTTCTGTGTTGGAACCCCGTTGTCTTCAGCCTAACCTGTAGGCATCGACCAATTGTATATTGGTCTATATAATATACGATTATAATTCATAGACTAAGAGCAATCCATCCAGACTATTATTGAACTAAATTCATAAATCTAGTTTTTTTTATATTCAAGAAATGTCATAAGTCACAAATGTGGTGTTAAATCTTAGCCATTTCTATATTTTGTTTCTACATTTGATTGTAGTTACTATTAGTGATGGAAGAATTAGGCTTCCCAAAAGCTGCAATTGAATACACGGTCCAGAACGAGTAGGCCTACTCGTTTTGTAGGCGCTTTTGTTTTTGGTGCGGGAAAAAAGAACAGCAATAGTTTCCACCAATTTAAACATATCTAAAGTCAGCTTTAACACGTATTTTATACAGTCTATGTGCGTTACAGCCTTTTCAATATGCCTTATGCATTTGTTGAGCTAGCGGGATTCACTTCTAAACTATGATTTTAATGTTGTAGCCATTAAATGTTCCTGGGGAGACTATAATAATAATGAAAGCATGTGCTTAACATAACAAAATTTGCAACTCCTCAACTGACAAGCTTTAGTCTGCAAATTAGTGGTCTAATCCACTAAGAGGGCTCTGCCCTAGTGGTTTCTATTTCTGTTACAACTTTCCCTCCACAGATGAGGGTTAGGGGTGAGATGAACAAAGTGTCATCTTAGCATATCTCATCTCTTATCTTAAATGACGCTCTGGTCTCTGGTTCCCCAGCTGGCGTGGACATAAAGACGAAGGGGTGTTTGCCGTTGTTAGCCTGCAACTCTGTTGAAAGTATCCCGGTGCCCGGCATGCCCAACACCAACCTCGTTCAAATCACCAAGTCCTGCTGCTTCACAGACCTCTGCAACGCAGCTCCTGGGCCCAACGCACTGCCCCTGCTGCCCCTGCTGCTCACCTCCCTCATCTCCCTGCTCATGGCCACGATCCTGGTCTGAGGAGCACACACACACATGGAGATGTGCATGCACGCACACACACATACACACACGGAGATGTACATACACGCACACACACACATAGATGGAGATTTACATACATGCAAAAACACACACAAATAGAAATTTACACACACACGCACACACACACACACACACAGATGGAGATTTACATACACACACACACACACACACACACACACACAGATGGAGATGTACATACACGCACATTCACAGATAGAGATTATAAAGACAACCACACACACAACCAAATCAACACACACACATGAACGTATCCGTTTGCTTTTGTCCCCACACGACTCACACAGGGCTGATGGTGGCGCTTGTCTGTCTGATCCTAAAGATTTTTATTATTATGTCATAACTATATGAAACCTTGTGGAGTCTGTTCACTGTGCCGTTCATGTTTATAACAATTAAACAATTGGTTTCCTCTCCATTCTGAGTATTTTCTTTTTGTTCGAAGTTGCAACTAGACCTCACTATTTAACTGTTAATTAGTTAATATAGTTAACTGTTGATTAACTGCTAGTTAATTGTTAGTTAATGCTTATTACAGCTTCAAATAATGTGAATTAATGTACCGTTATTGTAAAGTGTTACCACATTGTCATTACAAACCTGAACACAAAGCCCTAATCAGCAGATAATCAGGCATACAACTATCAAACAAAGGATGATTGCAGTCTACCTACGGTAGATCCTGTGTGTTATTCAATACTACCATACAATACTGACATGTTGCAGATGATGTGTGTGCCATCAGTATCCACAGCAACGTCCTGAGAGCCGAGGACCCGCTGGTAAACAAATACAAGTAAACATGGGAGCTGCGGTTTTTCTGGATAAAGACCATTGTAAAGTCAACATTTCTCAAGCGATTCCAATGAGTCGTTTTATTACACCTAGCCTGGCATAGCCCAGACGGTCAGTCCTGCTTCACTGTGTGTGTGTGTGTGTGTGTGTGTGTGTGTGTGTGTGTGTGTGTGTGTGTGTGTGTGTGTGTGTGTGTGTGTGTGTGTGTGTGGGAGAGAGACTGCAGCACACTGAGTAGCCACAGTGACTATCACATGCGGAGAGTTTATTGATGGACTGAAAGCCAGAACCATAAACGGCCTTCCCATTGATTCAGTAAAGCAACTGTGTTAAGAGTAGGTAAGTTCTCCTGGTACCTCTTCTGCTCATAAAATGAGATGTGCTTTATTAATCCAGACTGGAAACGAGGCTGTCATTGCAGAAAGTACACTTCAGGATTAGGAATTAGAGATTCATCTTTTTTAAGAACTACACATAAAATACAAGATATGTATCTATATACACAATGTTAAATGTTGATATTACAGACATGAACCATGTCTCCGTCTACCCTCCCCCCAGTTAGAGAAGTACCAACAGGGGGACTTTGGCTATTGTCCCCGGGTCTACTGTGAGAACCAGCCCATGCTGCCCATCTGTGAGTCCAAAGTCCAGCAAGTCTCCCCTAACCCTGCCTCAGACCTGGAACATGGGACCCCCTAGTCTAGCATTATAAACACTGTTATGCTGGGTAATGTAGGCCTCTATCACAAGTCTACACATGTAGACTTGTGTCTACACATTTGCCTGTCCACACATTTAAATAAACGCTCCTGTCGCTCGTTCCTTATTCTTATTTGAGACTTTGAGGAATTTGAATGAGCCATTCATTGAATGACATTCTTGCATCTATGTCCATACCTTGTTTTCTCCCCCTTTCATCCTCTCTTGCTACCTCTCACCTCCCTCCCACTTCCCTCTTTCCTTCCTATTTCCCCCCCTCTTCCTCTCTTTTCATCTCTCCCCTCTATCCCTTTGTCCTCTCATCCCTCCTTCCCCCTCTTCTCCCTCCCATCTCTTCTCCCTCCCCCTTCTCTGCCACGCTCTCCCCCTCCCCCCTCCTCCAGGTCTGTCAGACATCCCTGGCGAGGCGATGGTGAAGCTGTACTGTCCCAAGTGCATGGACGTCTACACTCCCAAGTCATCCCGCCACCACCACACGCATTTCATATTGATATCTTGATATCCCAACTATACGATTGTGATGGGTCATAAAGTGGTTTCGTTTACAGTTCTGTGTGGCGATATTTCGCATGGGGGGGGGGGGGGGGGGGGGGGTGAACAAAGATGTACACATGATATTGCGCACATGCCCAGATGACATGCACCACCATGGTCTATGCACACACACACACACACACACACACACACACACACACACACACACACACACACACACACACACACACACACACACACACACACACACACACACACACACACACACCGCGACACCAAACTCCCCGGTGCCAATACGGTCTCAACAGAGCTCAGTTTTCTCGGGTTGCGTTTAACAACCCTGTTTTTGTTTTCTTTTATTTACAACATTGTCTGTTTGGTTTGGCTCCCGAGTAGAGAAAGCTATTAGAGTGCAGTGAGTTTCAAACATTGTTTATTTTTTCCGGACCTGTGGTTATAGGGTGAAAGGAATCCCCCGTGTTCAATTATTCTGCAGCTTTAGGTTTCAACCGCTGAAAACTTTATTATTTTTCCCGTTTGGTCCGGCAGCGCCCTCTGTCGGTAAGACCTTGCTATGGATTGGTACCGCTACATAGAGAGAATGTAAACGACCCGACATTAACCCTACTGGCCCTTTTTAAGGGTTCACAATAAACGTATATTTTCTTTTCATATATCAGTGTCCCTTTCTTGCCCTCTTTCTTGGATTTTGCTGATCTACCAGGCAGCTGCCGTTCCTGAATTGGTCCCCAGGTGTCCTCTCAGAGCATTGTGTGCAAAAGTATGAAACATAAACGTACCTTCATACGTAGGTAATACATTTTTTTTAAAGGTTAAACCAGTATTACTCATATCAGCGTTTACTTAATGATGATTGACAGCACTCCCCAGAGTGCTGCGGTTTGTGCTCAAACAGAGGCGAAGATCTTTCGCCTGGGTGTGGCGCGACTCATTGTCGACTTGCCCATCGAAGTGACACACATGAAGTGCTGAATAACAAACACGTTAATTTCCCATTATCTCACATTTCAGTGTGACAAATGTCGCAATTCGTTCATTTGAATTAGATCCAGGTGAATGTAATATCGAACGTTTCGGCACTTAACGACGGTTATGTAAAAGTTAAATTGGGTAAAAGATGAAGCACAACTCCCAGGCTCAGAGTGGTGCCGACCCCGTGGTGTTGGGGCCCACACCTGTGGAATGCAAAGCAGTCCACCAAAAACTCCTGGGGTAGCTTCGTCTGATGACTTATGACGTGCTTTCCCCCTGCGGCGTTGCAGCAGTGTCCCAGGGAAATAAACTGGAAGGTTCCCATTTTTCCATGGAGAACCGACTAGAGAAGATCCCAGCCTCTGTAAGTCAGACCACAGAGCGACCACAGGCCTCTGCAGCACCGCAGTGTTGGGTGCGGTATCCCGGCATTTTAACCAATCTCTTGGTGTGCTTGTTGACTTGAGTCTAGTTGTCGTGTGTTTGGTTGTTCACACGCAACACGCATTCAAGTGTTGAATCACCACGCCTCAGACGTCACATGCTTTTCCCTTTTTCTGAGGGGACCCGTCACTTTTCTTTGTAACTCAATATAAAATGGGCAGCAAACTGGGCCATGACACATGACCTCATTATTAAGCATTTCTTAGTGTTTATAATGATTGTTCATGATCAGCCATCTATGGCTTTGAACTGCAATACAATTTGTAATGGACAGTTTCTATTTAAATAGTGTCTTTTTGCTGGGTCTGTCCTGGTTGGTCCCCCTAGATAACTTAACGTGCTATTCCTGTGACAAGCTATAGGGATCAGTGGGCAACAGAGAGGGAACTTCACTGCCAGGAAACCTTCGTCTTTCCTTCTCCTTTTTTCCAAAGATGACTCGGGAGAATTCTAACTAGTTTTTCCATGTTTTCGTCTGGGAAATCACCGTTTAACTACAGTATCTGTAAATAGCCCTTGTAAACGATCACACGGCCTGCATCAGTCATACAATGTGATGTTTTGTATGCCCTTTTGCGATTGATGTTGTGGACATAACATCAGTTTGTGACATGCATGCTATTTTGTAAAGACATTGTCGCTCTTTGTTAAGTTTGCAAAGAGTTGAGACAAATGGAAATGTCATACGCCCACGACAAGACCATACTAGCTAGGCTTAATGCTATATTGCGGCACACAAAATTGCTCATTGTACTGCAGCCTAGTTCGCTCTGCCAGGATTTGGGTCAGGTTTTAACAAGGCGTGGTTTAACCCGTCTTCTGTTCCTTGTTCTCTCTTGGTTTTATAGAAAAACGAACCTTTCCCTTCAGGTAAACAGACCATTGTTTACCTGCGCTCACACATAACCTGTACAGTACAGGGATCGACTTCCCCATGTACAGGTGGGACAAGGACGTGGCCATCCTGTTGAAGAGGTATTTCCAAGGCCTGCTTTGGTTTTGGGTCCAACCCTACAGTTCCAGGCATATCTCGACTGGAACACACTGATAATTGCCTCATATGATCATTTATATACAGTCTGTCACTCGAGGCATCCCACAACATATTAAATCAGTTATAGTCATGGTCGCATTCCGAAAACATGTCGACATGTCGGGCAGTAGTGTTGTGAGTAAACATGTGCTTGCCTTGCACGGCCTTATCGTGAATTAAAACTTTAGGTCTACAGTCTGATTTGAATTTTATGATTAACAACATACAGAGCATCCAAGTGTGAACTCCCTGTAGCCCAAGGAGAAACAAGATCACGGGACTGGTTCTATCGTTCCCTGAAAGCCCCGGTGGTCCCCGGAAAGGAACATCACAGATTATTACCACAAAAACTAAGGAGGGAATGAATCCTGATGCACAACACACATCAACATTCTGCTTCCCTCAGTTTGTCTGACACACCGGACACAAAACAAATAAGTAATCAACCTGCAGCCCAACATGTACACATTAGGCTACTCGTGTGTGTGTCTTTAGAGTCGTTTGACATCAGTTCAGGGGTTTAAATAAGATGGAATTGACAGAGGCTCCATTCCAGTGAATTTTTATAATGCAAAGCAAACCTATTCCCATTTGAATGGGAACAAAAAGGTGCCAAAATCCCAGCTCTGGCAGTCCTAGATTCCCATTACTAACATAGTAGGCCCATTGAGGTAAAAGCCAAATATATTATAGTTTGCCTTTAACTGATGTGGCAAATGTGGCTGCGTGGTGGTGGTAAACAAATACCAGGTACGGCCATGCTTGTACCAATTCATAAGATGGCTATGTGACTCTGTGAGGAGGCTACACGAGTCCCCTCACTGGTTAACCATGCACACCTGTGCATGGTTACACCTCGTTGGGCTGTACTAAGTGGGGCTGAATGGAGAGGGGCTCTGCCAGGGATGCAGTTAAATGAAGATACTGCTGAATGATTATTGCTCAATTATATCATACAGATGTATAAGGTAAACATGATGCATTAGCGTGGTAATGGTAGGACCAACAGATATGTTGGGTTACAAAGGGAGTACAAACTGGAATACTTTAAAGCACCCCTTTATTACGAGGAATGGTGCAGGTCAAGGGGTATTTAGAGAGAGTTTAGTTGGGGGGGGGGGGGGAAATTGGCAGGGGAAAGGCTGCTGGTGTATCTTGCCTTGTGAATGGTTGCTAGTAAATCCTGCCCTTTGTGGGCTTATTCATTGAACCTGGGTCTTGTTTTCTGTACACTACACCTGATACAAGGTGTCTGCTACCATACCACATCTAGGGTCTAACGGCATGCCCAACACTCATTAAAGGGCTTTTATATTAGGAATGCAAGTCATTTTGACTAATTTAAGGTTGTATATATATGGCTTCGTATTGACTAATTTAAGGGCTTTTATATGGGTTTGGCTTTCAAATGGACTACTTTAAGGTCCTTGATAGGCATAGCTTTCATATTGACTGATTCAAGGGCCTTTATGTAGGCATAGATGTTGCTTTCATATCAACAACTGTAATGGCCCTTTAGGCATGGGTTATTTGATAAAATTGAAGGGTTTTTGATAAAGGCTTGTCAATTATTTATGCATTGAGCCACCATGGAAACCAGTGGAGATTAAATTATACTATTCTGGCCTTTTTTGCCATAAAACCGTTTTTATTTAGCCTAACCAATAATGCATAATCTGTCAACAGATCATTTAAATATATATGATTCATACATTCATTCATACTATGGCACATCATTTTGGCCAGTATCATATCTATATGCTATGGCTTTCTTTAAACTTCAGCTATTATTGTTTATTTGATTGTTTTCATGTGAGATACGCGGATTGTTTTCTTAAAATGAAGCAATTTTATATTTGAAGAAAACCCCGAAAAGTTTTCTAAAGTTGGTTTATTTCGGTCGTGTAATGTTTGTATTGGATTTAAAACTGAGCAAACACGTCAAAAACCTTTGCAACCCTTTATATGTGGACACTTTGTCCCACACATACTGTTACAAAGGCGGTCTCCATTTTGGTTCTCAGCTCCAACAGGTGGGCGTGGAGGTCCAAACCCTCCCTTTAATGTTGTTAACGGTGACACCGCGAGACGTGGGCGGCATGTTATAAACAGTATAAATAGCACCGCCGCCCCTTCAATCTGGAATAACGGTTACCGTTCAGAAACGTTCAACAGCTAGCCCGAGGAAGTCATCTGGAACATCTGCCAAAATGAACGGAATTCTCCTCCGCGTCTTCGCTGCTGGACTTCTCGTCGCAGTCGGTAAGGAAAACTTTCTTTGTTGTGCTTTTTCTCCCACTTGGCTTGTTGTGCTATATTACAGTCAGATGATCACCTGAATCTGTTCAGACGGTTAATATTGAAAGCAAAAGCCTTAGAAACCAAATCCCAACATGCATACTAGCTATGCAATTTCAAATAGCTAGTTTGGATTAAATGTTAGGAAAATACAGCCGGACAGGATAATTAAGCTGTAAATGTCACAAAACCAAAAATATTACGTGTCCCTGGAATCTGGTTGACTATTTCTTTGTGCCCTTAATATAAAACTAACAAAAAAATAATACGCACTAGTGACCTGTAAATACGCATGAGTAATTAACAGAAAGGAGTAGTTATGTTCCACATTAAAGTGTGTTTTGGGATTCTGTAGTCATTTTTTCGTTTTTCCTGAAAAGGGCGTGTTGTTTGTGTTGCTCCTCATGCTGAAGCGGGTAAAGTACATTACTCGGGACATAACTGCAGGTCCCAGCTCGTCAGGGTGTTGGCGTGAGATTCCTCAGCAGGTTTCTAGCCGTCTCGACACCGAGGACTCACTGGGGGCGCGTGGCGCGGCCCTTACGTCACCGCGCCGTTATTCTTGTTTCTTGTGCGTGGTGTTGTTATCGGCCCAGTTTTCGGCTCTCATTTCGCGCCGCGCCCCGGAACCCGGGAGCCATTACAATGCCCGCCGAACTCCACTGTTGTACCCGGACCCTGTGTCAGGGGCGGGGGTGTGTGGTACCTCTGCTTGTTGTCCCTGGCTTAGGGCGTGTTGACTCAGTTTGGAAGCGGCTAATTGTACTGCAGGGTTAGGGTTAGCGTTTTTCAGGTTTCCTTGGTTGCCTACTTTTGGGACCCAATTGAACGTGTTTATTTCAACGATGTAGACTGAAACTACTTTTTTTTTTGTATCGTACCTCTGTAATTCTAATATTGTTAGTTGCGGTCTTTGGTTTAATAATGACTAGTTCTATTTCGTTTTGGACGTTTACGTTACTCTAGCCCAGCTGTAGGACATCCCAACGCCTTGGGTGTAAACTCACATTTTCCCTCCTTTTCCTGCTTCTTGTAAATGTACCTTAAGATGTCTTAACCTAGTCGTCTCAATGACCATTTAAAAAGAGACAGATGGACACTTAATAAACGCGTCAACAATATTAGACATCCTAATGACACTTCAGCATACCAACCCCAGCAATGTGAAACACAACAAAGCTACACCCGAAGTTACATGTAGATCCATACCAAACTGGAGGCTCTCCACCCTTTTCTAACAGTCGAGCCTTACTAACTGACCGATCTGCCTTAACCCGTGGTCTCCAGGCCATTATTGATGAAGGGATTTTAATCACTGAACCCAGTGGGTTAGGGGAGCAACTGATAATCAGCAACCCTCCCAAGTCCATGGACCTGAACCCGAGACAACTGCTGTGCTCACCGTCACAGCCGCACTAACGGCTGTAAGTAACGGCTTGCCCTCTAGCAGAACTCACTCGCCTCAGCCTACCAGGCGAGATCCGCGTTTATTCACCCAAAGTCAACTTTTACTATATCAACATTTTCTTCTTGTGTGTCTCCTGGGCAAACAAGAGAGCATACAGACCCGCCGTTAGCAAAAGGAGACTAGTCTAAATATCTGTATAGCCAAAAGCCAACAGGTGTGGCCCAATCTCCTATTTGCAGCCAGAGGTCCTGAAACCCTCTGGCCACCAGAGGTCGCCCAGGTGACCATCCTGACATATAGGCTGCAATTCCGTGTTGCAATGTCAACAGCCAGATATGCTCAGGGGCGGACTGGCCATCTGTGTGATCTGGAGAATCACAGAACGGCCGGTACTCCAGGACGGCCGGCGGGCCGACCCTCCACGCACGCAGTCATCACCTGTTTTTCTTTTCCACTACTAATCTGTTTCACACTCCAGTACTGTAGGTGGCAGCAATGCACCTTTAAGTTGCACTGGCTGCTGCCACGGCCGCATTGCTTGGCCGCCTCCGCCGCTACAGTCTATGTTGGCCGCCAAGTAAGGAGAAGAAGAGGAAGCGGGAGAAAGCGGGAGGAAGAAACTAACAGCAAAGACGTTAGAGGCTAAAAACAAACAGACATTATGCATAACGCGGCCGCGGGTAAAAAACGGAAAGAAAAGGGTGGGGCTGAGAAGGCGAGATAGAAAAAATTGCGAAATTTAGATGCTGAAGCCACTAAATGTCGCAAACTAACAGAAATATTTAGTAGCACAGCCAGCAGCAGCACCTCGCAGTTTAAAATTAGCAGCAGTGAAGAAGTGAGCCAGACAGCTACGCAGCAACATGCCACAGTACTATGTTGTGTGTTTCAGATAACCTGTTTTGTATTGGTTCAGCAAGACGGACTGCAGTGTGTTGAGACCTCCATTTCTATGTGAGCATTCAAGTTAATCTAGAATAATATGCTTTTAACACAACATCTAGTCAACATCAGTGCTATTGCTATAATTTGGATGGTATAGTATCATAAACCACAATTAAAGTCTTGTGACATTCATGCCAAGCGTTGTTGTCGATTTTCCGCGCGCCGATTGCTTTGGGCCGGGCCTAGTCAAAGTCCAGGGCCGTTTTTTAGTCCCAGTCCGTCCCTATCATGCTCATCCATCAATAGCTATGGTAAGCATTCCCTACTTGTTTAGCTGCAAGTGTTGAGTATGCATATAGTTGGCGTACATCCAAATATTCAAAAGCTAGATCCTATTTATTCAGACCCGAACATCTGAGTTTGTGTTCTCCTACCCAGGTAACACAAACATGGGCCGTGTTCAGTGAATGCCACCGGCTCTATTTGTGCAGTCCACTCCCTGACATTTAACTTTTAGGTCGGTCGGCTAACGCCCTCTGGTGGTGCACAGAGGTAGTTACTTGGTAAGGAATAACAGCATTTCATAGCATTGCAATTAACATTTAAATAGTACGCCAATCATTGTGCTAGCCGGCCGTTAAGCTGTAGCAGTTAAGCTAATGGGCTTCGCTAACTTCCACCAGTACATACAGTCGATCTAATGATAGAGACAATAATTAAAGCTCAATAGAAGTTGTATTTTTAAACTTATGAATACAACATTTTTTTAAGTAACCATTGGGAGGAAAAAAACGGCATTACCTATAAACGTGTCAATGTTTAGCTTCCCTATCCCTCTGTTTTGGATTTAAATCAGCAAGTCATTGTGAACTTATGTAAAGGGACTTCCTGACAACACAAGCATTGCATTGACTCTGGTTAGACTAGAATCACATGATGGGTTTGTGAGATGTCATGGGAATGGCTCACATACCTTTTAGTTAGTTTTTTGTTTTGTTTAGTGGGGCAGACTGGAAACCACTAATGCCGTCATTATAGAAGAAGTATCAAGCCTGTTGTGAAATTACATAATTAGCACACATGGAAATCATTTATATATTCATTCAACTTCTGTCATTTTATTACATTTGACTCTAGACACAGACATTTCCTTTTTTTATTTTATCTATTTACAGCATATTCAACCATGTATTATTGATATAACATTAATTCAAATGAGTAACAGTTTAGGAAACTACACAGCAATACAATTTCTCAGTAGAGAGAAGTACACAGTGGATACATTAGAAAAGTACACAGTGGATACATTAGAAAAGTACACAGTGGATACAATGGAAAAGTACACAGTGGATACAATGGAAAAGTACACAGTAGATACAATAGAAAAGTACACAGTGGATACATTAGAAAGGTACACAGTGGATACAATGGAAAAGTACACAGTGGATACATTAGAAAAGTACACAGTGGATACAATGGAAAAGTAAACAGAGGATACGATAGAAAAGTTCCCAGTGGTAACGATAGATACGACACAATAAGTGTGTTTGTGTGTGTGTGTATGAATTTCTGTAACCAGATCCTCCTCCTCCACAAAAGTTTGGGTGCGGCCGAAACCAGTGTTGCAAGGTGTGTCTCTCTCTCAGTGTGTGTGTGTGTGTCTCACTATTTCTTTGTGTGTGTGTCTCTCTTTAAGTGTGTTTGTTTGTGTCTGTTAATTTGTGTGTGTGTGTGTGTTCCTGTCTCTTAATGTGTGTGTGTGTTTGTATCTCAGAGTGTGTGTGTGCGTGTGGATACTGGTTATGCCTCATTGCTGGGGTGGAATCTCTACTATGAATCATTGGACGAAGTGAACACGTACAACATAGAACAATATTGACCATGTTTACTGGTCTGAAGGAGTAACGCTGCCCTGCCTGCAATGCATTGTTCTTCAGACGACAAACTAAAAAGCTAAAATGGCGCTTGTGAAATCATTAAGTCTCTGTTCCTTGCTAAGGTAAAGGCATTAAAACAGCTGAGTGAGTGTGAGTGTGAGTGTGAGTGTGAGTGTGTGTGTGTGTGTGTGTGTGTGTGTGTAGATAATTGGCCCTTCATCTGCAGTCACTGTCTCTGGTAGGAGAGTACACGACAACAAACAGAGTCAAGCCGTACTTTAAACCACTGCTGAACCTCCCTGGAAAGCAAACAGAGGTAACGCAGGGAGGGTCTCCACAAACAGGACACACTTGCTCCATGGCTCGCTGAAGGATAGAGATGTGCTCCTCACATGATGAGATACACAGCGGTAGCCTTCATGTGGAAGCCTAGGAGTCTAGCGGTTAGGGAGTCAGACTCCCAGATGAAAGGTACTGGGTTTGATCCCGGGCATTCTTCGAAAATCTCTAGGTGTCCTAGTGTGATACGCCCTAACCCTTACCGGTGTGTCGATGGAGAACCGCCACGCTCCTACATATACGTGATCATCAACTGTTGCAGTCTGCAACAGCACACATCTCCATTTCCGTCAAACTTTCACGGAAAGGTTGGAGCATTGACGTCATCCGTCCTATTTGATCCTGGACCGATGACATCATCTCATGTAGGAGGATATAGCCGAGCTTGACGGTTCCCCCTTAAGGACATTTATCTGGATCCACTTAACAAGGACGCTTGTGATAAAAGCTTACTACATGGTTGAAATGTAATGATGCTAATCGATTGTGTGTGTTTTTTTTGTCCCGCAGCCAATGCGTTGCAGTGCTACAAATGCGACTTCGGCTTCGCGGACTTGTGTTTGACATCCAACGTGACGTGCAAAGTGGGCGAGCAGTGCTTCAGTGGATCCGGGAAAGCAGGTGAGCGTGCGCATGCGCAGCACACGGAGCCCCAGAGATACTGCGCGTGCTACGAAGCGGGTAACGCCAGTCCATACCGCCTCCCCGTTCTCCGAATGTCTGCTGTCGGATGTAGTCGCGGCCTACCTGCCGGACGGCATTCTTCCGCTGGAACGTTGCACAACATCCGGAATTTATTTATGCTAAAAATAGACGAGGAACATTTTAATTAGTGGATGTTTTAGATTGAAACCATCTAATACATTGGCAGGGAAATCGAACCATGCAGCCAAATGACCAGTAGCAAGATGTGAAGGTGTTAACTCCCAGCCCAAAGGTTCTGTGTTTGGACCCCATTGTCTTCAGCCTAACCTGTAGGCATCGACCAATTGTATATTGGTCTATATAATATACGATTATAATTCATAGACTAAGAGCAATCCATCCTGACTATTATTGAACTAAAGTCATAAATCTTGTTTTGTTTTTTATATTCAAGAAATGTCATAAGTCACAAATGTGGTGTTAAATCTTAGCCATTTATATATTTTGTTTCTACATTTGATTGTAGTTACTATTAGTGATGGAAGAAATAGGCTTCCCAAAAGCTGCAATTGAATACACGGTCCAGAACGAGTAGGCCTACTCGTTTTGTAGGCGCTTTTGTTTTTGGTGCGGGAAAAAAGAACAGCAATAGTTTCCACCAATTTAAACATATCTAAAGTCAGCTTTAACACGTATTTTATACAGTCTATGTGCGTTACAGCATTTTCAATATGCCTTTTGCTGTTGTTGAGCTAGCGGGATACACTTCTAAACTATGATTTTAATGTTGTATCCATTAAATGTTCCTGGGGAGACTATAATAATAATGAAAGCACGTGCTTAACATAACAAAATTTGCTGACAAGCTTTAGTCTGCAAATTAGTGGTCTAATCCACTATGAGGGCTCTGCCCTAGTGGTTTCTATTTCTGTTACAACTTTCCCTCCACAGATGAGGGTTAGGGGTGAGATGAACAAAGTGTCATCTTAGCATATCTCATCTCTTATCTTAAATGACGCTCTGGTCTCTGGTTCCCCAGCTGGCTTTTTGGACATAAAGTCAAAGGGGTGTCTGCTGACATCCAAATGCAACCAGACGGAAAACACCCCGGTGCCCTTCATTGCCAACGCCACCCTCTTTGCAGTCACCAAGACCTGCTGCAACACAGACCTCTGCAACGCAGCTCCCGGGCCCAACGCACTGCCCCTGCTGCCCCTGCTGCTCACCTCCCTCACCTCCCTGCTCATGGCCACGGTCCTGGTCTGAGGAGCACACACACATGGAGATGTGCATACACACACACACACACGGAGATGTACATACACGCACACACATAGATAGAGATGTACATACACACACACACACAGATGGAGATGTACATACACACACACACACAGATGGAGATGTACATACACGCACACACACAGATGTACATACACGCACACACATAGATAGAGATGTACATACACACACACACACACAGATGGAGATGTACATACACGGCACACACACACACACACACACACACACACACACACACACACACACACACACACACACACACACACACACACACACACACACACACACACACACACACATATATGGAGATGTACATACAAGCACACATACACACAGATAGAGATAGGGATTTTACACACACACACACACACACATAGAGATGTACATACACGCACATACACACACAGATAGATGTACACATACACACGCACACACAGATAAATATAGCTTTACAGATGCAAACACAAACACACACACACACACTTGTTATACGATCATACCTATACACATATCTGCACAGCCAATTTTCCAAACGATGCATTATAAAGACAACCACACACACGCAGCCAAATCAACACACACACACATGAACGTATCCGTTTGCTTTTGTCCCCACACGACTCACACAGGGCTGATGGTGACGCTTGTCTGTCTGATCCTAAAGATTTTTATTATTATGTCATAACTATATGAAACCTTTTTGAGTCTGTTCACTGTGCCGTTCATGTTCATAACAATTAAACAATTGGTTTCCTCTCCATTTGAGGATTTTCTTTTTGTGCGAAGTTGCAACTAGATCTCACTATTTAACTGTTAATTAGTTAATATAGTTAACTGTTGATTAACTGTTAATTAATTGTTAGTTAACACTTATTACAGCTTCAACTAACGTGAATTAATGTACCCTTATTGTAAAGTGTTACCACATTTTCATTAAAAACCTGAACACAAAGCCCTATTCAGCCGATAATCAGGCATACAACTATCAAACAAAGGATGATTGCAGTCTACCTACGGTAGATCCTGTGTGTTATTCAATACTACCATACAATACTGACATGTTGCAGATGACGTGTGTGCCATCAGCATCCACAGCAACGTCCTGAGAGCCGAGGACCCGCTGGTAAACAAATACAAGTAAACATGGGAGCTGCGGTTTTTCTGGATAAAGACCATTGTAAAGTCAACATTTCTCAACCGATTCCAATGAGTCGTTTTTATTTTTCATATCAGCTCATATTGTTTACATCAAATATAAATGTGATTAAAAAAATTCAGCAATTACTCCTCGTTGATCACAAACCCTTGCATAAAAACAACTCATCGAAATCCATTGAGAAAATGTAATGCTTTTCATCCAGAAAAACCGCAGCTTCGCCGTTTCCTTCTTATTAAAGGTATTTTGTTTTACGGTCCAGTGCTGACCTCTCCAATATGGGGGTGATGCATACAGGTCGAAGCTGTGGATGCTGCTTCTATGCATAGATGTCTACGGTGTAAACGGCCTGTTCCTGCGCTGCTCTGGTTGAACTGGTCCAACATCTTCCCGCTCCAAAAATGAGGACATTCATTTGTTCAGTTATTGCCAAGTGAAGACGATTTATGTCTGCCGGGCAACAAGGCCCCGGGTCATCTCGCAGAAATCCTTCTCGGCATTTCTGTATGACGTGATTAAGGCGCGTCAGAATGCATCACGGGATCTTTCGTTGTTGCCGATACGCCGCCCTTTTGAGACGACGCGAGAGAGCTGTGGCAACTTCTCCGAAGTCAACGTAAAGCAACCGTAACCAAGGCTACTGGAAATGTCGTCTTGATTTGAAAACAGAAGTTGTTCTGGCTTTGGACCCGTTTAATCTTTGTTTTAGTGGTTAAACAACATTTTAGATTAGGCTGGGAATATTCCCCGAGCAAATAAATAAACAAATAAACACGTGAATAAATGATTAGACAAACAAACAAGTAAATGAATACATTAATAAATCAATCAATAAATGCTTCGGGGCGCGATGGCTTGCAAATAATAGGAAGACATAGACATCCAAATTCCAGAATGTAGCAGTGACGTGATTCCATACTGATCCTATTGTTAGTCGCTTAAGTGGACCGTCAAACCAAACTGGTTTTTTAAACCTCACACGCCTCTTTATGCTTAGCGTGTCTTTGTTCCTGTTTGTTCCTCCTGTAGTTATGGACATGAGTACAGGGCAAATGTGACGGCCTTTTGGTGTAGTAGTGGTGGTGGTGGTGGTGATGGTGATGATGTGTTGGGGGTGGAGTGATGGTTGTGGTGACGGTGGTGGTGATAGTAACAGTGATGGTGGTGGTGATGGTGACGGTGGGGGTGGTGGTGGTGGTGGTGCTAGTGGTTATGCTAGTGGTGGTGGAGTAGGGGTGGTGGCAGTGATTCAATGCAACCCATTACACCTGAATGATTTGAATCGATGAATGGACCATATATCCTAGCCTTCTTTTAAACCGACATTTGTTTTCCTTTTCAAAACGTACCCTAGAAGGACGACACGTGTTAACCAGACACCAATAAATCAGAGTGCCCACAACTCAGCAATAGACACCTGAGTGACCTTTAACCCAGTCATTTCACCACCACTTCAACCTCGCGCACCACCAACACCACTACCAATACCACCACCCATACCACCACCCATACCACCATCAATACCACCACCAATACCACCACCACCCATACCATCACCCATACCCCCACCCATACCACCACCAATACCACCACCCATACCACCATCCATACCACCACCAATACCACCACCACCCATACCATCACCCATACCCCCACCCATACCACCACCCATACCACCACCCATACCACCACCACCAATACCACCACCCAAACCACCACCCATACCACCACCCATACCACCACCACCGATACCACCACCCAAACCACCACCCACACCACCACCACCCATACCACCACCCATACCAACACCACCCATAGCACCACCCATATAAACACCTTTACCACCACCCATACCACCACCCCCCATACCACCACCCATACAAACACCCATACCACCACCCATACTACCACCACCAATACCACCACCCATACCACCACCACTTAAATCACAAACATGAGGAGCTGGGAAGCTCCTCAGCAAACACCAGTGATGAGGGTTTCTGTGAGGAAGAGGTGACCAAACTGGTTCCTGTTGTCCTACAGCTTGAGTGGTTCCAGTCCTGCTGGGTTTGGACTGACTTTCGTCGAGTGGGTCCGTCAGTAACCTCTGGTTCCCTTGTTGGACGAAACTTAAATAAAGACGTTTAGGTTGATAATGTTTTTGGGCCTTGAGAATGCCACAGGTAACGAAGCAACCTAGCGCTATCCTAGGTCATATGTCATTGTCTTGATTACAGCATGTGGTCCATGACTGGTGACAAACAATGTCATACCAATGCAATCTTTTTCTTTTCATGGGCGAGACTAGAAGGCTTCAAGCTGCACAACGAGTCCCACCTAAACCCCCCCCCCCCCCCGCTGCCATACATTGTCAGGTTTCTCTCTCTTTCTCTGGGTGTCGTAACTCCCCGCATGAGGAATGCAAAACAACCAGTTGAACCCCAACACACCCCACCTTGCTCCATCTCACCTTCAAGGGACAGTATATAACAACCGGGACCCGTGTGAACACACTCATCAGCTCTTCTCCTGTCTCCTCCACTTCTAAAGGACTTCTCAAGACACCCAACACTCTCAAGATGGCCAAGGTTGTGTGCGTGATCGTCGCTGTGCTTGCGTATCTCATGCTTGGTAAGCATCATCTAAAAACAAATCTATCTAAACTATTATCTCCTTCTGTGGTCAAATGAACAATCCTGCGGTTTTCTTCCTATCTTTCTTCTTCTTCTTCTTCTTCTTCTTCTTCTTCTTCTTCTTCTTCTTCTTCTTCTTCTTCTTCTTCTTCTTCTTATAATATGGTAGAGTAGAGGGCAGCCGCAGGATTCAGCTGTGGTGTGTTTGGCCCTTGTTTGGTTGTTAGCGGTTGCTTTAGAATATGACAGGGGTCTGAGAGGGCCGCGGTTCAGGGAAGGAGAATATGAGCCGGAACACAGACATAGAAGACTCTTTTGCTATTAACACTCTTCTAGTACACACAGGGCTTTACGTGTTTGGACCACATCCGATTGGTTACTGGATTAGAGTTAAATTGATTGAACCACAGGACATTCCTTTTGGCTAGTTGACAAATGTTGATGATCACTTCTGGAGCGCCACTCACTATTCTGGATCCAAACAGCTTGCGTCCATCTTGGATGTTCTTTCATATGTTGAGGTTGGTTTCTTAGAGTGAGTATGTCGTTTCAATGACACTTTGATTCTTGAGGGGAAATAACTTCTGGTCAACCAGGCCCCCTGCTGAGAGCAACCGACTCTGGCTTTAAAATCCATCGTTTGCTTTCTGTTTATTTGTTTAAACACATAACAAATCAGGGCGTGGTTACGCTACTAGGAGGTTAAAGCGCCTAACAACGCAACGCAGGCCCAAAAGAACCACGGCAGGGCTGGGGAGTTGTCGGTACCACAGCCTGCTCACAGCTGTTGGAGCAGTTGGTCGGACTGTAATGAAACCGTTTGAATCGTCTGGTTGTTTGGTCCCTGTCCTAACCCACACCTGGCTGAAAAAGGGCCTTCAGGGACATATAACGTTGTCACAATGTGTATATAATGACTGCATTTACCCTGCCAGTACCACTACCAACATCTCTGGATGAATTGTAGTGGAATGAAGTCATTTATATATATATATATATATATATATATATATATATATATATATATATATATATAGAGAGAGAGAGAGAGAGAGAGAGAGAGAGAGAGAGAGAGAGATGGAGAATACCCCACCCTAAACAAATACAAGACAAAAGTTCAGTGACTAAAAATAACAAAGCAAAATGTATGTTGCAGGCTTACAAATGGAATTAAAAGTTTTGTGGATTGTACACTCATGACTTGGGGTGTGTGCGTGTGTGTGTGTGTGTGTATCTTTCAGCGGATTCTCTGGTTTGCAACAAATGCAGCATAGGTCTGGTGGGATTCTGCCTGAACAGCAACACAGAAACCTGCTCAACCAACACCAGCGTGTGCTTCACCGGAAAAGCCTGTAAGTCAAGTTCTCCTCTCAGGAATTGGATTCAGCAGTGGAGTCATGCAGGCGTGATCACGATCAAGACACACACTCACACGCACACACACGCACATGCACGCACGCACATACGCACACACACTCACAAATACACACTCATGCACAGGCACACCCATATGCACACACGCACACACACACACACACAAACACACACACAAATGCACATACCCATTGCTTGACTGGTGGCATACCATCTAAAAGGTGCGTCACTTCCTGGTTCTAATTATCTCTCTCCCTCTCTCCCCCTCTCTCTCTCTCTCTCTCTCTCTCTCTCTCTCTCTCTCTCTCTCCCTCTCTCTCTCTCTCTCTCTCTTTCTCTCTCTCTCTCTCTCTCTCTTTCTCTCTCTCTCTCTCTCTGTCTCTCTCTCTCTCTCTCTCTCTCTCTCTCTCTCTCTCTCTCTCTCTCTCTCTCTGTCTCTCTCCCTCAGCATTCCCCTCCCTCTCGACCTTCGTGGGCTTCAACTCCCAGGGGTGCCGGGAGCCAGCCGGCTGCAACGCCACCACCACCAGCACCCTGCTGGGTGCTAACTTCACCACCGCTTTGACCTGCTGCTCCATCACCGACAAGTGCAACCCCATCACCGTCAGCGGTGCCTCCACCACCAAGCTGTCTCTGGTTGCCGTGTTCGCCAGTGCCCTGTTGGTGTCTGGGTGGAGCACACTGTAGTGGGCTCACACACACACACACACACACACACACACACACACACACACACACACACACACACTTCCCTCCTTCGAAAGAATTGAACCATGACCGCTCCTCCTCTCCTCCTCCTCCTCATCACCTCCATCCCCGCTGAAGACCACTGAGGAAGAGCTTTAAGTTCTCTGTTTTGTTTCCGTGGTGTGTTCTTATTTTGCCATGCAAGTGTAGCAATGTAGTGTTTAGATGGACAAACACTGAATTTACACCATGCCTTACACCATGCCTTTTTTCACTCACTCTATTTATCACCATAATAACAATGATTACTACAAATGTTGGTTGAATGAAATAAATTAAAAAATAAATCGTGTAAATGATATCTGTCTCTATGTTATCATTTAAAAGAGAAGGGATTTGAAGATGATTATTTAGAAATGGCCACTTTGGCGATCCTCAAATCTGTACCAGGGCCAGTTACTGTGTTGTGTAGTGTGACTTACAGGGAGGTTTTATTTGATGACAACACATCTTCATTCTAATGCTAGCGATGTTATGTGAAATGTTATGCAACCCGATGCTACGCTACCGATGCTACATGCTACAGCTAATATGCCATCCCTCTCATACACACAGAATGCAACCCTTTGCACTTTGCTTTGTGGCTCATGAACCACAGGGCTGCTTTGGTGAAAGTCATTCTGGGTAAGGCAGGAAAGTAACACACAGGAGCAGAAAGAATAAAAAAGACAGGATAAGTTCAAACAATAAAATGATAAAGCACAATAATACACGTAACTGGGAAGCTAAACCCTGGGAGGGATGGTAGCTTACATTGATGTTAGAGGTTTTATAACGATGTCAAAGTCTTTGAGTCGTGAGGTTGGGCCTGTTGCTTTCAACAAAGGTGGATCATAAATTCACATGTTCACATAAATTCACATCAATTCCCATAAGTTCTCATTGTGGACCACTGTCGACAATGAGGGTGGTTTCGGGAACTCAACCTCAGTCATGCAGAAACTATTACATCTCAGGTGCAGCTCTCGGCCACAGCCACAGGAATCTATACACGAAACAACACTCCTGTGCTTCTGACAGCGCTTTGAAAATAATCACACACATTTAAATGTACAGTTGAATTATAGTGAACAAGTTCAGTTCTCTTGAGTTGTTATTACACCATTTACATTAGTTGTTTCTTTTTACTTCTTATTTTATTAAATAAGTAATTAAGTAAAATAGAAAGGGCAGATAAAAAGCTTTTTTTGTTTATATATTTTTTTTATTTTTCTTGAGATTGATTCTTTCTCTAGTTTGGAAAAGAAACAACACACACATATATATATATATACACACACACACAGGCATGCACGCACGCACTCACGCACACACACACACACCACAAAGCCCTGGCAGTACACACAGTACAGCGATTACACTTTCCCGTCCATTGCGTTCATTCCTTCAATAGGTTGGTCGTTCCAGGTCTATACAGGGTTGGTCCATATGTCGGTGGCCAACGTCTCCAGAGAAATAAACAGAAATTAAATGTGAGTCACCGAGACATCTTCAGTTCACGTGAATTACAAGTTTGCATTCTTAATTCTGATTCTGAATGGGAATTACAAGTTTGCTTGTGTGTCAAGCTAGAATCATTCTATTGTACAATGTGTTAGAGTTAGGGGTGAGGGGTTAGGGGTGAGGAGTTAGGATTTAGGGGTTAGGGGTTAGGAGTTAGGCCAGGGGTGAGGAGTTAGGGGTTAGGGGTTAGGGGTTAGGAGTTAGGCCAGGGGTGAGGAGTTAGGGGTTAGGAGATAGGGGTGAGGAGTTGGGAGTTAGGAGTTAGGGCAGGGGTTACAGGTTAGGCGTCAGGGGTTGGGAAATAGGAGCTAGGAGTTAGGAGTTAGAGCAGGGGTGAGGCCTTAGGGGTTAGGAGTTAGGGGTGGGGCATGAGGATTAGGAGTTAGGGTTATTCCCCTTTCCCTACGTCTGTACTACTCCGTAGTACGTAGGAAGGCTGCTGTTGAAGGATATTCAGCCAAGTCTAGATGTTTACATTGTGATGACATCCAGAACGGCTCTGATAAGCTCAACGGGAATTGATCTGAGAGAGAGACATTTCTACTGTATTATATTCACAGTTAAGTTTTATGTTTACACAAGAACACACGCGCCAATGGGTTTTCTTCCTCTGAAGAAATAAAATAAAGAGAAAATCTAAAACAAAGGCTCCCATCATAAGCATCAAAGTTGTCGTTACCAGGCACCACATACATATTGCATTATAAGCACGCAGCAGACACTTTAATTCAAAATCAATGTTCAAGTGGTTTATTGTCAGATGTGCTGTATAACATGGCCATTCTGTAAACTGAAACTCCACTGACAAGGTGAGGGTCATTTCGCCTTGTAAGACCATCCTGATCTCACAAGTTCACATTCTGTCTCTCTGCAGATCAGTATGACCTCAAGCCCATTGAAAGCCTCCCAATTTATTTGTAAAGATCAGTCCAATCAGCCCTCAGGGAATGGAGTTTCAGTTCACGACAAAGCAAGGAGTGCCCCAGTCGGCGCCCGAGGAGAGTGTAGAAATTGAAGGACCAATCAAAACAGTCAATAACTTTTTAGCCCGGAAGGCTTTTTTCAGGAGATATGTTTTTGTTCCAACCCGATCTGGCAAGAGTGAAGAAAGCCAGAGTGTCCCTTAGTTATTTAATCTGACTGGCAGGAGTTTTCACTAAGGCTATCTAGTGGCATAACACTTGTTACGACCCCAATTGGTATCTAGGGGTATCTTTGGGGAGTAACAAATAATGTTTTTCCGGGGGACAAGGAGGAGTCTCAGACAGAGGTAAAGGTTAACAAAAAGGTTTATTAAGGTAACGCAAAACCACTTTCCCAAAAGGGGAAAACACAAAGGGAAACAACTACTGGTCAACCAAAACTACAACTAAACACTAACTAACCAAGATAGCTCACTATACCAGTTCCACGAGAAGAAACACAACACTTCGTTCACTAGTTTCCACAAATGCAGCACGTTATCTGCCGAATGGCCCACTGGCTCCTGTGCTCTGATCCGCTCCCAGCTTATATAGCCCTACCCTGAGCAGGTGCACTCAATTTCCTGATTGCTTGAGTGCTGCAGGAGGAGGGACAGACAGTAGGCTGGGGAGAGAACACAGTTAGCCACACAAAAACACACTACGTCCGTAACACTCCCCCCCATAAGAGCAAACGGGTAGTTTGCAACATTAGAGCAACCACTACTCTAACTGTCACATCGCAGGGGAAGTTGCACACTCACTTCCCCACTGTCACATAAGGTGGTCTGTGATCTGTCCATCTAGTGCTAAAAATGTAAGAATCGGTAACCTGCAATCCGACCACCTTACCGTCAGAAGTGTACAAGATGATTCCACGAGCCGCTGGAACACCACGTTCAAGCTGGCTAAATGGTCAGCCCAGGTGTCAGTACACCACCACATCATCAAAATACACATCACAGTTAGCAAGAACTGATTGCCAGACTTCGTCTTGGGCAGAGGGCCAACGCAATCCACAACTGAATCATCTGATGATTCAGCTAGTCGCGAAACCCACTTACGCATCAACACTCCGTCATCCAGACGGAATGACTGTTTCCTACTGTCCTTACAATCATTTTCCTTGACTGCGGCGAAACACTTTGACAGGGAAGAATCCCTTTTCTGAGCACTTATCAGTGCCTCACGAGTCAATGATAATGGTGCCTCAGAAGCACTAACTAACTCTTCCACCGCTTCACACTCCTTCAATGCGCCATCCACCAACCCGTCATCAGGTGACAACACTTCCTCAGACAAAATAGAAGAAAATAAGAAGTCTGACAATTCTACCTCTTGAGCCTGTTTTTTAGCTTGAGTCCTAGTCAAAACACTAACCTTAAACACATCCGGATGATGGCTAACCAGGTCATCAGGGTCAGATTCAATAATGGGAACACTAACAACCTCAGGAGTAGGGTAGACCTTCCCTCCCGCTATGTCGTTACCCATTATGAAGTCAACACCTTCGACAGGAAAACTGGGGCGGACAGCAACTGGGAAGAAACCCGTAATCAAATCCGATTTCACATGGACGTAATGAAGAGGTGCGGGTACAAAACCCATCCCAATACCTCTTACTATAGTGCTTGTATTACAGGCAGAGGTATCACTCACGGGCAGGATACTAGAAAGAATGAATGACTGAGAGCCACCAGTGTCTCGCAACACTGTGACTGAACGTTGGTCATCCAACTTTCCAGTGAGAGACACAGATCCGGTGAAGATGAAAGGCTTAAAGCACTCATCAGGTAGGCTTTTATCTACGGGGCGGCTACCGGTGGGCACTGTTTTAATCAAACCCATACCCTTCGTCGGTTTGAAAACTACCCCTGCTGGTTTTGGACCTGGCACCTGCTGCTTACGCTTCAGAGCCATGCAATTGGCGATAAGGTGACCAGTCTTGTGGCAGAAGAAACACTGTCTCTCAGCCACAGGACATAACAAGGGCGCTCTGGGCTGGGGGATACGTGCATCACCAGACCTCTGCGAAAAACCACGATTGAATGAATGATCTGGTTTATTAAAAACACTCTTGTGCATGAGAGCGAACTCTTCCGCCAGCGTAGCAGCCTGCTGTAATGTAGCTACCTTCTGCTCATTCAGATAAATCACTGTACGCTCAGTCACACAGTTTTTAAACTCCTCCACCAGCATCAGCTCACGCAGTAAAACATAGTCCTTTGCCTTACATGATGCACACCATCGGTCAAAGAGGATCTCTTTCTCCCTAGCAAAGTCAATGTAATTCTGAGTCGTCGTCTTTCTAAGACTTCGAAAACGCTGTCTGTATGCCTCTGGTACTAGCTCATACGCCCGAAGAATAGCGCTTTTTACTTTCTCATATACTAGACTATCTTCAGTAGAGAGAGAAGTACACGCTTCCTGAGCCTTACCAGTTAACTTACACTGCAGAAGTATAGCCCACACATCCTTTGGCCAATGCAAAGCGACGGCAATGCGCTCGAATGCACCAAAGTAGGACTCAATCTCAGTCTCTTGAAAAATAGGGACCATTGCAACATTCTTTCGTACATCAAAGGCATTATCAGAACCTGACGGTGACCGTCCGCCAGAGCTAGAGGCCATCGCCGATGTCCTAGCATCGACTTCACTCCTCTGCAACTCTAACTGACGCATCCTGATAGCTGTGTCTGCCTCCAATTTTTTCAACTCATACTCCCTCCGTGTCTCTGACTCTATTTCCAACTTTTTCAACTCTAATTCCCTCCTGAGTTGAAACTCTCTCTCCTCCTTTCTTTCCTGCCTCTCCTGCTGAAGACGAGCTAAACGCATCTTCAATCGGGCACCTCCCACAGAACCAGAAGTTGTCTCTATAGAGTGGCTCAAACCGTGGCATCGTGTAAGGTTTTACCTCTTCCTCACTACCCTCTCCACCTGGAGTAAAACCACCAGGCTGTGGCTCAATCACTCCTTCCTGACTCTCACCCGGGGATACCGCTGCAGTAGCCCCGGCCACCACACCAGGAGACTCCTCCAAAACCTGTGAGGCCAGAATTCCCTTTTCTAGCAGTCCTCTTAAAAGGACAGCCCTCAGATTTTTTTTAATAAGCGACCGTGAAACAGAAATACCGTAATAATCGGCAATCATACACAAATCATCCTTCCTACAGCCATCAACCTGACTTAAAGTAGGATGAGCAACAAACTCCTCTAAGCTAAACACTGCCATTCTACCAGAAGGCAAACCACAGTGACTGCAGTCCGAAGCTAATCACGTAGTAGGTTAGGCTAAGCTACAAACAAATAGTTCTACCACACCCACGTACTGAGTTAGCAACCTTAAGTCCTCCTTCACTGGTGAAGAGTGTGATAAGCGTCAATGCCAGGTGCCACACACACGCGAATACCACGCTCAGCCTTATAGAAAACGACTTCCTCAATTCCTATACCTAACACCAAAGCTATATCTATCTATCTATCTTCTGGAGCTTGCCGGGCTCGAGGCGACTTTAAAGGCTAAACTTCAGCGGCCGGAGCCCTGAAACGCCTACCTCCGTCTGGGAAACTAGTCCCCGCCCAGGATTCACTCCGAAAACAAGAAAGGTAAAACAACAAATGAGTGCCCGAAGGAAAGACTAATACAGTCCAGCTGGACACTCCCCTATCTAACTGAGGAAGCAGATTAACCGTTTAGCAAAGGCTGAACACATGGCCACCCAGACAATGATACTCACCACGCTAGCCACCAGAGCCGTCTATCAAAGCTTCTCCTTGTCGATCCTGTATGAGCCCCCACTTGTTACGTGTTAGGCATCTACGTCCATCTAGGTATAAAATAAAATATAAAGTACGAGGTGCATTAAGGTACAATTCACAGTAGCAAGATGGATGTAGAATTATGTAATGTAAGTGTTCAAAGGGAGTTGGTGGTGGTGATATTGACGGTGGTGGTGGTGGTGGTGGTGATGGTGACGGTGGCGGTGGTGGTGGTGGTGGTGGTGGTGGTGGTGGTGGTGGTGATATTGACGGTGGTGGTGGTGGTGGTGATGGTGACGGTGGGGGTGGAGTGATGGTTGTGGTGACGGTGGTGGTGATAGTAACAGTGGTGGTGGTGGTGATGGTGATGGTGGGGGTGGTGGTGGTGGTGCTAGTGGTTATGCTAGTGGTCGGTGTAGTGGTGGTGGCGTAGGGGTGGTGGCAGTGATTCAATGCAACCCATTACACCTGAATGATTTGAATCGATGAATGGACCATATATCCTAGCCTTCTTTTAAACCGACATTTGTTTTCCTTTTCAAAACGTACCCTAGAAGGACGACACGTGTTAACCAGACACCAATAAATCAGAGTGCCCACAACTCAGCAATAGACACCTGAGTGACCTTTAACCCAGTCATTTCACCACCACTTCAACCCCGCGCACCACCCATACCACCACCCATACCCCCACCCATACCACCACCCATACCACCACCCATACCACCATCAATACCACCACCAATACCACCACCACCCATACCATCACCCATACCCCCACCCATACCACCACCCATACCACCACCAATACCACCACCACCACCCATACCAAAACCACCCATACCAACACCACCAATACCACCACCCATACCACCACCCATACCACCACCACCAATACCACCACCATCAATACCACCACCCATACCACCACCACCAATACCACCACCCATACCACCACCCACACCACCACCCATACCACCACCACCCATACCACCACCCATACCACCGCCACCAATACCACCACCAATACCACCACCCATACCACCACCCATACCACCACCACCAATACCACCACCCATACCACCACCACCAACACCACCACCCATACCACCACCACCAATACCACCACCCATACCACCACCCATACCACCACCACCCATACCACCACCCATACCATCACCCATACAAACACCCATACCACCACCCATACCACCACCACCAATACCACCACCCATACCACCACCCATACCACCACCACCCATACCACCACCCATACCATCACCCATACAAACACCCATACCACCACCCATACCACCACCACCAATACCACCACCCATACCACCACCACTTAAATCACAAACATGAGGAGCTGGGAAGCTCCTCAGCAAACACCAGTGATGAGGGTTTCTGTGAGGAAGAGGTGACCAAACTGGTTCCTGTTGTCCTACAGCTTGAGTGGTTCCAGTCCTGCTGGGTTTGGACTGACTTTCGTCGAGTGGGTCCGTCAGTAACCTCTGGTTCCCTTGTTGGACGAAACTTAAATAAAGACGTTTAGGTTGATAATGTTTTTGGGCCTTGAGAATGCCACAGGTAACGAAGCAACCTAGCGCTATCCTAGGTCATACGTCATTGTCTTGATTACAGCATGTGGTCCATGACTTGTGACAAACAATGTCATTCCAAAGCAGTATTTATCTTTTCATGGGCGAGGCTACAAGGCTTCAAGCTGCACAATGAGTCCTACCTAACCCCCCCCCCCCCCCACCCCCCCCCCCCCCCCCCACCGCTGCCATGCATTGTCAGGTTTCTCTCTCTTTCTCTGTGTGTCATAACACGCCGCATGAGGAATGCAAAACAACCAGTTGAACTCCACCACACCCCCCCTTGCTCCATCTCACCTCCAAGGGACAGTATTTAACAGCTGGGCCCCGTGTGAACACACTCATCAGCTCTTCTCCTGTCACCTCCACTTCTAAAGGACTTCTCAAGACACCCAACACTCTCAAGATGGCCAAGGTTGTGTGCGTGATCGTCGCTGTGCTTGCGTATTTCATGCTTGGTAAGCATCATCTAAAACCAAATCTATCTAAACTATCATCTCCTTCTCCTGTGGTCAAATGAACAATCCTGCGGTTTTCTTCCTATCTTCCTATCTTTCTTCTTCTTCTTCTTCTTCTTCTTCTTCTTCTTCTTCTTCTTCTTCTTCTTCTTCTTCTTCTTATAATATGGTACAGTAGAGGGCAGCTGCAGGATTCAGCTGTGGTGTGTTTGGCCCTTGTTTGGTTGTTAGCGGTTGCATTAGAATATGACAGGGGTCTGAGAGGGCCGCGGTTCAGGGAAGGAGAATATGAGCCGGAACACAGACATAGAAGACTCTTTTGCTATTAACACTCTTCTAGTACACACAGGGCTTTACGTGTTTGGACCACATCTGATTGGTTACTGGATTAGAGTCAAATTGATTGAACCACAGGACCTTCCTTTTGGCTAGTTGATGATCACTTCTGGAGCGCCACTCACTATTCTGGATCCAAACAGCTTGCGTCCATCTTGGATGTTCTTTCATATGTTGAGGTTGGTTTCTTAGAGTGAGTATGTCGTTTCAATGACACTTTGTTTCTTGAGGGGAAATAACTTCTGGTCAACCAGGCCCCCTGCTGAGAGCAACCGACTCTGGCTTTAAAATCCATCGTTTGCTTTCTGTTTATTTGTTTCAACACATAACAAATCAGGGCGTGGTTACGCTACTAGGAGGTTAAAGCGCCTAACAACGCGACGCAGGCCCAAAAGAACCACGGCAGGGCTGGGGAGTTGTCGGTACCACAGCCTGCTCACAGCTGTGGGAGCAGTTGGTCGGACTGTAATGAAACCGTTTGAATCGTCTGGTTGTTTGGTCCCTGTCCTAACCCACACCTGGCTGAAAAGGGCCTTCAGGGACATATAACGTTGTCACAATGTGTATATAATGACTGCATTTACCCTGCCAGTACCACTACCAACATCTCTGGATGAATTGTAGTGGAATGAAGTCCTTTATATATATATATATATATATATATATATATATAGAGAGAGAGAGAGAGAGAGAGAGAGAGAGAGAGAGAGAGAGCGAGAGAGTGAGAGAGAGCGAGAGTGAGAGAGAGAGAGAGAGAGAGAGAGAGAGAGAGAGAGAATACCCCACCTCAAAAAAATACAAGACAAAAGTTCAGTGACTAAAAAGATCAAAACAAAATGTATGTTGCAGGCTTACAAATGGAATTAAACGTTTTGTGGATTGTACACTCATGACTTGGGGTGTGTGCGTGTGTGTGTGTGTGTGTGTGTATCTTTCAGCGGATTCTCTGGTTTGCAACAAATGCAGCGTAGGTCTGGGGGGATTCTGCCTGAACAGCAACACAGAAACCTGCTCAACCAACACCAGCGCGTGCTTCACCGGAAAAGTCTGTAAGTCAAGTTCTCCTCTCAGGAATTGTATTCAGCAGTGGACTCATGCAGGCGTGATCACGATCAAGACACACACCCACACACCCACACTCACACACACACACACACACACACACACACACACACACACACACACACACGCACGCACATATGCACACACACTCACACATACACACTCACACATACACAAACACACACACAAATGCACATACCCATTGCTTGACTGGTGGCATACCATCTAAAAGGTGCGTCACTTTCTGATTCTGATTCTAATTCTCTCTCTCTCTCTTTCTCTCTCTCTCTCTCTCTCTCTCTCTCTCTCTCTCTCTCTCTCTCTCTCTCTCTCTATGTCTCTCTCCCTCAGCATTCCCCTCCCTCTCAGTCTTTTCGGGCTTCAACTCCCAGGGGTGCCGGGAGCAGGACGGCTGCAACGCCACCACCACCAGCAGCCTGATTAATGTTAACTACACCACAGAGGTGAACTGCTGCTCCACCGACAAGTGCAACCCCATCACCGTCAGTGGTGCCTCCACCACCAAGCTGTCTCTGGTTGCCGTGTTCGCCAGTGCCCTGTTGGTGTCTGGGTGGAGCACACTGTAGTGGGCTCACACACACACACACACACACACACACACACACACACACACACACACACTTCCCTCCTTCAAAAGAACTGAACCATGACCGCTCCTCCTCTCCTCCTCCTCCTCATCACCTCCGTCCCCGCTGAAGACCACTGAGGAAGAGCTTTAAGTTCTCTGCTTTGTGCCCTTTGTCACGTCTACGAATCGCGTACTTAGGATCGCGTGCGTTGAAGTGCATGCGCCTGTCTCTGATCGATGCTAACGGTGGATTCTTGTTTTTTCCGCGGTGTGTTCTTATTTTCCATGCAACTGTAGCAATGTAGTGTTTAGACGGACAAACACTGAATAGGCTGCCTTACACCATGCCTTTTTTCACTCACTCTATTTATCACCATAATAACAATGATTACTACAAATGTTGGTTGAATGAAATAAATAAAAAATAAATCGTGTAAATGATATCTGTCTCTATGTTATCATTTAAAAGAGAAGGGATTTGAAGATGATTATTTAGAAATGGCCACTTTGGCGATCCTCAAATCTGTACCAGGGCCAGTTACTGTGTTGTGTAGTGTGACATACAGGGAGGTTTTATATGATGACAACACATCTTCACTCTAATGCTAGCGATGTTATGTGAAATGTTATGCTACCCGATGCTACGCTACCGATGCTACATGCTACAGCTAAGATGCCATCCCCCTCATACACACAGAATGCAACCCTTTGCACTTTGCTTTGTGGCTCATGAACCACAGGGCTGCTTTGGTGAAAGTCATTCTGGGTAAGGCAGGAAAGTAACACACAGGAGCAGAAAGAATAAAAAAGACAGGATAAGTTCAAACAATAAAACAATAAAGCACAATAATACACGTAACTGGGAAGCTAAACCCTGGGAGGGATGGTAGCTTACATTGATGTTAGAGGTTTTATAACGATGTCAAAGTCTTTGAGTCGTGAGGTTGGGCCTGTTGCTTTCAACAAAGGTTGATCATAAATTTACATATTCACATAAATTCACATAAATTCACATAAATTCACATTGTGGACCACTGTCGACAATGAGGCTGGTTTCGGGAACTCAACCTCAGTCATGCAGAAACTATTACATCTCAGGTGCAGCTCTCGGCCACAACCACAGGAATCCATACACGAAACAACACTCCTGTGCTTCTGACAGCGCTTTGAAAATAATCACTCTCACTTAAATGAACATTTGAATTATAGTGAACAAGTTCAGTTCTCTTGAGTTGTTATTACACCATTTACATTAGTTGTTTCTTTTTACTTCTTATTTTATTAAATAAGTAATTAAGTAAAAAAGAAAGGGCAGATAAAAAGCTTTCTTGTTTATACATTTTAGTTTGTTTCTTGAGGTTGATTCTTTTTCTAGTTTGGAAAATAAACAACACACACACATATATATATATATATATATATACACACACACACACAAAGTTATGCACGCATGCACACACACACACACACACTCACGCACACACACACACACACACACACACACACACACACACACACACACACACACACACACACACACACACACACACACACACACACACCACAAAGCCCTGGCAGTACACACAGTACAGCGATCACACTTTCTCGTCCATTGCGTTCATTCCTTCAATAGGTTGGTCGTTCCAGGTCTATACAGCGTTGGTCCATATGTCGGTGGCCAACGTCTCCAGAAAAATAAACAGAAATTCAATGTGAGTCACCGAGACATCTTCAGGTCACATGAATTACAAGTTTGCATTCTTAATTCTGATTCTGAATGGGAATTACAAGTTTGCTTGTGTGTCAAGCTAGAATCATCCTACTGTACAATGTGTTAGAGTTAAATTCAAATTAGGGGATAGGCATTAGGGGTTAGGAGTTAGGAGTTAGGGCAGGGGTGAGGAGTTAGAGGTTAGGAGATAGGATTTAAGAATAAGGGCATGTGTTACAGGTTAGGCGTCAGGGGATAGGCATTAGGGGTTAAGAGTTAGGGGTTAGGAGTTAGGGCAGGGGTGAGGCCTTAGGGGTTAGGAGTTAGGGGTTAGGGGTGAGGAGTTGGGAGTTAGGAGTTAGGGCAGGGGTTACAGGTTAGGCGTCAGGGGATAGGCATTAGGGGTTAAGAGTTAGGGGTTAGGAGTTAGGGCAGGGGTGAGGCCTTAGGGGTTAGGAGTTAGGGGTGGGGCATAAGGATTAGGAGTTAGGGTTATTCCCCTTTCCCTACGTCTGTACTACTCCGTAGTACGTAGGAATGCTGCTGTTGAAGGATATTCAGCCAAGTCTAGATGTTTACATTGTGATGACATCCAGAACGGCTCTGATAAGCTCAATGGGAATTGATCTGGCTCTCTCTCTAAGCTACACTAAGAGAGAGAGAGAGAGAGAGAGAGAGAGAGAGAGAGAGAGAGAGAGAGAGAGAGAGAGAGAGAGAGAGAGAGAGAGAGAGAGAGAGAGAGAGAGAGAGAGAGAGAGAGAGAGAGAGAGAGAGAGAGAGAAAGAAAGAGAAAGAGAAAGAGAAAGAGAAAGAGAGAGAGAGAGAGATTCATTTATATTATATTATATTCACAGTTAAGTGTTATGTTTACACAAGCACACACGCACAGACACACACCTACAATGATAAAAAAAAATAGAGCGCACGCACACACACACACATTGGGCGGTTATGTTTTTTCTTTCCCTTTTTTCTGATTGATTCTGGCCTTAAGCTGGTAATACTAGTTATTTTAGTTTTTTTAATTGCACCACACAGCAAATAAACATGGAAAAGGTTTCACGTGTCAGTGTTGTGCTGAATAAGTTCTCCTCCTGTCTGGTGAACTGCTGTGATATCTGCTCTCCGATCTCCTCCTATGGCCAAGAAGATGAACAACGTTCTGTTTGCATGCATGCTCATTGCTGGGCTGGTTGCTATGGGTAAGGTCGATTTTTCCTACTAACTGCAGTCATCTTTATCCAAAAATTCTGCTTAGTTCTGGTCTTTTTTTCCTTAGCGGAAAATCACAGAATTTATGAAATATGATGCAAAAGGTGGAATATTGTCCGAATATAATTTTGGGGGTATTCTCCGTTTTTTATATTCTTGTGTGTTTTCTTTACAAAAATATCATAAAATAGTGAACTAATATCAGTCTTGCTGGTGATTACAGAAGTGCTTCAATTATGGGTCGTTAGGGTTACTTTTTAAGTAAATCATGTATTTTAACATCATTTACTTTTTTATGTGATACTACTACTACTACTACTACTGCTACTACTTATACTACTACATTAACTACTGCTACTACTACCACTACTACTACCACTAGTGCTACCGCTACTACTACCACTACTACTACCACTAGTGCTACCGCTACTACTACCACTACTACTACCACTAGTGCTACCACAACTACTACCACTACTACTACTGCTTATACTACTACTACTACTTCTACTACCACAACAACTACTACTACTGCTACTACTACCACTGCTACTACTACCACTACTACCACTACTACTACTTCTGCTACTACCACTTCTACTACTGCTAAATTGAATGATGATAATAATAATAACTTTATTTAGATATTACCATCACAAAATATGAAACAGCAAAGAACAAAAAGATAGTATTTACATATAAACACAATTCCCCCTGTTGCAACACACATCATGAAACGGTTCAGATACATAAGGCTCTAAACGAGCTCTCTGGGTTCCCCCCTCCCGTCTAAACTCTAAAATAACTAAATAACTAATTTAGGACCCAAGATCACCTAGCCCTCTGATTGGATAGTGGTGATCTCCTACAGGAAATGGCTTGTCTGTAACAAATTCAAGTTGGAACATAGTGGAAAGTTTGGAGACTTGTTTGTCCAGATTTAGTTCTCGGTTGGATTGTGACGCTCTCGTTGTTTATTCCTTCGGTAACACTCCCTTGTAGTTTTCACGGTGGTGATGGTGGTTTGCTTCTCCTGCCAATTAACCTGATTAGCTTCATTCTTCTATCTGTCTCATTCACCTGCCTTTACCTCCTCAGTGTGGGACCTTAAATACAGTAGAGAGGAGCCCTTGAGCACCAGACTGTTGATCCTCTGAGTCCTGCTCGTGCCTGCTCTGTTGTCTTCTGATCCACTGAGAACATGGCCGCCGTTTGGACCAGACTTCTTCTTCTGGGAGCGTTTGTTGCCGTCGGTGAGCCAAGATTTAATTTGGTCTTATTGACTCCAAACCCTTGTCTATAAAAACAGGCTTGGGGTGTTAATATTCCTTCGTCATATTTTTTTTTCATCTACATAATCATATTTGATCTAAATTCAGTGCACATTCTCTCACGGTAAAATATATGTTGTGGTTATTAAGATGACGTTTACTATTATATTGTATATGGGATATTATGGTTGCTGTAGATTTAGGATTTCGATTTAGCATTTCGATTTAGATATAAAGATTTAGATTTATATATAACATTTAGCATTTACATTTAGATATATGATTTAGATTTAGATATAAAATGTAGATTTCGTTTTAGGATGTAGATTTAGATTTAACATATAATTCTAATTGTAGATGTGAAAAAGTGACCTGAAAATTGCAGTGCATTTTGGATGGGTGTTTATTTGCTAAATCTGGGAAAAATTAAGCAAAGATTGAGCTTAATCTGGAACAAGTGAAGCACGTTTTTCAGCAGCAAAAGTTTACAAACGGCACCCCATTTTATCTTTCTCTATAAGGGAGAACTCATACTTTGGAGTATAGGTAAGCTAGATGTAGGAAGGGGGGGTTTCTAGACTTGACCCCCCACCCCCGCGTGGGGGTGGGTGGGTGGGGGGGAAGCAGAAGGTTAACGGGGGGGGGGGGGGGGGGGGGGCGTTAACCTTCATTTGAGACAGTCTCTCCCAACTACACTAATTACGCGCCACTTAACATTTTCCCCATCATACTCCTGTCCTATTGTCTTTTTTTCTCACTCAGCAGGTATGCCTCCAGGCGAGTGCCTGCCGACAAAACTTTCCCTCTAATCTCTTCTGCTCTCCATTCCGCAGCACACGGGCTGACGTGCCGCCGGTGTCCCATTGGGATCTTGGGGACATGTCTGTTTTCCTCTGATGTCGACTGCGACAACTCGACTAGAAGCTGCTTCTTCGGGGACGCGGGTAAGCGGCCCCGCACACACGCTACACACACATCTAACTCAAATGGAAGGAGGTGACACTCGACAACCGTTCATCCGATTGACTTCACACACGGGTGAATTGATAGGTCCGAAGGAAGTGCAGTTTGTCGAGTGTGAAGTTGTTTGGATGAGCGGTGCGCAATACAATACCAGAGGCCATGCAATCGGCTCTCACCGCACTAGTCACATAAATGGGGAAAACATTGGGTTTCCTCCTCATACACACTCATATGGTTGATTTACATTTAGATACCGATTGTAGCTAAATCACAAATTCTTCTGGGACAGAACAGGCGGAATATCTTCAGATCCTAAATGTACCCATGAATCCCCAGGGTAAACTAACTGAGCAATCGTAGAGTTGAATATAGGCCCATGTGTCCGTTTCCCAGCATGCACTAGGGCAGACCTAGAGGCTTGTTTTGTTGTTGTGTTTTCAACTGATTGCGTGTTGCAGCCTCTTACACGGTTTGAATCTTGACAGGGTTCAATGCCACTGGGCTTTTCCGACTTCACAACCGGGGGTGCGTGGACTCGAGCCTGTGTGACAAGACGCAGCTCGGCTCCATCCTGGGAGCCGACTACACCAGCGGCTTCTCCTGCTGCAAGGAGAACCTGTGCAACGGAGTGACGTCGGTGCAGCTGTCGCTCGCCGCCGTCTGCGCCGCCACGCTGGTGTCGCTGTGGGCTAGTTAGGCGACGCAAGGCGCTGCGATCATAGTTCTCAGTAGATGACACGGGGTTACGAATAAATCAATGATTGATGGTATTAGAATTTAAGTGTGCTGATTTCAGTGTGCCGTTTTTCAGAATATGGGTTTAATAAGGTTTACTATTTTTTTTAACTCATTTAAATAATATTGTGGCGATCACGGCCGTGCTCCGTGCCCAAGGGAGTTGTAATTAACCTGTACCCTGGGCTCTCGTCTGGTTCCTCCCTTCGCTGGCGCTACAATATTAAAGAATTAAAGGATCAAAATGTGTGTACCTATGCCAAATCCATTTACCTCTTCCTAGTTAACAATCTCAGTCTGATCAAACGCAAAGTAATCGCCTAAAGCATGTGCCTAGACAAACTAACGACTATTATATAATCTACAATTTGATTAAACAAAATCAGCTGTAAAAAGAATGTACTACAATTTATTTTAAGCACAGCTATTCAGTTTCATACAGAGCGCCTTCAGAGTTTAAAGTTGGTCTAGGCCCTAGACCAATGTAGGGCCTACATTGGCCCTACATTTGATGCTTCATCCACGAACGGAACACACATGACGACATGTTGCTATGTTGATGCCGTATTGCTTAAACAGAATGGAAGTAAATATATTAAATACAATTATTTGGTGTCTATTATTTGATGTAATTATTCTAGCAATGAATGTTGCTATGAAGTCCAAAATGATTAGCTTCTCGTCCCGTGTTTTCTCCTTGTGCGAGGGGGGCCACGTAACATTCGGTTGCAAATGCCGTCGCAGAGGACGGCGACATGGTCCAATATTTAAACTTCGGACAATGCCGTCTGCCGTTACTGTTGCCGGTATTTCCTGGCGGCCTCACCTCATTTGACCGTCGGATGACATTAGGTTTGCAGTCTGCCTGAATCCACGAGAACGCAGACACGGAGAAGTTGTATGTTGTGCCAGAAAGGTTTGAGGAATACTGAGGAATACTGAGGAAGTCAGGCGCCGTAGAAGAGCGACAAACATGTTTGGAGGAGGTCGTATCAAACACAGAACCTTCACCCGGGGTTCATGTCATCATTTGCTGTTTTCAGGCGCAATTTGGTTAGGTTTAGGCAACACAACTACTTGGTAAGGTTTAGGCAACACAACTACTTGGTAAGGTTTAGGCAACACAACTACTTGGTAAGGTTTAGGCAACACAAATACTTGGTAAGGTTTAGGGAACACAACTACTTGGTGGGGGTTAGGAATAATTAGACCAATAGTTTCCCAAACCTTTTTTCTGGGGACCCACTTTTGAAGATGACAAAGCATTGCTACAAAACCATTTCCCCATAACTTTATACAAGGCCTATTATATTACAGACGTACTGAATTGATAAACCCTACAAAGATACCTCTTATTTTTTTGTAACTTCATGTTTTGCACTCATGGATAAATGCATTTAGGCGAGTTAACAGGCTCAACTGTTTTTCATCATTAAAACAATGTAGGCAACATTTTAAACATGAACTTTATATATTCGGTCAAATAAATGCAATGGAAAGAATACTCTTGTCACATCACTAGCACAACAAACAGAATGTAGTCTATTGCAGCCTTTTAAATTGGTAGGACTGCTCGACCCGAGATCACCATTAGAGCTATTTGCTCCTGAATGACGTCACTTCCCACTTTTGGATGACAGCGACTGTTTTTAGTCGATAGCGAGTCACTCGTCCACAGCGCGAGAGGGTGTGCGGTCGGCCACGCCACAACCGCTCCGCTCCAAATGATCAGCAAGCCCTCGTGACCAGAGTTGATCCTGCAGCCAGCTGGTTTAAAGACAACACTGCTAACTAGTGGCTGTAAGGAGGACAACACATCAGCGACATTGACTTCATTTGGCAGACGTGGTGACGAGCAGTTATTCTTATTTTGGTATTGTGGACTTCCTCATCACGTTGACTAGTAGGCCTACAACGTGAACATTTACAGGAGTGAATTTAAGCAATAAATAATACGTCCTAATCTTTTACTTTCACTTAAATGAAAAAGTGTTAAGTAAAAAAAAAGGCATAGTCATAAAAACAGGCCTACATAAAGTGACAGTTAGCCTAATGGCAGAGTATGGGCAATTAGTTATTAATTATCAACGATATCATTCTAACTAACTAGGTTAATAGACTAGACTAATATTAGTCAATAAGTAGCGACCCAAAAATTACACAAATATTTACTAATATTGCCTTCATGAAGGCCTACTGTTAAAAACCTTGAGTGAACAAAAAGCTGCAACAATCGGGCCCAAAATCAACGATATAGTCAGCCAAACATGTAACATTGCACCATTAGTTAATTCATGGGCTTCTTTCTAAGGAAGATATATGAACATATATTCTCTCACGACCCACTAACGGGGCGCCACCTAACAGCTGAACATCCCTGCTAGTTGTTATCCGGCCTACTATTGTATACTGTACCACTAGTTTGAGAACCCCTGGAATATACTGTACTAGCACTGATCGTTTGAGAACTGGGGTCTACTGTACTACAGTCTGGACGTCTGTCTCAGTGTCTGTCTGTCTCAGCGCTACGTGACAGTGGGAGCCATAGAGCGAGCAGGGCAGGAAATGGAGCCGTGATGCGACACAGAGAGGGCGGGGACACTGGTGAGGCGTCAACGGCAACTTCCAGGACTAGGAGGTAAAAAAGAAAAAAGCCTTACGAAATTAATTATTACAATTGTTTTGCTCATTTTTTAGATTGCCAACTCTTTGGCCAAGGGTTGCTTTGTATATGCGTGTCGGTGCTGCTGGTAGGTAGTGGTGGTTTTACGATGGAGGTCTGCAGCGCTACATGCCAGTTACTTTGTGAATGTTGAGCGATTTTGGCGACTCGATGATTTATTTCCGATGTGCTAGAATTAAATACTGGAACTAAGTACCGCACTGCTCTCCCGCCAGCGACTTGTTCCGTCTCACTTGTAAATCTATTTTCTTTCCGATTAGTAATTCGGCGTGAACGTCGGCAAAGATGAGTGACGAAATTCGGCCCAAAGTGGAACTTTTTGTGAAGGTAAGTGAGTGGATGTGACTGGATGGAGAAGTGACGGAGTTTGCACGGAGAGATAAGAGGAAGCTTATCTACTCTCGCACACGCACACTCACATAGGTTATCGATGGCGATAGGGAGAACTTGTGTACACACACACACACACACACACACACACACACACACACACACACACACACACACACACACACACACACACACACACACACACACACACACACACACACACACACACACACACACACAGGGAGATATGTTATCAGTAGAAATAGGGAACTAGTTGTTCTCCTTTTAGAGACGAAAAGTCACACGAAAAGTAGTGTTATTTTAAAACCACATGCTCATTTCCAGTAAATCGTTATATTCATGTCAGTTGCTGAGTCAACTGGTCTATAAAGAACAGCAAGACTAATCTGATTAAGCACACATTAAGATAATGGGACAGACGACTCTAATCTATATTTAGTTGGCCGTGTAGCGAGAGACAACATGCTTGTATATACATAATCAAAGGGTTTCTTGTTCATAGACTGAACAGGCTTCTCCATAATGATTTCTGTGTGTGGATGCATGGCGACTCCCTTCCTCCTTTTTTCTTCATAATGAAAGATGTCGTTGTGACTCACATTTCCTGTGAACCCTCACTACCAACTTCCCATGCCTGTACTGTAAAGGAAATAGGCCAATAGGCATTTTAGTCTATTTTATAGCTAAATTGTATTCTGATGTTTAAGCAGTAACTGCATGGTGTCGTTATTATTTGATTCTGTCTACTATTTGATGTTTGCATGTATTTATTTATTTATTTATTTAAACTGCACAAGTTATAGTGTTACACCATGTCAATCTGGCTGCATAATCAATTATTTCACAAAGTCCAACGGCAGAAATTGGTGTAAATAATCACTCACACTGTCAGGCTATAACTGTTTAATCACGTTCAATGCTAAATGTTTAGAGGGTAACGAACATTTCGTAAGACACATTATTTCTCCCTCTTTCTGGTTAAATCGGACAAGATGGATACATAGTGTGATTAGTTAAGTCAACTGCATCTGCATAGATAGACTTGATCCCAGCTCCATTCTCAAAGAGCTTCCCAGGCCACATTATCGTCAATAAAGCACGACGTCATCTGAGATTCCGGCTGTGTGTGACTTGGTGCAGGCGGGCAGCGATGGCCAGTGCATCGGGAACTGTCCCTTCTCCCAGAGACTCTTTATGGTGCTGTGGCTCAAAGGAGTGACCTTTGACGTCACCACCGTGGACATGACCAGGTCAGACGCCCGAGCCTCTCCACTTCCTCCTCCTTCTCCACCTCCAACCTGCTCTTCTGGCCTTCCTCGTCCCTGTCATCCTCCCCCTTACTCCTCCTACTTCTCCTCGTCCCTGCTCCTCCCCCTTCCTCCTCCCTGTTGTCCTCTCCCTTCCTCCTCCACCCTGCTCCTTCTCCCTCCTTCCTCTTCCCTGTCATCCACCCGCTTCCTCCTTCTCCTCCACCCTGCTCCTCCTCCTTTCTCCTCTCTCATCCTCCTCCTTCCTCCTTCCTCCTCCTCCACCCTCCTCCTCCTGCCTACCTGCTCCACATTCTGTGTTGAATGACTCAACAGAGTTGACTCATTTTCAGATTGTTTGTAGTTTTTGTTTGACAGTTCATTTTCCGCCCTTTTTTGCCCCTATGTTTTCATTAGGATTTAACGTTTCTCACGCACTCGCTCTCTCATTATTAAAATGAAGTATTCCTTCTCAGTTTGTTGACTGACTCCATCTTTTTCTCTTTCTGTCTTCCTCTCTTCAACCCCCTCTATTATTCGATTAAATATTAAAAAATATTCAATGATTACAATATTCGTATATAGTATGTAGTTGTATGTGTGTCTCTCTTTCTGCATCTATCCTTCTCTGTGTCTATCTCCACCTTTCTCTATCTCTCAGAAGACACTTAGATAAAACCCTCTACCTCTCTCCGCAGGAAGCCAGACATCTTGAAGGCTCTAGCGCCCGGCGCTATGCCCCCCTTCCTCGTCTACGGCAGCGACGTGAAAACCGACACCAACAAGATAGAGGAGTTCCTGGAGGACAACCTCTGCCCCCCAAAGTAATCCATCCTTCCATAGTCCTCTTGAAACCACTTCCACACCAGTCTTCTTAAAACCACTTCCACACCATAGTCCCCTTAAAACCACTTCCACACCAGTCCCCTTAAAACCACTTCCACACCATAGTCCCCTTAAAACCACTTCCACACCATAGTCCCCTTAAATCCACTTCCACACCAAAGTCCCCTTAAAACCACTTCCACACCATAGTCCCCTTAAAACCACTTCCACACCATAGTCCCCTTAAAACCACTTCCACACCATAGAAACATGCTCTCAACTTTCCGATTTCTTTGAAATCGGTGACATCGTTTCTGGTTCTCTAGGTTTTGCTTTCCCAGTTGCCGTTAGACCATCCCCTGCCCGCGGTCCTCATCCTGTGTTTGTTGCCCAGGTACCCCCGCCTGGCGGCCCGTAACCCTGAGTCCAACACGGCAGGGATGGATGTTTTCTCCAAGTTCTCCGCCTACATCAAGAACTCCAACCCCCAGCTCAACGACAGTGAGTCAGCACACCCGCACACCGAGCTCTCAGTTCCAGACAGACGAGTCGAACAGAGTTCCTGTAATGCAAGAGATTTGGAAGACAAGAGTGCGACCTAACGCAGGAAAGATCGGTGAAGGATATTAGCAACCGTCGTCATGTGTACTGATCCTGAAATAAATATATATTGGCACCCAATATTGTAGAACCATATTAGCAAATAATATTGGACCGATATTGGCAAATGGCCAACCAATAGTAGACACCGATATTGACAGCAACCAATTTTGGCAGATGATAATAGCAACCATTAATGTGTATGGTTGCGTGTTATCCCCATGGTTACGACCCACGGCAACTTTGTGATACTTTTTTTAGTAAGTCGTTGAGCGTTATCATTAGAGATTATACCATATTATGTAGTATAATTTTCAGAAAAGCTCAGGTTTCTCTCGGACGCCGCAGTTACCCGATGCCCAGAAAGAGCTCCACACGTCCACACAAACCGCGCCGCCGGGGCCCCTTGGTCGTGACGTCGAAGTACCTCGGAAAAAAGGCCCTCAGACGTCACGAAAAGAACGCCACCTGCGTTCGCCGCAGAGTCGAACGTTCACAAAGTGTTTTGGGGAGAATGGCAAAAACATAGGGTTTTACACCTTTTTTGTTCCAAATTATGTTTGTTCCTTATTTCAGTCACAGTGATACAATGGCATAGATGACTGTGTTGACAATCATATAAGAGAAATGACCACGTTTAAAACAAAAACGCAAAAAAACAAACGTGGTAGCTGTCCTCCATGTATGTCATATACAGAGCCTTCCTGTGGCCTGCTGTGAGAGCAGAGTGTGTGTGTGTGTGTGTTTGTTTGTGTGTGTGTGTGTGTGTGGGATCAGACCTAGAGAAAGGCCTCCTTAAGGCGTTGGCGAAGCTCGACACCTACCTTGGCTCGCCACTTCCTGACGAGATCGACCAGAATAGCGCCGATGATGTAACTTCCTCGTCCCGCCCCTTCCTGGACGGCTCAGAGCTGACGTTGGCAGACTGCAACCTGCTGCCTAAACTCCACATCGTGAAGGTAATCTGATGTAATCCCTCCCAGATGAAGACCCCTCTGGCCGGGGTCTTGTTAGCTAATCCGCTAATCCATCTGTGTACCCTGCTGCAGCCCGTCAGGCATTAAGAACACTTTACTATAATTACAATCATATTATAATCGTGAATATTATTGTGAATGATTAATTATTATAATTCATAAAAGTGAATGAACTCTCTCACCTCTGTGTCTCTCTCTCTGTTTCTCTCTTGCTGTCTCTTTCTCTGTCTCTTTCTCTGTCTCTCTCTCGCTGTCTCTTTCTCCCTGTCTCTCTCTATGTCTCTGTTTCTCTCTCTATGTCTCTCTACCAGGTGGTGTCTCTGCGTTACCGTGGTTTCAGTGTGCCTCGCTCCCTGTCTAACCTGTGGCGTTACCTGGACATGGCCTACGCCCGCGAGGAGTTCTCCTCCACCTGCCCCGCCGACGCGGAGATACACCTGGCCTACGCCTCCGTTGCCAAGGCCCTCAAGTAGGATGGGGTGTGTGCACGGGGAGCGCGCACGAGGAGCGTGCACGGGAAGCAAGCACGCCAGCGGGACATTATACTGGGGATCACACACACACACACACACACTTTGGGAGTGGCAGATGAAGAGCATTCTTCCAAAATACATGCACACACTTACACGCACACGTGCGCACACATACACTGCATGTACAAATATCCGTACAAGTACACACACACCTTAACCTACATGTGTAAACTGAACCTTGCTAAATGCCTGTTACGCTGAAAACCTTGACAACCTTCTGGTGTTTTTTTGTATGCTCTGTGAATCCAGAGTCTCTGAATAACTAGTGTTCCCCTTTTGAATGGATGATCGCCATATTCCGTAATTTGCTGTATCATTACCCTGCATGTCTCTCTGCTTATCACAGCATGACCTCTCAGTACACCCTGGCGTAGAAGAAAGAACTGACACGTTAGCTAAAAACGGGTTCATTTCTGTAAAACAATAACTTTCGGTTAAAAGATCTGTCAAAATCTGTTAGAAAAAAACGTTTATTATCAGTTGATTTCACAAACCACAACTAGATCATAGATCTCCTGATCAAGTGTATTTTGTAACAACAGCCGTGTAATATTCTTTATAATATGTCATGACAAATGACTACTGCTACTGCCAGTGCTATTGAGATCAGACAGCCACACACTAAAGTGACCTAGCTAGTTAACAAAACTGTGAACATGACGTGTCTTCTTGTAGTCAGAACACAGTTACAGTGAGGCAGGGGCAGCTTTTGCACATGCAGAGCAACAGAGATCCGTTTTCAGACACAGGAAATGACTTCAATGGAGCTGAACTTCCTTTCTCTGTTCTCCTACTGTGTGAGCAGCTAGGTTTTCATGTGGTCTTCGTGTGTTTGGTTGAGGTTCTTGCCATGCTACTGTGTGTACTTTCTCTGTGCTGGTCTGTCACACCAGACCTCTTCCCTCTCAAGTTTCATGCGAGAGAAGCCCACCTCTCACTCACTCACTCACTCACTCACTCACTCACTCACTCACTCACATGCATTGTTTCAACACAGAACCCACTTAAGAGCCCTTTTGAAACCATTTGGGGGTGTTTTTGGTCTCCATCATACTTCATCTTTATGGAGTGTCAGGGCTCTGGAACACCAGGTTAATTCTCCTATTGAGTTCAGTTGAAAAAAGAAAAACTCGGTTGATCTCGGTTTAAAGAAGTTACTTCCCTTTTCTTTCTGTTTATTTCCATGCGTCAGTGCTCTGTTACAACAGGGTAATTGTACGACTGGATTTCCCTGTCGGCCATTACCATTCACGACCCCTAACACATATGATAAACAAAGCACTTCATGTTGTCTGGATTTTTTATAAATAGCTTTTATAGATAAATGAATGAAGGAGAAGACACTTGTAATGAATTAATGTTGACCGAGGCCATTCGCTTAAAACTTTGTTTTATAGCATAATTAAATACTCGTATGTGAGATATTGTCTTACTATAATGACATTAAATTGTGATAAGTCGCTCTACATTTAGTTAGTTTTATAGTCAAAGTAAATTAACTTGTCTAAATATAATGCCATTAGATTGTGATAATCATGCTACGTTAATACAGTGTTTCTCATGACAGAGTAAAGGATTTTAAAACAATTGAACTAAGTGCAATTGAATAATTCTGAGATAAAGCGTTTCCTTACAATAGACGTCCAAAGTCTCTACTGTGAGATCAATTGTTGTGTTTTTATGTCGTTGGAAATAACGTTATCTTAACTTAACGTTGGCTTAACTCCCGCTGTGTTTGTGGCTGTCGATGTTGTGTTAGCAAACGGCTTTCGGTATTGGGTCTGTCCATTTCAATCCGCTAAATCTTTCATTTCAGTCTCAATGCTTTCGGTTTTTGTTCAGTTTTTTTTTACTGTAACTTTCCGGGTGCTTCGTGTGTAGGCCTACTTGTGGTTACCTCTGTGTACAATCAGTTGTTACTGACAAACTAAAAGCTAGACGATTTTGTACGTTCAAATATCTTCTTTGACTATCTTTTTTTTTCTTTTAATATTTTCAAAGAAACGTTCCAGTCTTCAACTAACCGAATAAAAATGAAGCGATGCAACATTGTGTTTTCAGTATTTTTCTTTTATCGGTTTTACTACTTTTTCTGTTAGCCGGGTTAGCATGATGATACAATGATGGCCTAGAGAAGGTGTCCGTATTCAAAATGCTACCATGTTTACGTTTCCCTGCTTAACGTTAAAGGTATAAACCAGTCATAAAACATGTACAAAATATTTGGTGCATATTTAGTCCTAAATGTTGTTATTTACACAAAGTTACATGTTTTATAAATTACAGTAACGTTAGTCATCTGTATTTTCACATATCAGCTATATTTCCTGCATTGAAATATTGAAAAAGCATTCATTATGTAATTAACTGTGCGTGATGTCATAAATTATTTTACACCCAGTAATAACCAATAAGAACGGAAAGATAGCTGGGTCAATTCATAGCATTATGATCATTAAGACTGATATTCCAAGTCCCCAGCAGGAGATCGAGGCGGCAGCAGACACAGTACCGCTCCTCTCCAGGCGGGGGCAGCAACAGGCAGGGCGGCGTTGCACAGTTGCTGTAGTTGAAGCCTGCGGTGTGTTTCTAGCCGCTCAGACAGCACATTTACGAGATTAAATGTTTTCACCATGGCTAATGTCATATAAATCCTCTAACAAATAAGACATTCCGTTGATCGTGTCCTGTTGAAGTCTGATGTTCATTGTAACAACTTAATTGTCGTAAATAGTAAAAACAGTCCCAAGCAATGTAAATCGATACAAAATTAGGTTGTGGTAGGTTATGTTTGAGGAAATAAACAAATTCCATCTATCTTTTTTTGCTTTATTATCTTTTTTTTGTACAAAAGAGTAACCAGTAATTTACGACCAGCTTACAAAAATAATTCAGTGGCAGGCAAGTCCGTGGAGGAAAGCAGGTGTGGTTCACAGCCCACTCGGAGAGAGGAAGCCTTAATCTCATGTAACACCATTCATGCGAGTCAAGTGGGCAGATAAACATAGCTGCCATAGGGTGTGAGGTGTTCCTACCCTGTACTGTGAACCCATAGAGGCTCAAGGAGCTGGAGGATGGTGGGGTTAAGAGGAGGTAGGGAAGTGGTGGAGGTGGTGAGGGAGGTGACGGTAAGGGAAGTGGTGGCGAGGGATGGGGTGGAGGTGGTGAGGGAGGTGGTGGTAAGGGGGTGATGGTGATAACCAACACCCCCTTACACCACCATTATCATTATTCTGGTGATAATGGTGGAGGAGATGATAGTGGTGGTGGTAGTGGTAGAAGATTGACGGTGGTGGAGCACAAGCAAGCAGAACTGAACAGGACAGGTTCTTCAGTCCCTAGTCAGCGAGTGTTGAACAACAAGAGCTTAAAAACACGCGTGAGAAAACGTGTTCAGAGGGACGGGGTTGGAGCTCTGCCCGGGGAACCGACAAACGTACAAGAGTTCGGGGTTCTTGGGGACTAAACAAGTCTAGCGTAGATCAGGGAGGGTAGCCTGCTCCTCTACAAAAGGAGGGACTGGACCCCATGTGGTCTGAGCTTTGAACCCGCTACGTTGATACCAGTGATCCGAAACACAAAACTACCAAAGACTCGTCCAAACAGACGACTTTGAAAAGAGTTGGAAGAACAGTCATCTGATTAGACAGGAAGTGACGTAGAGAGGTGAGACAAGTGAGTCCAAGGGTCCAGAAAATCCGTATCGCATCCACCCGGTATTTGGCAATTGTTGCGGCCGGCCCCGTTTGTCCGACTGGATGTGATGTCACCGGCGTGGCGCGTGTCATTTCCTGAGGCTGAGCATGGCGTTGACGTCCCAGAGCAGGTTCCTCATCTGGTCCATCAGCGTCTTCATCTCCTGGTTCTTCTGCCGCACTTTCTGGTGGGCGGGGAGCACACACATGGTTAGCATGAACGGAACACAAAGTGGACTCTTCAAACTACACTTTATTTTTAATCAAAACCCTCACATTAAATATTGTCTTTCAAAATGTTACCTGCCCGATTTCACCTGGCAAATAATAGTTTTCTAAAGGGGCAGTAGAATGGACCGCTAAAGGTGACTTAGTTACAAAAGCAGCTAGTTTAAATCAGGCATTGTTTATTCAAGTCGCCTGGCTGGCAGAACTACGCACCTAGTTTTACCAAGAACAATGGAACAAATATGGTTTACACTAATGTACATTTCAACCAGCATGGCCATTCAAGGTCTTTTGCTGCCATCTAGTGGCCACATGTGGAATATATATGTATAGTTGCCTTTTAAATTATACTTTCAAATGGTATTTAAAAGATCAGGCAACACAAAGAATATATAGGTTTAGGTGTGCATTTTTCAATACTGTGCACTTAAAAGTACACCTGTGAAATAGTTAATACTCTTACTGAAGGGCCACAGTCAATAAAGAACATTCATCACCTGAATAATGCATTAAAGATGTACAACATTTATCCGAATTCATTGAGTTAATATAATTTATAAATTTATAATTTTTAAACAATAAAATTTTCGTAATTATACAGCCAAGTTGACCAAATTGTCTTGGCCCTCTGTGAACAAGACAGACATCTCATAGGCCAGTATAGTGTAGTGGCTAGGGTTTGACTCCCAACCACAAGGTTCTGGGTTCGATCCCCCAATGTCCGCGGCCTAACTTGTAGGCGTGCCTGAACAAGACGGCTTAAGTGTGTCGCCGTCTTCCTACGAGGGGGCGCGGGAATATGCCATGGTTCATGCTAATGAAATGGTAGGACCGCCAGCGACGGCAACTCGGCATCAAATGCTCTGTGTTCCTTCCCAAGTCCTATAATGTGGGGCCTGCGAAGCCTTCAGTAACGCAGGCTTGAGAAACAGTGAACTCCGATTCGTTACAGTGCAGGTAGGGGTTAGCCGCCACCTTGCTCCGCTATGTGTTCACATTAAGGCTGCACGTCATTGGGGGGGGCGAGGGGGGGTATGGAACCTAGAACCCTTCTCCTGGAACATAAAAAGGGCAGCCCACCTCCAGGACGTCCCGTCTCTCCTGCAGGACGGCGGGGCTGCAGGGCTCCACCGGCACCGACCACGTCTCCTCCGCTCCGTACGGCACCAGCTGGGGAGAGGCCAGGGTTGGGCGTGTGTTAGGGAACAGGGGGGCGCTGTGCAGTCCCTCTTTTCCCCGCCGGTGGGATGCGTTGTGTGGCTATGGGTTTGCTAAATGAACACGCCGGGAGCAGAAGCAGCGCTGCTGACTTTTGTCTTTCTTGCAGTAACAAATTGTGTATAAAGGGGGCGCTGGCACTCTTTTGCTCAGCCATCGTGTGTATTGATCTATTTTGTACCGTTTGCCACACGAGGTGGTCTGCAAAAGGTCTTGATGACCATTTAGTGGTACACCTAAAGTCAATGGTTGGGTAACAATTGAGATAATGTCAATTCTAAATGTATTTATTATTTACGTTTATTATGTTGTTTTTTATGTTGACATTGTTTTGTTATCTTTGTTGCGGTTTCAATTTAATTACTGCTTTGGCGATGTGGCAATCACTTTAAAACTCTTTTCTTGGAGAGAGAGAGAGAGAGAGAGAGAGAGAGAGAGAGAGAGAGAGAGAGAGAGAGAGAGAGAGAGACTATTTTCTCAAAAATAAAACAAAGTAACATTTCTTTCTTTTGCGGTCTCATACTTCCTGGATTCCCATCACGGACAGCCCAACCCGTTCCAACCCATTCCATCATTGCCCTGGCTCACCTCTGCAGGCCCTTCGTGCAGGTCAAAGGTCATCTCCATGCAACGCTCGTAGAGGAGGCGGAGCTTGCGGAAGAGCAGCGCCAGCTGTCTCAGGTGCTCCTGCAGCTTCCCGAAGCGGTCCTGGTACATGGCCTGGCTCTGTGTCACCCCATTCGGCAGCTAGCCCGGACACAAAGACTCTGGGGTTACTTATTGGGTTTAACGTTGGCTGTTTGTTTGCTTTGGCTGAGTGAGAATAACCTAACAGGAAGTGGGGAGAGTAGGTTGACGATAGCCAAAGGGTTGTGACTACAAGTGTTTCCTGTAAATCCCACGAAATGATGAGTAAACAAAAAATGAGGTTATTTGTCGCATGGAGGAACATGCCCCTGTGGCCTATGTTTACAGTTACGGTTGATTATCAAACCCCCATAATGATTCAAAACAATAAAAATAAAAAAACGATTTCAGAAATCATGCAGGACAGAGAGACGAATACCTGTGTCGCCCGTGTGATCTGGAATATCTCCATGGTGCGAGTGACGATATCCTGGACGGTCTCCTGTCCGATGCGACAGAGGAACACGGGGGAGAGCTCTCTCAGAGCCCCCTGGGGGGGTAGAGGGGGCTGCCCCGGACCCCCGCCGGGCGGCAGGTGAGACTGTTGCTGCGGCTGAGGCATTCCCGCCATGCCCTTTGGAGGCAGCGACGCGGACATGACGTCAGACCGATTTAAATGATGCCCAACAGGCGGTACGTGGGCGGGTTCCAGTTATAACTATTTTGATTCAGCTTTCTTGGACCTACAAAACAACAAAATAAGTAAAATATGAATACGTGTTGATTATGATTATTATTATTATTATTAGATGTTGGGTCTGATAAAGTGAAGACCTGAACAACAATAGCTTCTTCCATATTAAACGCAAAGGGCACTGCCATATTAACAATACTGTGGCCAGTACTAAAGGATAATAGAGTAACAAAGTTCTGTGCTTGTTGCGGATGATGAAGTGGCACTTGAGCCATGCTGGTGGCAGGGCTGTGCACACAAAGGACAAACAAGGTTGGGAAACATGGCCTTAAAGCATCAGATATACAGAACAAATATCAAAGCGTGACGTAGAGCTCTGGCACCAGAGCACCAGAGCCAAGACGGGTTGATTCAAACGATAGATAAGTAATGCGTACAACCACCACATGTTCAATGAAACAGCGGAACAGATGATGTTATGAATCTACATAGGAGTTGTACTTGTTGTATAAGTAAAAGAAAAGAGTGTCTAGGAAGGATATAGTGGCGCTAGCTGGCTAGCCGATTCAATAACGAGATGCACTGAGGCTAGCATGCATGCATGCATGGTGAGACCAGCGGTGGTTGAATTATGAATATAACGTTACATACCGGCGTATCGCTCCAACGCGTAACCTTGATTAGTTTCAAAATGCATACGGTACTGGGAAAAACGGAATTATTGAAACGACAAGCTGACGATATTCCTAAACATTTCCCCAAGAACGAAATTGGCAAATGTTTTCAGGACGTCATTTCCTGCTTGAAAAGAAATGTTGCCAACACTAGAGGGCGACAAAAACTAACGAACGCACCCTGCATGCACTAACGGCTGTACCGATGAGCTTCCTGCACTGTAGTATGGAAGGCCATTAGCATGCTGTAGGCCTGCAACACAAGTCCCAGACAGCCTTTTCATTTCATATTTAAGGCCTAACAAAATTTCACACTGCTGCATTGATTTGGACAAAAGGTACATCATGCCTCTACCTTTATTGTAAAATGCGTGTCGTCTCAACTTTAAACATACAAACCTGCCTTGCAAGTTGCAAACTTCTCTTCTTCGTCCGCTTTTGGCAGAGGGACAGCTGGCCAGAAACATAATGTTTGACATACTGTGACTTTGCAGGGATCAAGGAAGTAGATTTGAGAAGCGTAGGCTACATGACGTTCCATGAATAACAATTTGCATGATAACATTCAGCACTTATTAAACCAAATCGTTTACACACGTGTGCTGTTGTAGCAGAACATTCATACACACATTTATTTAATCATTTCATGAATATGAAAATTCATGAACTTATGTTATTAAATAATCATTTGACAAGTAGAAATGGATGGACAAAAGGAATATAAATGACGCATGGATTCATACCAGTGAGTCGGACCCTTTGTGTTTTACACCATATCTTTAGTTGTCCGTGTTACCGTCACACTCGACGGGTCAAAATACACGTGACTGATATGAGAAAGCTGTGTGATTATAAAGGTCTACAAACAGGCCAGAGCGCCAGTTCAAACTGGAGCATCAGGGACGAGGAGCCACAGGTTAAAACAACAGAGGAGACATTAGAGGAGCAACATGTTTAACCACTCCCCCCTCTCCCCCACCCTAAATTTACACTTTTAGCAAAACATAATTATACTGCATATTGCACTTCCTTGTAAATTATATATATATAAAGAGAGAGAGAGAGAGAGAGAGAGAGAGAGAGAGAGAGAGAGAGAGAGAGAGAGAGAGAGAGAGAGAGAGAGACAGAGAGACAGAGAGAGACAGAGACAGAGACAGAGACAGACAGAGAGCTGGAGCCTGAAGCTATATCATTGTATTGCCATTCATGACTGCTGCGTGATGTTCTATTAGTGTGCACAAGACAATGACTTGAACCTTCAACTCTATAGCTCATTCCCATAAGTACGTCCTTAAATCCATCCATTTGTTGATCTGGCTACGTTTCTATTCCGATGAAATGAACCATGTCCAGGTGGTTTTTTTACAGCGAAACCCCACTCAAACAATCCCATTGTGTCCCAGTCAATGCTTATGCAAATACAGCCTCCCTTTATTTTATTGCTCTTATCACAAACCAAATAACACAGCAGAACATTCCTTTCTGTTGAGTGATTACAATGCGTTCTGCGCCGGAACAGGTTTCGGGTGTATGGAAGAGACGTGGAAGAAGCCCCCCGGCCCTCGCTAAAGCCTTGATTTCTCGTCACAGGTTGCCAAAGTGACATTCCGTCCGCAGGGAAACGGTTGAGATTCCTCGATTGTACCATGGACACCCTTGGTTCTGCTTTTTGGGGATGCAGATTTTTGGTTTGACTTTCTATCATCTCGCCAAAAACATATGATGTGGGAACATGATGTGTGTGACGGTGTTTACACACACACACACACACACACACACACACACACACACACACACACACACACACTTTCCAATCTCTCCACCGTCTGTTTTGAGCAGAATGGTTATAGTTGACTTTAAGCTGACTGATGCTACATTAACGATGAATTGTTTCATCCTCATTTACATGTCTCATAATAATAATAATAATAATAATAATAATAAGTAGCAACATCAATACAACAATGTGTTCATGTGGTAGTGGTACCAGCCACTACCACACTACCAGTAGTGCAAAAAAATATATATACATAAATAAATAAAGTGCTGTGCAAAATACAGAGTATAATGCAGATAATCAAATGGGTTGTTGTAGTGCGCGTGGGGTTGGTTTGGGGGTAATGGATTTTTCCAGGAGCCTGGCTGCTTGGGGCACTTCATGGTTGCCTGTTGGCCATAGGCGATATTCTCCTAGACGACAGGGGGCGCCAGTCACGAAACGCAGCGCATGATAACCTGCAGTTGGTAGTCACTATTTCCACTGGAAAGGTTCTCCGTGCTGTTGTACGCAAGAAACCTGTGTATGGACCGTGCACGAGGATCGTGATGACGCCGTTTTGGGTTTTCGTTGCCGCGCTCACAGTGCACGCACGGCCACTACAAATTAGGTTTCAGTGTTGAGTGTTTGAGTTGGGGGACCCTAGGTATTGGGGGGCCCAGGGTATTGGGGGGCCTAGGGCATTGGGGGCCCCAGGGTATTGTGGGGCCCAGGGTATTGGGGCCCCAAGGTGCCTAGGATATTGGGGGGCCCAGGATATTGGGGGGCCCAGGATATTGGGGGCCCAGGATATTGGGGGGCCTAGGGTAAAGTAAGGCGACCTTGAGTGACCTGAAAGGCACCAAAGAAATACAATGTATTATTATTATTACCAGTGAGACACTCTGTGATTGCGCATTTCCTCCAGCACTGTGCTAACAGCACACTGCTGTGCTGTTATCAGCAAGGAAAGTTGGAGTGTATAAAAACAGCGAGATATGTCTGAGCCCGGCCACACAGAGAGCAGCTACAGAGAAACCAGTGCAAGACCATGACGTGGACAGCAGGAAGGTGGACGCTCTGTGTGGGCCTGATGGCCCTCTTACTGAACAGCCTGGTAGGTCATGCAATGTATAATCATGTATTTTATGGGCCTATTTAGGATTATAGAAACTGGCATGGTGATGGAAATCCAGACTAACAGCTGTCCGGTGATGCGCACGCGGTGGACACAGGCAAATGAGCCGTTTGCCTGAATTTCAGAGCAGGTTAATCAATTAGACAGGAGACAGACAATCACAAAGTGGTAGTCGTGCCATTGTGCGAATTGATGTTGTACTTGATGTTGTGGTTAAAAGACAAATGTCCTGTTTCTGAAAATAAGCATTGCATTGCCATGATGGCTTAAGGGTGCGCCTGCCAAGACGGACTGATATCTTTCTGGCTCTCTGGTGACACAATGTTGATTTCTCTCAGATTATTTGGGAAAGCTAATCGCAATGCCAGAGTTAGCTAAGAGCGCCCACTGTTCGAGGAACACGACAGCGCTTCAACCTTTGTATGCTTGGCGTGTTGTGTGGCCTCTCTGCGCAGAGACTACCTTTACTTTCTACTATTCTTACTCTTTATTACAATAAACCCTTTATGTTTATTCTGAGTTACGTTGTCAATACAGTTCAAAGAATTTCCACCACAGTGTTTCTTAATGTTCCTATCGTGAAACCACCAGACTGGAAAGCTGTGAAAGATTGAAAGCTAATTTGTTGCTTGAGTGGAAAATGAAAAGCAGGGAAGTGGATAATCTTATATTACAGCAGCATGCAAACTGTGGTCCCTGCAGCGCTGAGTGAAGATGCTACTTCTTTGCATGGCACGAACACGGAGGCCTTCCCTGCTCAGCAACTTAATTTATTACTAGTGTTGTTGGCTAGTGTTGTTGGCTAGGTAGCGGCATGCAACAATGCCTTTTTGTTCTACCCCGACACTCCAACCAATGGGATAAGCAGATTGGATGATAGTATTCAAAGTGGCATTGCAGATCTGGTGGAGGGGAGGAAGGGACTTTATTCAACCCTCCAATGTTTGTTCATAATCCTGGGCTAAAGTTCTTATGGAAAGGTTATGATTTTTTTTATTATACATTCAAATGCATAACAAAAATAAAGGTTATATTGCCAGTTAACATAGAAACATACTGACAGGAATCAGTTGCCCCTGTTTGACATTGACCCTTATTTCTGTAACCTAAGTTGGTAAAGACGTTATACAAATATATAGCAAATTTTGCTTATAAGGGGTTATACGGTTAAAATGTGTATGTATAATAATGATTGGTTGATTAGGGTTTTACATTACTTTGCTTCATATGGACTGATCAGAACATTTCAAAGGCTGAACCAAACTGGCCCAATGATTGATCCTTGGGGAACACCACAAGTCTGTTATAAGTTTAGAATACAAACGGTGGCCCGTTTTTGGCTGCACTGTTAAGCAGTGTACAATAGATATCTGTAAAAATACACCCATCCAGCCATTGACCCATGTATTGCAGGCTAGGGGTCTTAGGTCTTTAGGTCTTGGGTCCAGGTTTCAGTGGATCGAAGCCACACATTCTCAATGGGATATTTAAATTTACCCAGGGGCATTCAGACCAACACCTACAGCTTCTAGTTGGCCTCACAAAGGAATGAAATGTAGACTAAATACGAGTGAGAACATCCAACCGAGTAAGAGGTTGTCTAAGACAGAGGTACTGCTGTAGTGCCCTTGAGCAAAATGGGATTTATTTGTACCACCTTCAGGGATGTTTAAATATGGACCTAAGATACAGCATGTCTTTGACACTCTAACAAACCCGACACTCAAAACACTTGTTTGTTTGTACTTATTCGACAGGAGCACGTTGAAACCTCTGCAGTTGCCGCCCCAGATGGCAAGCATATCACCGAAACGAATGCGACGCACACCGTGAAATCAGGTAGCACCGCAACCAGAGAGCCCCCGGGAATCACCAAGCCCGGTGCGAAGGTGGCCAGCGGCGCCCACCCAACGCCCGCCGCAACCAGAGAGCCCCCGGGAATCACCAAGCCTGGTGCGAATGCGACCAGCGGCGCCCACCCGCTTCACACGACGAAACACGGCGAACGTTCCACAGCGGGCGCAAAGACCACGCTGCACGGCGGCGCGCCGTCCTTGTTGGGGTCACATGGCCCACTGCTGCCGCTTGTTGTTGCCACGGTGATCGGTTTGCTGCTGAACTGATCATTTGAGCGTCCGAGGATCCACTGGTTGATGGCAAATCAAATGGTTGGCCTAAGTCCCGCTTGGGGTCCCAGTGTGATCGTGATAGGGCCGAATCCATAGGTGTTCATGGTACGAGCAGTAGGCCGACTGAAAAGTAGGATTCTTATTATAACGCATTCAAATAAAGAACCAAAACATCCCTTGAATCTGTGTTTGATTGGAGTAGAAATTAGAAATTAGAACGCAATTGGCCGATGCACAAACTGGCCTCTTTGTTGAGTAAACATGTGGAAGCCATCATCATCATCATCATTGTGTTTATAGTCTACAAGCCTAACTAAATCCTCATTTCTACATACCACAGCAGGAAGCATTGACTGTAATGTGTCACAAAAATCTGTATTGGAATAACTACATGTGTAACTAACTACATGTGTAATAATGGGTCATTACAAAACATATGTTTTGGTCAACAGTCCTTTTGGTTCTTGCGCTTGATTGTCTATGCTTTGTGTTCAATCACATCTCATGCAAAGTCTAGCATATTGTTAGCATCTCGCTTCAGAACCTCTGTTATACTGAACACATTGACCTAGCAGGGTGATTCTTGTCGGCAAACAGGCAATCATTAATTTTTAGGTCAATTTGCCACCATATTTGCATCTCGGTTGTATTTATGTATGAGCCGTATAAATTGAAAAAAACGTTTGATTTGAGTATGGCTTCCATTAACATGAGGTATTGATGTTTATGTAAATATTAAAAGTGGGGAGGTGTATGTAAGTCATTAACAGTGGTAGATTGAAAAGAAAAGCTACTGTTAATGTTCATAGCATTTTATTTATATTTAAAGTGGTTGGGCTCGCAGGCTTAAACTATGGAACAATAGGTATCCTACAGTACCTCCTAATGAGTATGTGAGTTGTTGGTAAGTAAATGTAAGTGCATTGTGTGGCAATTTAGTTGCCTCTGAAAAAAACAATAAGAAAATCAGACAGACAGACAGACAGACACACACACACACACACACACACACACACACACACACACACACACACACACACACACACACACACACACACACACACACACACACACTCCCCACACATCTGCAGTGGTCAATACACAGATGGAACCAGATAAATAGATGTATTTTAACACCAAACTATTTGAGTCACAAAATCTCAATTCCAAATGAATGAATACATAAATCATACTCATAGTTCTTCTATGACGAGCGTCGGATGGTGCGATTGGTTGTCTGGGTCGCTTTGCATTACAAGGTGGGGATTAGATCCTGGACCAATATCGCCTGTGTGTGTCATATTGGGAGTAGAAGGGCTATAAAAGCCCTCAGTAAACAGATAAGAAACAGAATCGGTGCACACTGCACAGCTTCACACACACACACGCACACACACGAACACTGTGTCCATTGGTACCCAAGAGGCGGAGAACTGAACGCTAACGTTAAATCAGGAGTAGGAGATTTAACTTTGTTGTCATCTTCTTCACCATCACCTTCATAGCCATGTTCCTGTCATTTTGGCTATGCTCATTGGCTCTTCTGGTGCAGGTAAAGTCCTGAATTTGTAACATTTACTCAGGCAGCTCTCATTTATGTCTGTTCTTTTCTACACCAAGGCAAATTGGGTTGTGTAAAAGTGTGTTTATCAGTAGCCATACATTCAATACAATATTTGCTGCAAGTGGACAAGTTGTTTAAACAGCCAATTGTAATTTATCGCGTAATGTGTACCCCCCCCACATAAATGTAATTGATTTATTCTTTATATTCCAACTTGTCTGTTTGCAGTCAGTGACGTTAACGTCGGTTACCACATCACCAACTGAATCCGGGTTCACCGTGAACGCCACCATCCTGGGCACCAATGCATCCTCCAATGCTACCCAAATGACGTCTGCGGCTACCAAAATGACCACAACTGCAACCCAGCCGAGCCCTGTGACCACCAAACCGGTGGGCCCTGTGACCCCCAAACCGGTGGGCCCTGTGACCCCCAAACCGGTGGTCCTTGTGATCCCGATGAAAACACCAAACGGACACAGCCGGCTCCTCGGCTCGCTGACCCTGTTGCTTGGCTCGCTGTTCCTTCATCCGCTCTGGCAGTGATTGACCACTAGAGGTTCGCTGTTCCTTCATCCGCTCTGGCAGTGATTGACCACTAGAGGTTCCCTGTTCCTTCATCCGCTCTGGCAGTGATTGACCACTAGAGGCTCGCTGTTCCTTCATCCGCTCTGGCAGTGATTGACCACTAGAGGTTCCCTGTTCCTTCATCCGCTCTGGCAGTGATTGACCACTAGAGGTTCGCTGTTCCTTCATCCGCTCTGGCAGTGATTGACCACTAGAGGTTCGCTGTTCCTTCATCCGCTCTGGCAGTGATTGACCACTAGAGGTTCGCTGTTCCTTCATCCGCTCTGGCAGTGATTGACCACTAGAGGTTCGCTGTTCCTTCATCCGCTCTGGCAGTGATTGACCACTAGAGGTTCGCTGTTCCTTCATCCGCTCTGGCAGTGATCGACCACTAGAGGTTTAGGGTCACCATTGTGGTGTACAATTTGAATACGGAATAAAATATAGTATGTGGTTCATGAGAGAAAACATGTTTTTATTGCCTTTTGTAACCAATGAAAAGTGTCGGACAACTTAGACTCTAGAGGATTTAGGGGGTAACAATTTTTTTTCGAAGAACGAACACATGATTTGGGTTTGGTGTACAGTTTACGGTACATCAGCTAACCAAAGAGTATGCAAGTAAAGATGAGCTTTTTATTCTAGACTATTTAAACTTGGCCACTTGGCTGTCCTATTGAATGAATAAAGCTGTTTAATTCCACCTCTTTACTAAGCTTTAGTGTGTGTTACGTGTTGTGCATGGAAAATAAAGTGTAACATGTTGGATGGAAAATAAATCATTTGAAAGGAATTGATTTCAAACATGGCTTTGTATTATTGGAAAAACTTTGATTCAATATGAATACATTTGTTTTCTGAAAGCCCTACAAACTGACAATAATAGCCCAATTGAAACCATGATTATTCTCAGAAGGCTCTTGGCTGGGACGAAAGGAAGGTCATAAGTCTCCAGGCCACAACGGCAAAACTAATGCAAACTGACATGATTGATTTCAGTTGAGGAAAGAGAAAACAATATGGAGACTACACAATTCATGTGATACCATTAATAAGATACAATCTGGCTGCGAAGCTATTTTACTATATTTAAATGGTCTGAAAGGTCTCATACGACATAAAGGTCCTGTATACAAACAGAATGCCTAATGACACGAGCAAAGTACTTTCAGTACGACACATTCAGTGTCGTGCGATGCACATGATCTCACTCTGACATTAATATTACGCGGGCAGATTGGGTTAGATCCATGTGTGTGGAAGCTGATGCAACGAAAGGTAAGAAGTCGGGTTCACGGGCAAAAGAGGCTGGGAACCAGTGCTATGAACTCATCTCACAGACATGTTGTCATGGAGAGATTATTCGTTGACCAACAAAAAGCAGTGACTGAACTCGTTCAGTCACTGAGAGACTGTCAATGTCTCACAGTCTCTCACAGTCACTGTCAATAAGAGACAGTGACTGAACTCGTTCAGTCACTGTCTCTTATTTCTGTTTGCTGGTATTCCTCTGAGGTATTTGAGATCCTCAAGATTATGAATGGAGGTCTTTTTTTATTTAATCCTTTATTAATGCAGTACAATCTCTGAGGCCAAGCGCTTGTTGTCCCAAAAGATAATGTAATGCGTCACACGCAGACAAATAACATAATGACACAATGAGCCTGGCAGCGGTTAACATAAACCTAAATAAATACCTGCCTCTTCATCCATTAGCGTGCCGGCCATGGATTTAAACTTGTTTCGAGACACGATGCAAACGTGGAAATGGAAGAAATGTGGAATCATTTCTGGCATTGAATGGATTAGCTCCCTTTAAACATTGGTGTTGACAAGCACCCCTGGGAATTATGCCCAATTAATTTATACATTATTTAACAAGGCTTGGGTTAACCCTAACCCACATACTCTAATCAATGTGCTAATGCTATTTAACAATGAACTTAGAACTGCCTTAACTCATGTTAATTGATGTATCCTTAATGTAAAGTTTTACGAGCTCGCTTTGACCAGCGTCTGCTAAACAAACACATGCAAATGTGAACTGTATGAAAATATGGAGAAATTGGTTAGTCTCTAATGAGCCTCACCCTGCCGGGCTCAAAGTCTAAACCTGTTCCTCATCGAAAATACGTTGTTGTATTTGCGGCCGTCCAAAACGGCCTTGTTTTGGTTAAGTGCATCTTTTGTCCCACACGGCTTCGATTGCAAACGACGCGTGTGGAAAACCGATAGACAACAATGGAATGATGTGAGGCTGACACATAACACGTTGACCGACCTGAGCAGCCATGCGTCGGCTAACTAGTCTAGTCACTGTCTCTGATTTCTGATGGCTTGAATTCCTGCTGGGATTACAAAAGTGAGCCTGCAGGGAAGCGTCTTATGATTAAATACCTCCACCCTCTGGGCACACACACACACGCACACACACACACGCACACACACGCACACGCACACACGCACACACACACACACACACACACACACACACCTCACATAAATGACAGAAATTGTAAACAATGTCTTGGAGCATGTAGATATTCAGGCGTCACCTACTGCATCATATCATATAAATATCAGAACCCGTCACAGACCCTTCAAGCAATTCTGAAGGTTGTTGAGCAGAAGAGAGCTTCTACGTCCACCATCCGGGGGTCCAACTGTGGCTTTAGTAGCAAATCGCCAATCTCTACCTTCCACTCCAATATGAAGACTGTGGCTCTGATCCTGGTAGCGCTTGTGGTGATGGACTTCTGCAAAGTACAGGTACCATCCATTTTGAGAATGTTTACCCCCCATGCTGTCTGCTTGTGTTGTTATTGGGAGGTTTGCAAATGCACCAAAATGCGCGAGCGACCACCAGTGTGCACGGCACGAACAGCGCATTGGGTTTGAATGTGAATCAAGACTTTTATAGCCTTGAGACTGCATAGGAAGCAACGCGTTGACGCGTGTCACGTGAACGCGCGCTGCCTCGACACACATGAGAGGGGCCTCCGTTAACCACGCGTGGGAACTGCCATCTCGTTAGCGTCAGGTGTGTCGGGGCTCGAGGCCCCGTCGCTCAGGTAAAACATTAAAGAGCCAGTGAACCCCAAACCGTATTTATTTGCTTTACACGCGGTAATATGTCTTACGTGATTGTGAACATAGTTCACATAGATGAGGCTTAAAGTGGCCTAAACGATGCCAGTGTAAGCCATTTCAATTCTACAACTAAGAAATGCGTGGGTTTATGTCTGTCAACATTTTCAACCTTCTGGTTGGCAGGTCATGAGCCACTGTCGCCCTTCGGTCACATGTTCACCCGTCAATTTACATTCGGAAGACGCATCAGGAAATCCCGCTTAGCTTAGTTCTTCTCCTGATGAGCACAGTTTATCATGCACTGAGCAGCTACTGCGGCCACGCCATTTACACTTATACACACTGGGGGACTCTCAGCATCTCATTATTAAAAAAATGGTGCGTAAAAAGAAACTTGAAAATGATCAATACAGAGGTAGGCTACTTGGGGACACAATAGTTCACTGATGAAAGTTTGATCGACTTTTTTAATGGAATATATCAAATCTGCCCATTTAGCGGTTATGAATTTAGCATCTATTATAAAAAAATGGTGCAGTATAACAATTAGACACTTGAAGTAGAAAAAGAACATAGTGGAGTTTGCTAAAAACAATTTCATTGTTTGTTTTTTTAAATATAATTTTAAATATGCCTGTATAGCAGCGCTTATCTGAAGTGTCGATTGCGCGACGGCAGTGAGTAGGGAGGCCAACTGGACCTTGAGCGCACGGGAAAGGAAGCAGTGTTGGCGCAATAACAATCAAACAAGTGTTGTTGATAACAATATCGCTCAGCAATACATAAGATAAAAATAGAATATGTATAATTAATCTCAAAGAACTAAAGGAAAGAACAAAAGATTCTAAATTGACTGATTCAAAATAACACCTATCACAAGTAATGACATCATAATTGTAATGTGACACGGATCAGGTCCAAGAGATATAACCGCTGGCAGATTAATATCAGACGTGGAAATAAAGGTTGATTTCTATTGACTATCGATAGGCCTAGGCCTATTAGTCATAATGCCATTCAGAAAGAGTTTGAATAAGAATCATGATGAACAATTCATGAAAATCATTGCCATTACAGATTAGTAGCCCAGTCTAAATATTAAAGTTATCTTTAACTTCTATATCTATTATGTTATCTTGGCTTCAATGCAACGGACCTTAATATAGGCATATTAAGCTGAAAAGAATGAATAGTGTTCCTTATGGTTTATTAATTAAATAAGAACACATGTTGAAATGATAAATCGAATGATAACAAAATTAAATGAAAAGACCCAATGTAAGTAAAGCATATCTTTTTCAATAATTTGATTACGAACATTCAATTTATTTTTAGGTTGTCGGACAAACCACTACAACTGTATCTCTTACAACAACAACAACGGGAGCTCCCGAACCTCAATACGACGAGACAGAAATACTTCACCACTGCCCAGAATACTACTACTCTGCTGCGGCTCCAACGGTCCCAGTGTCTCTGCTGATCTCTCTGGTGCCACTGCTGCCGTTCACAGTGTGCCATTAAGAGAAACAGCGCCCTCTATGGACAAAGTGGACGTCATGCATGCGTAAATAGATAAAATGATAAGATTAAAGTTGTTTATGTCATTAGGGCCTAGGATCTTGGAAAATGATGATTAGTATTGATATTATTCCCTGTTGGATATAAAACTGTATGTGAAAAAGTGATGTACATGTACAGCAAATGTACATTTAAATGGCAAAACGGCACATTTAAATGGATAGAAAATTGAAGTGCAGGCTAATATAATTGATAGCTCTATAATAATACAAATGATAATTGTTGTTTGTATGAGCTTCTATTCTGTACTCTGTCCAGTTGGTTTGGGCTTTTTAGAAAAACGTATTGTTTGAAGTTTGTGATTCTATGCTTTTTTATCCTTCTCAGCCTCGCCTGTGTTCGCTTTGGATAAAACAATCAGCTGCATTACAAAACCCAATGCATTGTTGTCAATGTTATTGTAACTAACCTGGACCTTTCAGGGATGGTTAGTGAGTGGAATATTACTGCTGCCACCACCACTTTGTTAGACCGGTCAGGTGTCCAGAGCCTTACGAACCCAGAAGTAGAGAAAAATAGATATGGTATTTATTGCGTTATGTTATTTCACACAATAAGTGTGAAACAGTCACAAATCCAACCACTTTCACCCTACGGACTGTCACTGGCTGGCATGTAGATGAATCCGCTGCACACCAAAAACCCCGTCGCACCTCGCAGCACACAAACACTTCAGCACACACACACTTGAAGGATATTTTCAAGTGTGCGTATTATACCATTATCTCGGTCACTGAGGGAATCAAGCATGAGCCGTCGTTTGTCCCAGCTGCAGGTTATGTCGAAACAAATATAAGTGAAACGCCCCGTTCACCCAGATGTGAGCTCTGCTGCTATCAGACTTTAGATAACACACTAAAGTCTGATTTGTGAGACTACACAAAGAACAAAATCGCGCGTGTAGCCACGAGGGAACTACCATACAGTGTGGTATGACGCGCATACGTTCACTGGGACATGGGTATTACGGTACGGGACAGGGATACTACGGTACGGTACGGGACATGGCTATTATGGTACGGGACATGGATATTACGGTACGGGACAGGGATACTACGGTACGGTACGGGACATGGCTATTATGGTACGGGACATGGATATTACGGTACGGTACGGGACATGGCTATTACGGTACGGTACGGGACATGGATATTACGGTACGGGACATTGATATTACGGTACGGTACGGGACATGGATATTACGGTAACACTATACCTGCATAGTCCACTGTTGAGTATCAATTGTAAGTATACATTTAGTACTAGCATCAACATTGTCTCAGTGCATTGTCAGTTAACACTCACTTGACATTTCAACATTGTGCTAAAAAAAGGTTATCCAGAACATATTCAATTTATTGTTACCTGACTATTAACAATGAAAAATAAAAAATCATGAAAATTAACAAATAAACCATTTAATTGAATTGAATTGAATATCATGTTACATGTCTCATTTGTGATTCACCAGACTTTGTTTAGCTTTGATTGTTCTCAGCCTAACCTACTTTCTTCTGATAAAAGTGTCTGCTAATAGGAGATAATGTTAACTCTGCATGACGTTGTCACCCATACCAGGCTAACTAACGCTACCTGGTGGGACCTATCCAGCGGAGGCCCATCCGTGACAGCAATATTAGCATAGTCAGATGCTGGTGATGGGCTCACTCTCTGTACAGGCAGCAGCGATGGCTTCCCAGATGGCTAGTCCATTGAGCCTCACCCTGCCTGGGCTCAATGCTTTACCACGTGTTCCTCCATGAAAAGACAAGGGTGTGGTTGTATTTGTGGCCTGAAGGGCCCCGTTTTGGTTAAGTGCACCCTTTTGTCCCTCACAGCTCGCATCTCAAACATTGCTGTGGAAAGCAGATGCACAAAAGTGTTAGTATGCAGCGGTGACCTTCCAAAGGAGGTTGGGAACGCCAGGTATAAGCCCATGAGCCAACACAGACATGTAGCGCTCAACCAATTAACCGTGCGGTCATGTAATACAATCTGTACACATCAGACAGACAGAAAGACAGACACAGACAGACAGACACAAACACACACACACACGCACACACACGTTGTAAACAACTACCTGGAGTAAGCCCATAATAAGTTGACACCCACTGCGTCATCATATCGTCTAAATATCATTTTCTACACTTGCTGAGGGAGCGAGATTCTACCATCTGGGTGGTCAAACTGATTTTAGTAGCGGCTGCAAATTTTATGGACGCATTATATGTGGCCGAACATAGCATCGTCCATTGAAACTATCATCACATCTAAAAATATATGCCCAGAGCTGTCCAAAACAGTTAGTTTTTGGTAGCTCTTTGTATTGCTCAGATATAATGCTTCAAAATGTGATTACTCTTCAGGGTTCAAAGGTCAGCATCTCAGTTCAGGGTCCGCTGACATCCCTGAAACGTGCATATGTAACTCTACAGGCAGAGAGCTTTCCAATAATGTGTTGGGTTTTATTCTACGTTAAAGTAAAAAATATATACATGTTGTCAGCTGACCGGAAACATTGAAGTGACTTTGAAGAAATGTATTCATATTTTATTTGTTTTCTCACAGGGGCATGATTTTCCACTGGTGGTCTGTGAAATAATCTTCTATATAGAAATAAGTGTACTCTGTTTATTCAGAATAAAGAGTGTGCTTGATTTAGCACCGGAACCCACTGGAGTAGGTGCGGTCCGCTAATACAGCCTACAGAAGCGTTCACCCAAACATATGCTTTTGGTGACTGGCTTCCCTTGGCATCACCAGGAACCCACAATGGCCGCCCACGGCCCGGCCCCACCAGAAGCGTGGTCTCGGGAACGGCGACGCCTCCCATTCACTTTTTATTGGACGGTTATCGCGTTGGGCAGGTGATTGCGGGAAGGCCCCATTGCAGGATGGGGGCTTACGGCATGCTGAAGAGGAAGGACTAAAGTTGAACTTCAGTTAACTTTATTTTTATTATTCCTATTTTTGAGACCGGGGCTATTTATAGGACGCGCATGGCTTTGGCTTTGGACGCCCAAGGGCTAATGGTGCCCATGAAGCCGATCACGATAACACCTGATAACAGCAGGTGTGACTACTTATCATACCAATCTTTACAAGTTTCCGTCCTGTTAAACCCCACGTTGTCACGCTTACTTCCTTGGATGCATTCCACTGAATAGTAACGAAAATAGTACATTTATGTTTTATTACCCCGTTTGAGACTCTTTAATAATTTGATATCTGCTTCTATGTATTGGTTGCTTGCCATGTCACAAGGAATTACACGGTTCAGAATGAATGTGTTACACTGTGCATATGAGAAATAAAACACTTTGACCTTGACTTTTATAAGAAAACATTGTATTCTTCATCATGTGTTTGAAGAGGATTTCAGCCTGTGAGATTTCTGATGGCCTGCAGTTGTAGATCAACATTTGATTTTAACCAAATGGAAATTGCTGTTACCTATTGACAAAGTGCAGACCTTTTCACAACACACTTCCTTCATGGCATTACACAGAATCTTTAATGGAAAATAAGTAACCTAAATAACCGTTTGAAATAAGTAAAATATCATTCGGTAAGAAGATACACACACACACACACACACACACACGTCAAGTCAACTTTATTTATATAGCACATTCCATCCACAAGGCAGACTCAATATGCTTCACATAAATGTCATAAAGATTGCATTACAGTTTATCAGAAAGCGAAGGTGAACATTAACTTTTTTAACCTTGATTTAAATGTAGTCAGGGTTGGAGCAAGCCTCAAATCTTCAGGAAGTTTCTTCCAGCTATTTGTTGCATAGTAGCTGAATCCTGCTTTTCCATGTTTTGTTTAGACTCTGGGAACAATTAGCTGACTGGTCCAAGTTGAACTTCAAGGTCTAGAGGGTTTATATCACGGGAACATTTCAGTGATATACTAAACCGTTTAGTGATTTATAGTTGAGCAGCAGTATTTTGAAATCAATCCTCTGACATACCTTGAGCCAATGCAGGGATTTGAGAATTGGTGCAATGCGTTCACACTTTTTGGTCTTCGTTAGATCTTTAGCAGCTGCATTCTGAACAAGCTGTAGCTGCCTAAAAGCCTTTTTTTGGAAGGCCTGCAAAGAGACCGTTACAATCATCTAACCTACTAGTAAGAAATGTAACCTACTAGTAATAAACAAGAGTTTTTCAAAGTTTTGTTTTGACATGAGTCCTCTTAGTCTTGTTATGTTTTTCAGGTGATAGTGGTCTGATTTTATCACTGACTTGATGTGGCTGTGGAAATTTGGATCTGAATCCATAAAAACACCAATATTTCTGGCTTGGTTTTTGGTTTTTAAGGAGAGGGACTCAAGGTGTAGGCTAACTTTCAGTCTCTCATCTTTGGCACCGAAAACAATTATCTCTGTTTTGTCCTCATTTAGTTGTAGGAAATTCTGGCACATCCAGTCCTTGACCTGCTCAATGCACTGGCAGAGCAGATCTATAGGACGATAGTCAGATGGTGATAGGGCGATATAGATTTGTGTGTCGTCCGTTATTTCACATAATAAGGCCTAGTGGGAGCATGTAGAGGTTGAATAAAGATGTTCCTAGGATTGAACCTTTGAGGACTCCATACGTCACGTTAGTTAGTTCAGATACATAGTTACCAATGGAGAGAAAGTAGTTCCTGTCTTGTAGATATGGCCTGAACCAGTTTAAGACTGTGCCGGAAATCATTTACAACTTTAATAAGATACGTTTTGTTGCTATGAAGGGGTCAAAATCCTGACTGGAAGTTGTCATAGAAACTAGTCGAGGCCAATAAATCCTTAAGTTGAGGACAACTGTCTCTATGATTTTACTTAGGAAGGGTAGATTTGATGTTGGGCAGTAGTTGGAAGCATCTATCATTAACACACACACACACACACACACACACACACACACACACACACACACACACACACACACACACACACACACACACACACACACACACACACACACACACACACACACACTTCCTTGTACTGCTGCGTCACATAAGGTCACACCTATCATAATGATTACTAAACTGAATAAAACCAGTTTCCCAGATTAGTTGACCAGAGCAGAACTTCTAGACGGTCACTTATTAAACTTATTTTCAATATGAAATCTTTGGCTTTGATTCTGGGAGCACTTGCTTTGATGGTAAGTATTTTTCTTATTTGTTTTAATATTACAAATGACGTGCAAATTCTATAATCAAATGGTTGGGAACCACTGACCGTAAAATCTTATCATGTTTGATCTTTCAAGATGATTGAGTTGCTAAAATCTTGATTCTCCTGTTTTGAAGTACACCATGTCTAATGATACATATAAAGATATAATTATGATGAAAGTAATGTTTTCTGGGGAACAGGTAACTGAAAGGTGTTTCTTTATTTAATCAAAACATTCTAAAACTGTGTAGAGGTATGAACTACATGGTATTTAACTGGGCACTTGAGGGAAGGTGAATATGACCTTCCAGATAGGTCCTATTCCTAATGAATACGTCTCTTATAAATCCTACGCTATGTTCAAGCTTCAACGGTCCCATCAGATTGGGAAATTGCAATCGGACAAGGAAGAGGACGGAAACATTAATAGTGTGTTACACTATCGATCGACTATTGGTAGCATGACATGCAGAGAACTGGTGTGGTTTGCGCAGAAATTGGGGTTTAGGGAGGAGCGGTATGTTCAGGGGGTGCAAATTTGTGAGGTGGACCTATGACGGAAAATATTCTACAGTGGTGGCTTAACGGATTGAACGATCATTACTCATTCATGAAGGAAGTGCGTTATGTAACTTTGATGTTTTTATATTTATCTAGCCTACAGTGTACAAGTTTGTATTTTAGGGTTATGGTAAAGTGATGTGAACATAACATAACATACTTACTATACGGTAAAATTATATATATTACATGTCATTTCAAATGTTATTTTTTACTATGGTTCATTTGGCATCGACTTTGACATAGTTGAGTAAGAAATCAGAGATTAAGAAAGTTAATGTGTTGGCATATAGGCCTACTTTGGAAAGTAGGCAGAAGTCACTATGACTGTAAGTAAAATAACATTCCCTGTTTTTGTCTTGATGTTGATAAAGGGATATTCTGTTTTCTATATAAATATTTTTTATGTGTATTTTCAAGCCTTTTTGAGGTCAACTTCAGTGCCTTTGAAAGCCAATTCCTTCACTCTGACAGCAACTTAATGTATTTTGATCTACAAGGCAGGAAACAGATCACACTGAAATACTTACACACACAGAAAAGCTCACAATGCTGGAGGCAAGTGAGCTGATGACGTTGATAGGTCTGCATATTGTTTTGAGAACCTCAATCCTCATTTGAGCATGGCGCTAAAGGGATTGGCAATAACTGTAGGCTGCAGTGACATCATTATAGTAAGATAGGCCTATAAGGAGAAATGGTTTGACTTATTCTACAACCAATCACCATCAGGTCACACTGAGACTTGCTTACTGTTTCCACTTACAGGAAGATCGCTAGCACGACTTGCAGAGAATGGTTGTGGTTTGTGCAGAAACTAATTCTGGCTTATCTTTAGATTTCATGTTTGTATTGCTGTCCTACCAAGTATACTTTCCATTTCCTTCCTAGATTCTTAAATTTCTTAAATTGTCTGAATAAGTTGAACAGCTACTGTCTATTTAATTGAAATCATTGCATTTTACCCAGATTTAAAACACAATTGTTTTAAGAATTTATTAAATCTTGACGCTAACTATTTAATGCTAACTTTACATTTTTCAAATAATCTGATGAACAGCCTTCCATTTACTTGTAGGTTGTTGGTCAAAGCACCACTACCCCAGAAGCTCCAACTACCACGGCAGCAGGACCTGAAACTACGAAGACAACAGCAGCTCCAACTACCACTACCCCAGAAGCTCCAAATACCACGTCAGCAGGACCTGGAACTACGAAGACAACAGGACCTGAAACTACGAAGACAACAGGACCTGAAACTACGAAGACAACAGGACCTGAAACTACGAAGACAACAGGACCTGAAACTACGAAGACAGCAGAACCTGAAACTACGAAGACAACAGCAGCTCCAACTACCACTACCCCAGAAGCTCCAAATACCACGTCAGCAGGACCTGGAACTACGAAGACAACAGCAGCTCCAACTACCACTACCCCAGAAGCTCCAAATACCACGTCAGCAGGACCTGGAACTGCGAAGACAACAGCAGCTCCAACTACCACTATCCCAAAAGCTCCAACTACCACGGCAGCAGTAACTGAAAATAAGACAACAGCAGCTCCAACTACCACTACCCCAAAAGCTCCAAAGACCACGTCAGCAGGACCTGGAACTACGAAGACAACAGCAGCTCCAACTACCACTACCCCAAAAGCTCCAACTACCACGGCAGCAGTAACTGAAAATACGACAGCAGCAGCTCCAACTACCACTACCCCAAAAGCTCCAAATACCATGACAGCAGTACCTGAAACTACGACGACAACAGCAGCTCCAACTGCCACAACAGCAGCTTCAACTACCATGACAACGGGAGGCTCAACTACCATGACAACGGGAGGCTCAACTACCATGACAACAGTAGATCCAACTACCAAGACAACCGTAGCTACAACTACCATGACAACAACAGCACCAGCTAGCATGACAAAGGGAAGCTCAACTACTAGAATAACAGGAACTCCAACTCCCATGACAACGAGACCTCCAACGACCAACAGAAGCACAGCTGTCAAAGTGTCTCTGCTAAGCTCTGTGGTGCCACTGTTCCTCTACACGCTGTGCCACTGAGGGAAGTAGCACCCCCGCTGGTGATCATGCAATACTTTGGTCGAATTTGTGTATGTCATAATGCAGGTGCTTCAGAAAACCATGTCGTTTTTAAATCACATTGTTCACCTAAAATACTTGCCTTGATGAAAAGGAAAACTGCTACCACTATTAAAGTACAAATGACGCATTACACTATATTACAGCCTACAAATTATCTTTGTTACATGTAGTTGCACTTATATAATTGTTTTGATCCAACTTTGGTTTTTAGAAACTTGGTAGTGCAACAATTTTCTGTATTAGCTCCGATTTTGGATTTTATGCTTTAAGTGTTCCCACCATAACCTATAAATCTATTTAGATGAAAGCATCTGCTCAGTTACAAAGGCTCATGTATTGTTATCAATAATTATACACAATAAATGATCAATCAGTCGTTTTGGTGTTTCATTTCAACAATTGCTACTGATACATGTATACATTTGGATAATATGTACCATTGAAATATGATTAGAAAACATTGTTATTGTCCATGTTTTTGTTGAGGATATGTGCCTGTGAGATTTTTGATAGCCTGAAGTTGAAGAAGCACATTTGTATTTCGTTTTTACCAAATGGATATTGCTGTTATTGAGAAAGTGCCAACCTTTTCAGAAAACACTTTGCCTTCATGGCATTACACAGCATCTTGATGGGAAATAAGAAAACTATAAAAGTGTATTCGTAGCAATTATTCAAATGCGCATTCACGAGTGATTAGCAATAACAGAATATTGTTATTTGTGATGAGAATTACATTAAGGTGAATGGCACGCATTATACAGCCAATGATCAACTGAGATCATTAGAGCCTCTGACAACTAGTCCAAAAATTATTGCTGACCAATGCACTCAATATGATATAAATTCTGAATTTATTAAATGAATAAATGTTTAAATAAATACAAAACGATATAGTGGAAATGTGTTGTTTTATTGTTAATAGTGTAGGCTACTGGTGTTTCCCACATTATTAACTACATTTCACAACAATAAGCATATATTTAATTTCATCATAAATGTTTCCCAAATTGTCTATTTCATAAAGCTGCTGATGTAAATTAATTTATTCTATGCTTTATTTAGTCCACATGATATTCAAGCTAACATCAGTACCTCATTGGACCACATATATGTAGTGCTAACACCAGTCCTGAATAGCTTCTTCTACACATAGAGTGGTCAACACAACACCATATACAGTTATGGGTTTGAGCTAAGTTGAGATAAGTCAGACCCTACAAGCATGGCCTCTTTGCCAACATTTTTTTTTGTTTGAATCAAGACCACAAAAGCACCTAACCCCTTCAGATTTTCACTTCTCAAACTAAATAAGGAAATAAGGTTGAGATAGACTCAGCATAAATAAATAAAAATGACAAACTCAACATGTTCATTGACAGTGAGTTTGACCATTACTTTATCTTGAGATCAACTTTCTGTGGCGAATTCAACTTTTGATCCATCATAATGAATGATCACAAGCTAATATTTAGCCGGCTGGTTAGTTATATGACTTGCACTACTCGTATCCTACTCTTGAGTTGTGTAAGTCAGCCACAAAAGTTGTCACATAAACATGGTAACATTATCGATTTGAGAGGATTAGCCTATCAGTAGCTATGGAACATTTTCCTTAGTTGATTGACAGTTTATATGGAAAGAGACTTTTTTTAATCATTAATACTCAACTCATGTCTTGTAAAAGTGAACTTGTGTTGAGTGCATTTGTACAAATGCATACCTATTTATGAATCCAAGATACACATTTTGCACAACTACCTTAACAAATGGAGTGGATCAAGTAACTGTAGTATTATAGTTCTACAGGGCAGCCATTGAATATTTTAGTCATCATGGCATCACAAACTTGTTTGGTAACCTCTCCGTTAAACTCCAATGTTGTCCATGTTGTTCTCTAAACCGCAAGTATTTGCACCACCCCTTTAATTTTAATGTTCACCAAATAATATGCACTTACATTATTAATACAATGTCTCCCGATTTTTTTTTTGTTTTTGTGTCGCCATCCTGCTTGGATATTCCAACATTTCAGGTCAGGAAGAAGAACCAAGATGGCGGCCTTGAATTTATTTTATGGAACTTCAGCTTACGTGATTGAAACCCTCCTATTACATTGGAAATCAACAGAAAATCACCATATGTCCACTAGAAAAATAACACTGAATATTGTTGTTCTTGTTGTAAATCATAATTGTACTCTTGCTATGTAACATTCACATGGATTAAACACATATAACCCATTTCACATTCAACCCACACACTGCCTGTCTTACTGTCTGCCTAAACACATTACGGTAGTTATAATAAAGTTGTATCAAGTTCTGCGTAGAAAGAGTTTAGGGTTGTAAATACAGACGGTTATCAATCAATCTGGATTCAAGAACAGCATGAGCGATGTGTTGTTATCGCAGCACTTGTTTTGTATTTAGAATACGTACATCATAAAATGCTATTTTGAATTAGATTGCCACCCAAGAGTCATAATATTTACTCATAAATTGATGCGGGTGACAACTGTACATTTTTATGATTAAACCAATAAAAAAAGAAAAAAAGTATGTAGCCAAACCTAAAGGTGTGATTTCAGGATATAAAGGTTTTACGTATTAAACATAACAAAGTAACAGTTTATGTGCAGATATGTCCACCTCTTCTTTTTTATTTCACTTTTTATTTCACAAAAAAGGTTTCCTACTTCATTTTAGCTGGATAGATTAACTGCTCGATAGATAGACTAATTTGATTGCCCAGAGAGGGAATTCCTTTGCCACCACACAACAGATAAATAAACACACAGTCTACCACATAGCCAATTAAAACAGTACAGCCGGTTACAGCGGATCATGAAAGAACCTGATAAAAGCAGATACTAATCTTTACAACCTTCAATTACAGGAAAGTGTCCTACATTTTCATGCTTACTTCCTTGATTGCATAACACTGCATTTTGATGGGAATAGTTAATAAAGTTATTAATTATTAGTTAGGTTAGCATTCTCATGCATGATGAACATTACACCCTGCTGCATGATATGATATAAATATCAGACCCTTTAACAGATCACAGAGCAGAAGATAACTTCTATTTAACTTGAGCAGCCGCCAATCTCTACCTTCCACTAATCTCCAACATGAAGACTGCGGCTCTGATTCTGGGAACACTTGCTGTGATAAACTTCTGCAGTGTACAGGTTAGAACAAACAAATTTCGTCGACACAAGATTTGAAATAAAAAACAAATTTCAGGTTCAAGATAGAATTACCCAAAGATTGTTAAAATGATATCAAACAAGGAAATATAGATACATTTCTTAATGATTGCGACTAACTCCAAAATAATTTTGCTTCAGCGCTAAATTGTCTGAATAAATTGAACAGCTACTGTCTATTTAATTTAAATCATTGGATTTTACCCAGATTGAAAACACAATTGTTTTAAGAATTTATAAAATCTTGACGCTAACTATTTAAATGCTAACTTTACATTTTTCAAATGATCTGATGAACAGCCTTCCATTTACTTGTAGGTTGTTGGTCAAAACACCACTATCCCAGAAGCTCCAAATACCCCGTCAGCAGGACCTGAAACTACGAAGACAACAGGACCTGAAACTACGAAGACAACAGGACCTGAAACTACGAAGACAACAGGACCTGAAACTACGAAGACAACAGGACCTGAAACTACGAAGACAACAGGACCTGAAACTACGAAGACAACAGCAGCTCCAACTACCACTACCCCAAAAGCTCCAAATACCTCGACAGCAGAACCTGAAACTACGAAGACAACAGCAGCTCCAACTACCACAACAATAAGCCCAGCTACCACGACGACAGTAGCTCCAACTACCATGACAACGAGAGGCCCAACTACCACGACAACGGGAGCTCCAACGACCAGCAGCAGCACAGCTGTCAAAGTGTCTCTGCTAAGCTCTGTGGTGCCACTGTTCCTCTACACGCTGTGCCACTGAGAGAAATAGCGCCCCCCTCTGGTGATCATGAAACACTATGGTGAAATGTCATTTCTTTTATTTAATAAGTTATTTAGCTAACTGTGCCATGAATCTGGATCATATAGTATAAATTTAGTTACACTATATGATTAGGTATTGACTATATCTGTTAAAAGTATCAAATATTTAAGGCAAGCCGAGCCAACCACATGTAATTGTATTATTAGTAGTGTTTTGTATCATAACTTATGTCCTATAGCACTCTGTTGGTTTTTAGAAACTTGGTTGTTTAATAATTTTCTGTTTTAGTTCCAATTTTGGATTTTATGCTTTAATTGTTCTAAGCCTTACCTGTAAATAACTTTGCATGAAGTCCAAAAACTCTATATTGTTATAATTCATTTTATACAATAAATAATTGCTTAACATCAATAGTTTTGGTTTTACATTATGCTACTGGTACAGACATACATATGGATAATATGGAACATTGTAACTTGATAAGAAAACGTTATTCTTCACTTTGTTTTTGTTGAGGATTTCATCCTGTGAGATGTTTGATGGCCTGCAGTTGCAGAAGTACATTTGCATTTGGATTTTGCCAAATGGATACTGCTGTGACTTATTGACATATTGCCAAACATTTCAGAATATACTTCCTTCATGGCATTACACAGAGTGAACACCTTTGACAGGGTGGAATGGGCACACCTGTTTGAACTACCTGATCGGTTTAGGCTTGGTTTTTGTAATTGGGTGAAACTTTCATATAAAAAGAAATATGCAGAAATAGTTACTAACAATTATGTACCCAAACAAATTGAAATCAATAGACAATGAGGAAAGGGTTGCCCATTATCACTTCTCTTATTAACGATCGCAATCGAGCACTTAGCAATGGCAGTAAGGAATTCCATGCTAATTTAGGGCATGTGTATAGGTTACCTCGAACATTACATAGCTCTCTATGCGCACAACAAACAACAACATTTGGTGGAATCAGTTCCAGCTCTTATGGATCTCATTGAAAGATTTGGCAACAAAATCAATAGCCTCAAATAATCTATTTTGCCATTTAATTCGATGAGAGATAACCCACCTACAAAGTTTGTCACTTCGTAACAGTCAACAGTTTTACCTACTTAGGAATACAAATTAATCACAGGTTGGAAGAAGTTGTACAATTTAATTTTGCTCTTGTTATAACATCTTTTTATCAGTCAGTTGATAGATGGTGGTCACTTCTAACTTCCAAGTAAGTAGAATTAATATGAATACTCTCCCAAAGCCATTATATAAAAATATTCCCTGGCCTTCTCTTCCAAACTTATTTTCTAGACTAAATAAATTATCTAAGAAATTGTATGTTGAAAACTAGACGACCCAGATTCCATTTGTCCCTTCTTTATTTAGCTTATGACAGGGTAGGGCTACAATGACCAAACTTGCTGTGGTATTACTGGGAACTCAAGTTAGAACAATGAGGTTTATTACTCCGCAGAACTCTCCAGCAGGGCAAGACATTGAGTCAAGCTTCATTTGCCAAATCTTTGAAGACATGTACTTTTTACAAGCCAAAATATCTATAGCATTAACACAGAAAGTAATGGCAGACCAAGTATTGGGCAGTGGCTTACAGAAATATCTTTGTGTTGACCTTTGGAAAAATGACATACATACTCGAAGACAAAAATGAAAGGTTTAAAAGTATTTGGGGCCCATTTATTAATGATTTCAGGGACAAGGATTTATCCGATCTGGTGGACGGGTCCGGGGAAGGATATTACAGCCTCTGCAATTGCAAACTCTGTCAATTTAGTTATTGTTTTAGATGAATAAATTGCAATATAAAGGCTGAATAGGTAGGTTTTCTATTAAGTGGACACACACACACACACACACACACACACACACACACACACACACACACACACACACACACACACACACACACACACACACACACACACACACACACACACACACACACTTCCTTGTACTGCTTCCTTGTTAATCCTACCGCATCATCACAATAATACACAAAAGATTAACAATTGGAATAAAACTAGGGTTTCGAGGTGAACAGAGGAGTAATTCTGGCTACCACCTTGGTGGTCAATATTTGATGAAATCTCTCATTTCCAATATGAAGAATTTGGTTCTGATTCTGCTCACGCTTTCCTTGATTCACTGATGCACAGTACAGGTAATTCTTTATTTGATATTTTACGAATTATGTTAAAAATATTGACTAAAATGTTCAGTAACAACTAAAAACAACATGTGATCAAGTCTCTTATCATTTAAAAGACGATTCAGCGTATGAACTCCTGATTCTGCTGTTTTGAAGCGCACCATGTCAAATGATTAGTCTGAACATATATATGATCAAAGTAATTTTTTATACTGCTCAGATAACTGAAAGGTGTTTCTTTATTTATTCTTTCAAAGTTTTAAAATAGTGTGTAGAGGTATGAAATAAATTTGGGATTCTACTGGGCACTTGAGATGTAGTTAAATATTACCATCCAGATAGGTAAAAATCCCCATGAAACCTTATCTTATTATTCCTTCACTCAAGTTTCAATATTGACATCAGATTGTAAAATGTTTGTCGGACAAGGACAAGGATAGAAAATAGCGTGCAGCACTATTGTATTGACAGCAATACTGAAGCTGAGACTACCATGACAACAACACCTCCAACTACCATGACAACTGCAGCTTCGACTACCATGACAACAGAAGCTCCAACTCAAATGACAACAGGAGCTCGAACTACCATGACAACTGCAGCTTCAACTACCGTGAGGACAGGGGCTTAGACTAAGGTGACAACAGCAGCTCAGTCTACCATGACAGCGGGATCTCTGACTACCACGAACACAGAAACTTCATCTACAATGACAATAGAAGCTTCAACTACCATGACATCGGGAGCTCAGGATACCATGACAACAGAAGCTCCAACTACCATGACAACAGCAGCACCAACTACCATGACAACGGGAGCTCAGGATACCATGACAACAGCAGCTCCAACTACCATTACAACCGGAGCTCCCACTACCATGACAACAGTAGCTCCCACTACCATGACAATGGGACCTCAAACTACAATGAACACTTCAGGTCCAACTACCATGAAAACAGCAGCTCCAACTACCATGGCAAAAGCAACACCTATCAATGCAACAGCAGCACCAACTCCCATGACGAAGGGTGCTCCCACTACCATGACCACCAGAGCACAAACCACTATGACAACCGCTTCTCTGAAAACGATGACAACGGTACCTCCGTCTGCCATGACAACAGTACTTCCATGTTCTATGACAACGGCAGCTACTACTACCATGATAACGGAAGCTGATACTACCATGACATCGGCAGCTCCAACTACCCTGACAGCAACACCTCCAACTACCATGACAGCAACACCTCCAACTACCATGACAGCAACACCTCCAACTACCATCACAGCAACACCTCCAACTACCTTGGCAACAGCAGCACCAACTATCAATCCAACGGGAGCCCAGACTACCATGACAACAAGAGCTGAGTTTACCGGGACAATTACCATGACATCAGCAGCTCTGACTACCATGACAACTGGAACTCCCACTAGCGTGACCACCGGAGCACCGACAACCATGACAACATGAATTCTGACTACAAATGCAACATTAGCTCCAACTACCATGACAACTGTAGCTTCGACTACCATGAAAACAGTGGCTCCAATTACCATGACAACAGGAGCTCGAACTACCATGACAACTGCAGCTTCAACTACCGTGAGGACAGGAGCTCCAATTACAATGACAACAGGAGCTTCGACTACAAACACAACAAAAGCTCCAACTACCATGACAACAACACCTCCAACTACCATGACAACTGAATCTGAGACTACCATGACAACACCTCCAACTACCATGACAACTGCAGCTTCGACTACCATGACAGCAGAAGCGCCAACTCCCATGACAACAGGAGCTCGAACTACCATGACAACTGCAGCTTCAACTACCGCGAGGACAGGGGCTCCAACTACAATGAGAACAGGAGCTCCGACTACAAACACAACAGTAGCTCCGACTACAAACACAACAACAGCTCAGACTACCATGACGACTTTAATGACCCCGCAGAGAGGCGCAGCTGTCAGCGCGTCTCTGCGGAGCTCTGTGGTGCTGCCACTAATTAACATTAACAATGTTAATGCACAACACACTAACAACTGCCACTACTCCTCTCCTCAGTAGTAGTGCTAGAAGTATGGCGATGGTCGATTTTTTCTTTTTTTTATCACAATTCTTCCCAAGTTCTTTAATACACTCTGCCATCACTCTAAATCGAATCAGGCCACATTTGAGTTGACTGGTAAACTAATCTGTTTGATTATCGAAATCCCGAAGTGTTTTATCAAAAAGTAATATAAGATATCTACCTCTTCTCCTTTCTATTATTATCATCATAATTATGTCTCTTACGTACTGTATTTGTGTTATCATTCTCATTCAAATACAAACAGTTTACTGAAACACATGAAGTAGGGAGTAGGGAATGTAAATAATGCTCATCTTTATTACACATGAAAAACCGAACATTGGACATTATAAAGAATAATTATAATAATTATATTATATATATATATATAATAATTATAATATCATTTGGTGAAGTCCGCTTTCAGTCCTCAGATCGACAGATAGCCTGCAGGGCTTGGAGATGTTCCCCCTTGAAGTTTTTCTGATTGTGGAAAACAATAAAGAGAAGCTTATATGATAAATATATGTTAATACTGTGTGTGTATGTTTTTGTGAGAGACAGAGAGAGAAAAGAGGAAAAGAGTGAGTGAGTTAGTGAGTGAAAGCGAGCAAGAGAGAAAGAGAGAGAGAGAAAGAAAGAAAGAGAGGAATAGAGTGAGTGAGTGTGTATGTGTGTGTGTATGTGCACATGTGCGTGCGTGTGTATGTGCGCATGTGCGTGCGTGTGTGTGTGCGTGCGTGTGTGGGAGAGCGTGTAGTATAGAGAAAAACCTGTAGAGCTGTGTAGAGAGAGGTGCCGGTCAGTTTGATGAAGGCAGCTCTAACACACAGCAGGTCCTCTTCACAGCGGGAGACCATGATCCCGTGAACTAAAGCTGCCTGGAGGAGAGAGAGGGACATGGGCATCTCCTTGGTTCAATATGTCTTGACACCCTACACAGGAAATACTTCTGACAGCCACGACAACAACCCTCATTATAACAAGACATTCAGCACACTTCACCACTTTACTCAGGTTGGTACTAATTGCAATTACAATGGCAATGTTACTCAGGGGGAAAACAATAGTATTTTCCGTAGAGTATTTTTACTCTAAATACGCTAATGCTCAGAAAACTCTCAAACTTTTATGTATGTCTAGTATTTAATGTGTTTAGAGTTTTGAAGTATTTAGCAAGAGTCATCACCACCACAACAACAGCAACAGCAGTAGCCGATAATAAGGCAACAGGAAATGTACAGAATCCTGTCTCTATGATGCAATGTTATGGTCATGGAGGAGAGGAGAGGAGGTTTCGGGACGCCATCGCTGACATCATACCTTCATGGGCACCAGCCGCTGGGCGAGGAACACGTAGGGGCTCTGAATGCACTGGACTGCCGTCAGCGGCAAGAGTACAGAGAGTCAGTGTGATCACATTCCCAAAACTTTATTGTTTCTCAACCGTGTGACAGGACATCGTCTTTGACGTCGCTCATATTAAAAACACAAAAAACACAATGCTTACAATGGAAACGGGTAAAGTGCAATCTGCTTTAAAAATAAATCTACGTTTTTGAGTGGCATGTACATGGTCATGCAGCTCTAACAGTTTCAGTAATTCCAGTATTTACCAGGGTAGCTTAACGAGGTAGATTATGCCATTAATACTGCCAGGGTTAGTGGTTCGATTCCCCATTCGGCCCACCACCCATTAGTTAAAATGTATACACTCAAGATTCAAGTATATCATCAGGTGCACATGAATGTGTGCACGTGCACAATGAAATGCATGAATGTCCTGCCACAGTGCAAACAAACAGTGTAAAATAAAAAGTAGAGAAGGAAAGAAAGAATCGAAGAGAAGGGAAAAGCATCCCCCTAACGGCATATTTACCTAATGTTTTCAATCCCATTCTGGCGTCTCCAGAGAACCGTTTCTCTAGAGTCTTATCCAGAGGCTCTCCCCTCTCCAGCTCCAGTCTCATCAACACTGCATGGAAGAGGAGCCAAGGAAAATCCCATTCACAATTAGCGTTTAAACTACATTCATATATTATGTCCACTAGAGGGCAGAAGAGGAGGGTTTCAGTGCATTTTCGTGCGAAAGAGTTGAGAGCGGAAGCAATTCCACCATTTTATTGCTTGAATGCGCTGTCTAAAGCAGGACCAAGGCAAGTACACACACACACACACACACACACACACACACACACACACACACACACACACACACACACACGTACCTTTGTGGAGATGGTCTGCATCTCTGGAGGTGAGGATGTTGATCCAAATACCAGGATCTGTTTTCTTGGTGTCCAACGACGCAGACAACACCTACAGCAAGAGAAACAACCAGGGGCCCATTAGTCGGGACACACACACTCCTCGGGGTTACTTTCAATGTCAGAGTCAAAGGGAACTGTGCCTTTGTTATGGTATGTATTAAATCACACGCAATATAATTATATAAGTACATGGTCAGATGAAAATATTTAAAAGTAAGTAGAAGTAAATGTAAAATACAAAGAAGACAGTGAAATACCTCAATGTCTCTCTGGACCACGCCCAGAACGTTGTCCTTCTGTTGGTCGAAAGGCGGCAAAAATGTTTGAGACAAATGTCAACAATTATTGATATCTGACATTGAATCATACTTTATAATGAATCACACTACGTCATTACCATTATGATAACACAACACCATACTCTAGGATTTAGTATACAAGCAAGAGAACATACGGTATACTATTACATCGCTCATATAGCAACTCTGCTATTGCATATTACAGCCATAGAGGGCGCCAACGGGCTGAAATGGTTTCCTGTGAAAGGCAATAGACTGGCTCAGTCACGCCCACCTTATGCGACTCATCTGGACCTAAGATCCGGAGGAGCCGTTTGGGAGTCAACGGAGCTTAATACCAACAAACAAAAAAAGAAGTAATATTTTAATCTGAATCTACAGGAAATGTTCCAGGCATGGTTTGTCTAACTGCAATTGAATTTAGCTCCGTTGACTCCCATGCAACCTTTTCGGTTTCTGAGGTCCCAGCGTGGCGCATGAGGTGGGTGTGCCCAAGCCACTATGAGATGAACTCACATGTAGCAAAGCAACTATGAGTTTGGCAAAGTCCCCGCTGGTTTCCCCCTTTAGGTCCTTCTCCAGGTCCCTCTTGTAGACTAAATACCAAACAAACAGATGGTGCAGGGGGTATGTTGGTTAGGGTTCGTGTTGTGTCAAGACAGCTAGCAGCCAGCTAGCGGTGCGTTATGAAGCCTGGTGTCTCCTGCGCAACGCGTCCGCAAAAGGTAGCGAACTGAGACACAGCGCCGATCTTCGACCAGGCATTTACCCGTGAGGTTAGCATCTACACAACAACATCTTCCATTCCCAAAAACGTGCAAACATTTCAAATCAGAAAATGAAATCCCAGAACGCCTAGAACTGTTTCTTTGGCTATTTTGTTTTGCTGTAAAAGTCGCCGTGCTTCTAAAAATCGGTTGGGAGTATCTCAACCTACTGAAAACAAAGTGTGCAGGAATTTGACATTTTCGTGTCTGGTGGTCAAAGCAAAACCAAAACACCACGTAACGGAATATCCGCTCCCTGCTTGAACAATCAGGGTTGACCTGACATTTCAATCTGCACGGGAATGGGCGACACGTTACTAAATACTGGGAAGACGGCGTGTCTGTTCATCAGCGAAGAAAAAAATATAAAACGGCAGATGATAGCTCATTTTGTCGGTTGGTGGTCGCCGCAGACGTGCTGACGGAGCAGTTCAAACCGTCTTTAGGTGTAGGGCTGGCGTAGGGGGTGTAGGTTACATTCACTGTAGGCTGCGCTGGTTTCTTTGAGCTGCGCGGCTGTTCTCGTGCACATGATCTCCATCAGAGTCTCTTCATTCGTACCCAAACCCTGCAGGCGCGCACGTACACACACAGCATTGGTTATGTCCCAGCTATTACAGAATTGTCAATGAATACTTATTATGAGATGAGTTCACACACACACACACACACACACACACACACACACACACACACACACACACACACACACACACACACACACACACACACACACACACACACACACACACACACACACACACACACACACACGCACGCACACACCTCCATGGCCTGCCGGAGGCGGTAGGCTTCATGCTGGTAAGGGGTCATCATGAGAGCCAGCATCAGGGACAGCAGATCCCCCGACAGAACCTTCTTCAGGCCGGTCTCCAGGTCCTACACACCACCACCGCACAAAGACATGATCCAGTATTATCATTATGAAGGAGAGGGAGCAGGTCTACGTGTTTACTGTGCCCACATTCCATCCTCATTGGCTGGATTCATTACGTTGTGTTATGTAACGTTATATCATTGATTTATTGTTTTCCTTAATGGACCACGATGCAGTCTGAACAGATGAGTTTTCAGGGCAGAGTTACAGCTTTGCTCCACCATTGCGGAGCCACTGGTTCATAATGGAGCCCTGAACCATGAAAAACGCCTAGCCCCCACATGCATAAGACTCACGCTGTGCACACAGGAAAGTAGGTAGGCTTGGTTAGTTTCGTGTTTTGTTTTTTAATCGCAGAAAACTTTATTGATCTCAAGAGACAGCACCTCAGCTTATATAATGACATAACAACCACATTTCAAAGTTAAAGATCTGTAATGGGTAGAGTCCCTTCACGCATACAGTGTATACGATCATTTCATAAGCTTCAACTTAGGCTTTTACTTTACCTCCTAATTTTCATATTTGAGAATCGGGTTACAATTTCCAGACCACCTGAAGTTACGGTATCACCGTTACAATCTTGACAAACCGGCTCTTCTACTTGAGACGTTGTACAAGAGATATTGTAGTGCAATCAGATGACTTGAGTGGTATTAGTATAGTAGACAGAAGACGTTACTGACTACGCCTGTATTAAGTTCAAGGGACATTGGGGCTTTTTTCTCTCTCTTTTTAAAAAGAAATGGTCATTGTGAGCCAGGACTAGCATAGCTGCAGGCTTCAGCCCAATCCGACCGGCTGCTTGGTAAACTCCCTTTCTAAATAAAGGCGTGCTGAAGCGCTCCAATGGTTGTGGACGAGTCCTTATAATATTTATTCAGGAACCATTTAGGGACGAGCAAACATGGGTTCAAGTGACAAAGTATTTAAAGCATTTCATGTTTGTTTTTTTTAACACAGACAGTGAGAGGAAAATGCTGGAGAATCCTTTTTGCTGTGTTACTGTACTGTAGTTTGTACCTCAACAAGGTCCGTTTTTACCTTACTACTTAAATTCTACATTGGGTGAAATGTCAGCCTTAGACATCTGATCTCAAGTATGCCACTCCGACGCGTTAATCTGCGTGTATAAGTACTGCATATTTTATTTGGGTGTGTGGTTGTGTCTATAAAACACATGGATGACTGTGAAGCATTGTGAAGCATCCTCTAGAAATTCAAAGCTAATCACCTAATTACACTGAGATTTATAATGTCTAATGTTTCGTAGCCACAAGCAAACTCTTACTCATCATTTGGTGTGGTGCCACGCGCACGGCTTTACTGGGACAATGAAAGTACCTGCAGGTGCTGGTGGGGTTCAAACCATGTGTGTGTGCATGAAAGAGAATCACAAAAGTGTAAGAAGCTGCTCTCACAAACCTTTTTCAGACCCTAGAAGTCGGGCCAGAGTAAGGTGGGGCCGACCGCACTAGACTGAAGTGCGCCAGCAACAGAGGCTAGCTAGGCTGCTAGCTAGGCTGCAAGCAGCATTTAGCGGGTGTCGAGGCTTATGCAGACGAGGCAGACCAGTAAGACTTTTAAAGATTTTATACAGTTGATGAGGTTGGAATAGCCTCAGCTTAATTGCGGTGATTCGCCTTCAATGTTTTGTGAAAGTGTATCAAAGTCAGGGTTCAGCAGTTACGCTTCTTTAACGCTTTAAAATAGAATCATAACCGGCATAGCATTTAGACACACACACACACGAAAGTGGCAAGTGCAATGCATCAACATTGCAAACAGTTAGGTCAGTGCTTACTGCTGACATTGTACTGTATTGGTTTTGGTTTAAATCAAGGAATAAGCTTTACTTTGATCAAACACTGTTTAGAAAAGTGAGAGAAAAGTATTATATATTGTCATACAGTATGACGATAATGATAGTAAATGGGTTGTTTTTTATGTAATTACAGCTTCACACACACACACACACACACACACACACACACACACACACACACACACACACACACACACACACACACACACACACACACACACACACACACACACACACACACACACACACACACACACAAGCTATGCCAGTCTAGGCTAGCTAGACTCGCTGAAGCGCTAGCTAGCTAGCGCTTCAGCGAGTCCCGTGGGTGCCCTTACCTTCTGGCCGATGCCCCGGTAGGCTTTAGCGATCATCTGCCTCTGGGCGCTGTTCCTATTGGTCAGGATGTTCACCAGGGACACCACGTCTGAAACACACACACAGCCAGATTAGCTTAGCATGCCATTGTCATTTAGCATATGCTTTTATCCAAGGTGAGCTACAGTGCATTCCAGATACATGCCATTAGGGAGCAGGTAGGGGTAAGCCTACTCTGACATGTCTACAGGTAGACATGTCTGGATATTGGGGGATCGAACGCAGTACCTTAGGGCTGGGAGTCGAGCTCCCTAGCTACTACCCTCTTCTGCCCAGCGTTCATCTGATGCATTTAATTTATACATTACATTACTTATACAGCATTAAATATACTTAATATACCATCAAATACAATTACAGTTATTAATTGTTAGTAACTCATTAATAGCCTTTATTCTTCTGAATGTGCTTTAATACTACAGTAGTCAATGTTATTATTTATAAATAACTAAACATAATTCGTTTAAAGTTATTAATAATATTAGTTTTTCAAAATGGCTGCCTAAAGCACTAATTTCATGGGCACCTTTCTTCTCCAGGGCGGTCTGGACGGCCAGGGCGTCTCTCTCAGGGTGCAGGCTGGGGAAGGGTCTCACCGTGCCCAGAGTACCCCATGACATCACCTGGTGAGTGGGGAGGGGGAGAAGGAGATAGAGGAGGGGGGGAGAGAGAGGGAGGGATGAGGGACGCAGGAGAGAGAGAGAGAGAGAGAGAGAGAGAGAGAGAGAGAGAGAGAAGGAGAAGGGAGAGGAGTAGATTGAGAGATGGAGGACAAGAGGGAAAGAGCGAGACAGGTAGAACATGACAGTGAATGAAAGATCTTTATTTTCTCAATGACGCAAGCTATTCAATTAACCATCTATATGGAGCCACATATTGGTATAATCCATTAAAATGAACTCGTCACGCCTCCCATCTAGGCTACATAGTAAATGCGGATGAGTATTTTCTTGAAGTCCTAGAGATGCTCAGGAGGTGGCTAGTGGATTCTTCTTATTTCTCCCCTTGAGCTCTGGCTATCATCGTGCTCTTTGGTTCCTTCACACTTCATCCATGTGTAGCACAGTACGATTGGGTCTGTCACCACACACGCGTGCATGCGCAAACACACACACAGAACGCTAACAGATCAGTCGCTGTGGCCTTGGATGACACAGGGAGAGGTTCAAGGTGTCAACGCAGGGCACCGCACCAGGATATGTCACACAACACGCATACACCAGACAAACGGAACAAAAGGAGACGCCATCGCACAGGAAGAATGTCGCCATTCTTCACATTCACAAGCAGTGTGTGTGTGTGTGTTCATGTGTGTGTGTGTGTGTGTGTGTGTGTGTGTGTGTGTGTGTGTGTGTGTGTGTGTGTGTGTGTGTGTGTGTTCATGTGTTCATGTGTTCATGTGTTCGTGTGTGTGTGTGTGTGTGTGTGTGTGTGTGTGTGTGTGTGTGTGTGTGTGTGTGTGTGTGTGTGTGTGTGTGTGTGTGTGTGTGTGTGTGTGTGGGAGGATGTGAGTAGCATGCATTCTTTCTAGTATTTACGCTGGTTTATCTTGGTCCTTGGTTTTGAAAGAAAACAAAGAAATTCTTTAACATCCGCATGTCCGCAGTGTGTCACCAGAAGATAAAGAGCACCTGTGAGGTGTGATGGAGGTCACAGGTATGCAATGACATGTTACTGTTTAGAGTTCAGTGTGGTTGTGTGTGTGTGATGGAGAGCCACAGGTAGAGGAGTGATCGACTGAGACAGAGAGAGACAGACAGTCAGAGACAGAGAGACACAGAGAGAGAGAGACAGACAGAGAGAGAGAGTCAGCGACAGAGAGAGAGACAGAGTCAGAGAGAGACAGACAGAGAGACAGACATGCCATCAATACTTACATATGATTTCAAGTATTCAGGGTCCATGTCCTCTACTGGGAATGCAGGTAAAAGCTAAAAAAAACAAAAACACAATATGGTGTTGATGTAAAAACATCAACACATTTGTATGTGTGTGGGTGTGTTTGACACATACAGTACATGGATGTACATACCTGTCGTACCTACACACACATGAAACAAATATGCACACTATTGAACACCCTTTCTTGACATACTATAGGTAATTTCTGGAGGACATTTCCATGAATTCGCTCTCAGAGAATCCTTGTATTTACTTAAGACTTTGTTTTCTCTTCAGTGGGATCAAACAGTCACTGCCTCAGACCTACACAAACACTTTAACTTAAACAGGTATTTTAACACAAGGTACTGCTATTGTGAGCCACCATACACTGAGGTATCACGTCGTTACTTAAAAAAATAAACAGAAGAATAACAATTGTTATGTTCTTACCTGGAACGGCAACGACGAACGGTTGAGGGGAGAGGAACCTAATGACAGACAGTTACCAGCCCGCTACCTTAGCCCCGCCCACAGTACAACACACCCACAGGACCGTCCGTCCCACTGGACTGACCAATCGGTGCTCCGGCTCCTTTAAATAAGTTGGAGAGCTAGGGAAATCTCATTGTGCGCTTGAAGTGAGGAATCCGGATGGTTTATGGACCATTGTTCAGATGGAAATGTGGAATTTAACATTTCAATTAAAACGCGACATAACCTTCAGGGACAGTGTTGGTTTCAATTCGTTTTTCAAGAAAAACACATAAAAAAACATATAGTTTCAGTGAAAATGGGTCTTACATTCCAATAATATAGTTAAATACTTCAAAAGTGTGTATTTTAAAGGCCTTTTTTTAAATTCAGTTTTCAATTCATTCGAATAATAAGCCAATAGGCCTCACTGACTGCTAGACAGGGCTACTTTGACAACAATGGTTCACTGTAGTCTTGTTTTATGGGACTAAACAAAGATGGGATTGGTCTTTGGAGAGTTTTCTCAACAAATCGTTCGTTTCGTTTTTCAAGTTCAAACAATGAGGCTTTTACAAAGATCACGTTTCTATTCAACAAGTAAGATGCTGAAGAGATCGAGTGAGAGAGAAAGAAGAATAAATAAAAGGAACATTATATCCTTTCATTAATAAATAAAAGCACATAATGGAAGGGAGAGGACGAGACCAACAAGAAAGAGATGGAAATGGAAAGAAAACAGAGAGTTTTAACCAAGGGAGAAACCGGGCGACTAAGATAAATAGTATGAGAGAGACTAGGGGAAGCCGTTTTAGCTTTAAGGGGCCTTAGCGTCACTTAGTAAAATTTTCATTATTACTAGTAGAATTCATTGAATTCTTTCTAGTAATTTAATTTTGACAAGTAATATATTATATATGAATATATTACCATTCACTTAAAATGAAAATTATACTTTATTTTCTACAGTTAATTTCTACGGGTAAGAATGTCATTCTTTACATTATATGGATTTTGCATTATTACTCCTAAGAATACAATTCTTAATACGAATTTCACAATCATATTTTAGATTTTGTTTTCAAATTATATTACGACACAATCTAGATATGTGGAGTAACAGATGTCAAAAACATGCTTTTAAATACCTCTAATTCTATTATGAGTAAAAAGTTAATAAGATATATAATAATGCAATTATATGAATAATGCAAAGATATTATATATATTATTATGTATAAGTTACTATTAAGAATTAACTTCTTACTAGTAAGACTTGAATTGGAGATACATTGATTTGAAATCTTCAATGTGTAATTCTAGTAAGGATTCTCACTCAGAATTACATTTCTCTAGTAAGAATTAAATTATTACAAGAGTTTAAACATAGATATATTATATTCTTTAAAACACAGAGAGAGAGAGAGAGACAGATATTCTTTAGAGAGAGACAGAGAGAGAGAGAGAGAGACAGAGACAGAGAGAGAGAGAGAGAGAGAGAGAGAGAAAAGGGTTGGGTTACTACATGCATCAGGTTGTAAAAGAGGAACAACACGCCTTGTTTGCTAAGCATACCCATTCCCTCAATGAGAATGAAATGCCATCCCTCCTGCGGTATGAACAGCGAACTTTGGCCCATATTTATCAATTCTCTTGTCTCTTGCCAGGTGACTAGGGACAGCGGTGAGTCCCCGCCACCCAGCTCTGGCCAGTGAAACATGAGAGGTGCGGGCCCACCCTCTCTGATGTCAGCCCACACGAGGCGGAGAGCTGGAGATTCATCCTCCCCACTTATGGTTGGAAAACTACTAAGGCTTGTTCGTAAAACTGCACGAATGGACTTAAAATATCAAAACTATAAACAATAGTTTTCTTTCTTGTTCGGGATTTCTTTTTTACAAATAAGCGATAGCATTTTTACTCAGACAAAAGTCCCAAAGTAGAATACATTTTAATGCTGTCATTTGATAGGACACAAGCATTTTCCGGTTAATATTTGTATTTACGTTTAAGCAGAAGAAAAGTATTGCCTTTTTTGTATTTTGTTCCATTGCATTTGTATTATACAACGGTCGAATACATCTTCAGGAGAACATGGAAAAGGTAAAGACCTTTTTACCTCGTCAACTCAACTTTGGTTGGAATGTTAGTGGGCGGGGCATAACCTGACAACCAAGGCCCATTGTCATTGGTCGGACTGCTATCAACCATATTGATAACAGTCAGGGCGCGCTCCAAAGTACTGTCATAAATGAAGTCACGAGAGAACAGTGAACACTCCTTCCGGATCCATTGCCACGATTAGTCTTGTCCTGGTATTCCTAACCTTGTAAACACAGCACCATTATATTGGAAGCCAGAATGTGGCGTCACATCGTCCACAACATTTGAAGTGATCGAGGATTTACATCCCGTGATAAAATAGGAGAAATGTAAAAACTGTTCAGAAGAGTAGTCTGTCAGACAACAAAATCACCCACTAATCGATATGTACAACACTCACCACCTCTATCAGTTAAGATTCTCGAAGACATTTTTATTCTGTTTTTCTTCTTAAAACCACACCCTCTTATATTACATTTTACATATATATATATATATATTTTTTATATAGTACGAAACAGCAGTTTTACATAATGACGACGACGAAACAAAGTGAAGGATTTTTAAGTCCAAATTAATTAAACCATCTATGAAAATACCTACGGGATCAGAGAACCCCGAAGAACAGGCCTCACAACATGTTCGTGGGAACTACACTGTGTGTACTACACTGTGTGTACTACACTGTGTGTACTACACTGTGTGTACTACAGTGTGTGTACTACACTGTGTGTACTACACTGTGTGCACAACACTGTGTGTACTACACTGTGTGTACTACACTGTGTGTACTACACTGTGTGTACAACACTGTGTGTACTACAGTGCGTGTGGGTCCTAGCAAAGTAGTGCATCAAAAGATAGTTTGAGACCGAATAAAACATACTATAAAAAATACTTTTAAACAGCAATCCACGTTATTTAAAGCTTAATTCATATCCGTCCCGATTTAGCTCTTCTTAAATACGTGAAGTATTAAAAACACAAGGAACACCAAGGTCACCCTGAGTGAATTAAAGTACCTAAAACTCTATTTGGTTAAACTGTGACGTAACCCAAGCTACGGGATTTGCATAGAACTCTTAACAGAAGAATCTATTAAGATCCAGATTCACTTTGGCAGTTGTCTAGTCTTTTGCCGTCTACAGTTTGTAAATATATTTATAATTTCTTTATATTTGTTTTTATACATACGTTGATAAGATAGACTGAACCATAGTTACAAAATAGAGGAGCAGTGGAAATCTGTACAGCATACAAAAATACATCCACACAAAAATACACTTTTCTTATTTTAAATCAATTTTCTGACCTTTGTCTAATTTGACCTGTTTTTCCAAACATTGGCAGTGGGTGACTCAGAGCAGTGCGTTTTGTTTGTGTATTGGGTGGCAACGTTACTGCAGTGTATGTTTTTTTTTTTTTATAAGTACTTTGGAGCTTGAAACTCCTTCTTCGGATTACCAAGCAAGACTCCGACTCGACCTGAACAACGGGTAGCGCCGTTCTCCTTAAGATCTTCGTAAAGTCTGGTTGAGTGTTCTTGCTACAGCTCGAGTAGAAGTAGTAGTGAGGAATAAAGTGGAGATCTAAGTGTTTTCATGAAGTTGAAGTGGGAAATCGAACCTTGTCTTCCCATTGATCCCTTGTAGAGTCACACATGGATACGCTGTTCAGAGAAGACCGTCGAGCGGTACACTGCATCGTAGCGCAAGGCAATGGGGGATGTGTCTCGAGAACGTCTGGGGAATATTCCGGACCGAGATTACGGTTTGGTCGGTAGTGTTCAAATGGGCGGAGATTACGGGATGTTGAATGTGGCAGTTTAGCTTGTTATAGCAACTCCAGCTCCCATTGCTGGCTCGCTCTCTCCTCGTTCTCCGGCAGTATCACCACATAGTCCTTGTCGTACGACTTTCCACCTATAGGAAGACAGAGGGGACGGGGTTACGTTAGTTTTTCATCCTATAGGAAGACAGAGGGGACGGGGTTACGTTAGTTTTTCATCCTATAGGAGGAGAGAGGGGACGGGGTTACATTAGTTTTTCATCCTATAGGAGGAGAGAGGGGACGGGGTTACGTTAGTTTTTCATCCTATAGGAAGAGAGGGGTGGGGTTACGTTAGTTTTTCATCCTATAGGAGGAGAGAGGGGTGGGGTTACGTTAGTTTTTCATCCTATAGGAAGAGAGGGGACGGGGTTACGTTAGTTTTTCATCCTATAGGAAGACAGAGGGGACGGGGTTATGTTAGTTTTTCATCCTATAGGAAGACAGAGGGGACGGGGTTATGTTAGTTTTTCATCCTATAGGAAGACAGAGGGGACGGGGTTACGTTAGTTTTTCATCCTATAGGAAGACAGAGGGGACGGGGTTACGTTAGTTTTTCATCCTATAGGAAGACAGAGGGGACGGGGTTATGTTAGTTTTTCATCCTATAGGAGGAGAGGGGACGGGGTTATGTTAGTTTTTCATCCTATAGGAAGACAGAGGGGACGGGGTTACGTTAGTTTTTCATCCTATAGGAAGACAGAGGGGACGGGGTTACGTTAGTTTTTCATCCTATAGGAAGAGAGAGGGGTGGGGTTACGTTATCGGTTTTACATTTGAGGAAATCAAAAATGCCCTAACCCTAACAGTTAGGCTTTACCAACAAGCAGATAACTTTGATGCGCAACACTACGAAAGAGGTAACAAAACTATGGTGCAATCATGTACGCGTACAAATTACACGCATAATTCTGCCTCTAATATGACCTTATCAATAGCAATTTGTTATTATTATTTTTTGTGTTTTTCTAAAACAGAAGCTAAGCTACAGCTTGCCAAACTACAGCAACATTTCGAACGTTTAGCTAACTGCTAAAGAACCATCGATACCTTTGACGTCCAGCACCATGCCGGGGAAGGTGAGGCTGGGGATGCGTCCTCTCATGGGGGCCGACCACATCTGCAGGGGCTGGCGGGTATCGTTCCAGAGCACCACCTTGGAGCCCGGCTCCATGGTACCCATCACCTGCAGACTCATGCCGGACGACATCTGGGGCGGGACAGGACTAGGTCAACATCATACATCTACGGTAGGAAACTAGCTGTGCAGGATCTGGATTCTGGAATGTTCCGGATGAGGGATGTAACCCTTCTGTTGCTATTGGTTACAGCCCATGGGCCTTATTCACATGCAGCGGCCATCTTGGCACCGCATGCAGTTCCCCCCCCCCCCCCCACCCAGCTAGCGTTTAGTACAACAATGGAACCAAGATGGCTGTGAACCCAGAAGGTGAATAAGGCCAATGGGGCGTTTTGGTTTCATTCGAGTTCCAGACACAGAAAGCCTCCTCCTCCCCTCCTCCTCCCCTCCTCCTCCCCTCTTCCTCTCCATTGGCTACCTTGTTCTTGAGGAAGCCGTCATCGTAGAACCAGAGGTCGCTGGCGGGTTCGGGGTCGGCGGCGACCACCACACGGCCCGGCTTCATCTCCTCCAGCTCGCCGTGCAGACACAGGAAGTTCCCGTGCTCCTTGTTCTTGACGCGGAAAAACCGCCGCCTCTGAAATGCGACGTGCGAGGTTAAGAAAAAACAACAACAACAACGTGTCACTTATTGTTGAGGTTATTCATCTTAGCAGGACATTGGATGTGTTACTGTTGGGTGTATAATTAACTGCCAAGTGGCTAGCTGTGCCCGATGAACCACTGCTAATGAGTGGTCAGGCGCTAAGGTTACTGAACGCTAACACACAGTTTAAGGTTCAGAAACACACCTGTCGGACCGGGCACATGGAGCCGACGGTTTCCAATGAGCTGAACTTGGGCCAGTTGGTGATTTCAATGGGCTCCAAGAGGAACTGGCGCCCCCTGTAGTGACTGTACTCATACAACACCCAGCTGCACACAGGGCATGGGGGACAACAGTAGTTAGTCAGTTAAACTACCGATTAAAGACAACTATACAGAATTTACTGTTAACTATGAATTAACTATAACTATCACTAACAATTTATAAACGAACAATTAACTAGACAGAATTATAGCTGATACACATCTAGACACACACAAACAGGCATACATGTAGACACACACACACACACACACACACACACACACACACACACAGATCCATCCACATGGGCACACACAACACCACAAACATGGGTCATCACAAACATGATAACAAAAATTAAACACATCACACACACACCAGCCAGAGTTGACGCGGATAGACAGGAAGTGGTTGTTGAAGCCCTCTGCCATCAGATCGGACATCTCCCCTTCCGCTGTGATCTCCTTCCCCTCCAGACACTCCAGACTGAACAAGGAGATGGACGGGACGGAGAAGATCTGGAGAGAGAGAGGGGGTGAGAGACATGACATTAGTGTGAGAGAGAGAGACAGAGGGTGAGAGACATGACTTTAGTATCAGAGTGCAAGGGTGAGAAACATGACTATAGTGTGAGAGAGAGAGATGCTGAGAGAGCGAGGGTGAGAGAGCGAGAGTGAGTGAAGGATATTATGAAGAAAATAGTGAAAAGGAAAAGAGAAGAAAAGAAAGTAATAGTGAAAATATGGAAAGAAAGATGCAGAAAATGCTAAACTAGAGAAAATACAGTAAGACTAGATAGCAAGAAAAGGCCCAGATGCGACAGACAGGCTGAGGTAAGGCTGTTTTATTAGAAGACAGACAGACGGACAAGACATACAGATAGGAGGGTGGAGGGTAGTCCGGTTGAGATAGGACTGTTGTCCAATTAGAAGACAGAGATGCAGACAGACATACAGATAGGAGGGTGGAGGGTAGACAGGTTGAGGTAGGGCTGTTGTTCTGTTAGAAGACAGACAGGTAGAAGGGTGGGGGTAGGTCTCACCAGTGGTACGGCCCTCAGGGACCGGATGGTGAAGCTGGGTGGGCAGCCCATGCTGACCAGGTTGGGGTACTCGCCCTCAGACAGCACACACTGGTTCCCTGTGTAGTCCTTAGCGTCATGCAGCACCCAGCTGGCACACACACACACACACACACACACACACACACACACACACACACACACACACACACACACACACACACACACACACACACACACACTATATGTATTCATTCCTTTCTTAAATGGATGTACAATATCACCGTGGCAATCTAAAAAACAACCCTTTTTTCAGGCCTTTTCCATAAACTTTTCAATAACTTCGCTATAAACTTGTATAAACTTCTCTGGTTTACAATGGGTCTGTCTGTCCATCTATCCATCTGTCTAGCCTCTCCCTCCCTCTCCTCCTTGCGTTGCTACGGTAACAGCGTCTCACCCTCCGCCCAGCAGCCGGCAGGACTTGACCAGGACCTTGTCCGAGATGTCCTGCTGGTTGAGGTTAAAGGTCTCAACCTTCCCCTGGAAGTTGGCCTCAGAGTACAGCAGGACCTGAGACAAAAACCAACATTCACCTTTCTGTTCTGCTAGCTATGGGAAACTAAATGGGAAATTAAAAAACATGAACCACCCAACAGTGCCCCCCACTGGTGGGGAACATGTGTCGCTGAATGTGTGTAAGTGTCTTACCTCATTCCTTGCCTTTGAACCCTCATTTGGAGCCTAAACCAAACCAAACATATACATGAAAAAGGTTATTGAGCTATTTTTTTACTAAGAACATATATATATATATATATATATATATATAGACATATAGGACATTCAAAATGAATATGAACCCGAATCATCAGTCAGCGTGCAGCCTGTATTCCGTAACCAGGCAACAGTGTAATCCGTAACCGGGGCAACAGTGTATTCCATAACCAGGCATCAGCGTCTGCCGCCGGGCGTTATCCAGGCAGCGGTACTGACCGGCAGGATGGGCTGTATGGAGCAGATGATGTTGTCCTCGGACCCCCAGTCAGCACTGTTGTTGTAGAAGCCTTTCTCCAGGATGTACTGGTTCCCGGAGTAGTCCACGTGGGAGTAGGCCACCCAGCTGGAGGAGAGAAACGTACAGGTTAAAGGTCTTCACAGAGGACCGAGGGCAGCGTGGCTGGGTTGCCAAGGAGATAACGGGGCCTTTTGAACGGAGACATGGAACGTGGATTTCAAAACAGCGTTTTTGACATAACGGACTAAGCATTACTTACTGGCGCTTTCCATACATTCAGATTCAATCGTTCTTGGACTCCCTGATCACCAATTTTTTTTGATCAAGAACAACCTTTTCGGCTGTACAAGTCAAATATGTCAGACAAACTAACTTAACTATTCAACCATTTATATAGCTATCAGACACTTTCATCCAAAGCAACTCAGTGAACTCAGATTAGCAGGTAGGGGTTAGGGCATCTTGCTCAAGGAGGCCTACAGGTGGAGTGCGGCCATTAGGGAATCAAACCCGGAACCTGTTCGGGCTGGGCGTCAAACACCCTGACGACAAAGCCCTCTTCCTATACTCCCACATGAAAATGAGAAACAAACAAACGGCTAAACGGCTCGAAACCCAGGAGGAGAAGGGCCAGGCCAGCCGAGGAGTGAGTACTCACGCCCCAGACAGCACGTTGATGGAGCGGGTGGTGGTCTTGTACTTGAAGGTCGCTACGTCAGGGATGGCCTCCGTCACCTCGAAGCTGTTCTCCTCGTCCACGTCCTCATCGTCGGGCTGCTCGAACATCATTAACATGGGCTCGGACAGGTCCTGGAGGCCCAGGGGGTCAAAGGTCAGAGGTGAAACCTTGCGCTGAACCTGGGTCACATGCCGAGAGAGGTTGAGAACGGCAAAGGGGGATTCGTTCACCACCGACGCCACGCACCGACAACGTCAGCCGACGGTGGCCGTACTCACCGCTCGCACGACCTTGACGGAGCGCATCTCGGCGTTGCAGCCGCCCCACACCCTCCAGTCGTGGTAGTCCCCCTCCTCCAGCAGGTACTGGTGGCCCCGGAAGCCCTCCTTCTCATACCCCACCCAGCTGGGAGGAGAGAGCAGAGGCACGCCGGCTCAGAAAACAAACGCACCCCAGGCACCGGCTTCCTGGTTTGATTAGGAAGCTGGTTACCGTGTTGATGTTATTTATTGATTTTGATCCATCATCCTTTTTGGGATGATGGAATTGTTGTTACGGGTTCATGCTTGGCTGATGCTTGTAATGACCTTTTAGGAACTATAACTGTTAACCAATGCCCAGAGAAAGAAGGGAAGTCAAAACCATGAGTTGGCTTACTGGTTAATCCACTGAAATGGTGGTTCTTTGGTGTTGAACTTGAGGGTTGAATACAACTAAGACGTATATTTGTCAACCGAATTATCTTATTTCAAATCATACAGCTGCCGACGTATTGCCACCAGCCATTACTAATTTAAAATGTAACATTTACATTATGTTTCTATCTTAACTCCTTTTAAAACGGAGAGTGTGTTGGCGGCCGTGTCACCAAACTCCTACCAATCAAAACACTCCGCTCGGGGGTTCTGATTGGCTGGCGGCAACCTATTACAAACAAGCATCAGGAACCCGGCTACGCTGCGACGACTGTCGACCGAATCACAAGTGACGACGTCACATCCCTCCTGTGGTCTTGTCCCGCCCCCATACGCTGGGTTCCCCCTGAAAAGACTCACATTCCTCCCAGGACTTTGAGGGAGCCTGCGTTGTACATGAAGGCCGTCTGCTGGTTGTCTGTGCGGGTCATGAAGTTCCTCATGGTGCCGTGGATGGTGCGGGATTTACCAGAGAAGTAGGGCTTGTCGAAGATGATCATCTGGAGGCATGAAGGATGGAAATATTGACGCTGCTGAGTCCAACACCTTTTCTTTTGGCGACTTGTGGTTAGTATCGCAGTCTTAAAACAGGTATAAAAGTTGTATGTTTTGAGGTTGGTTATAGTTATTGTAGTTAGTACTTAAAAGGTGTAGCTAGTAGTGGCAGAAAAGTAGAAGCAGCACTCGTAACATTAGTAACATTGTTAATATTTGTACAGGATAGGATAATCTACTGGTTAGGGAGTTCAAGTGTATTTAAAAGTATGGATTAGTGGTCATAAGTGGGGATATTCTCACCTTTGGTTCGTCAATACTTTCCACTCTTGGTTCCCCCTGTCATGAAATGAAAACAACTTGTTTATTCCTACAACCAGGCTACTTATGAAAACCAACACTCCCATCATCATCATCATCATCATCATCATCATCATCATCATCACCTCGACGACCACCAACTGAAGCTTAAAACACACTTCTGCAGACCACCAGAAGCCCCCTAACCCCTACCTGCTCCCGGATGACAAATGCACTGGTTGGCGCTTTGGGTGAAACGGCCAAAAGGCTAAACAGGAAACGGTAAGCACTACGTCAGGTCAGGGGAAGGGGAGGTCAGGGGGAGGAGCCAGGCTTACTATTTTGAGCGGGTGCAGTGAGCCCACATAGGGGTGTTCCACTCCCCAGGCCGCGGGGTTGGTGAACCCCCCAACCTCCAGCACGCGTGGTACGCCCTGGAAGAAGGGCTCAGCGTACACCAGCCATCTGAGGAGACAAACACAGCATGTTCACGTAGCCGTGTATAATACACACACATTACCCGCGTGGACACTCCTATGCTTTCATTATTTATCATTACATACTTTGCTATTGATCTTGTATTGACGCTGTTATGTGACTGTTGAGGATCCAAGCCTAAGAATTGTACCCTTGCGTACTTGTACGTTAAGATGTAATAAAAGCAACTCTGATTCTGATTCTGATACCCATTCACTTCCGAATCCTTAGGAAATGTCAGCTTTTTATGTTGAAGTTATTTTCTTCCTTCTTACATAACGTTTATGATCGTTTAGGTTGTATTTTATGTTTGATCAATGATTGTGCTGATTCAATTATTTTATTTGTTTCAATTTATTTGATTCTTGTCCATAACTTCTTGTCGCCTCGTCGTAAAAAGACAATCAACCGCTAAGCTGGCTCACTATCCATGTGTCAATAACGCTGTTCATATATTTGATCAACTCATAAGCTGCCAAGCTACTTTACCTGGTGTCAGATAAGCGTATGATGTGTACTTTAGAGCTGCATAAACGCAGGAAGTCTCATGTCAACATGTTGACTAAAAAGGGAGTAGCAAGTGTAGTACAGTATGAACAGTCCCACGCTTGACTGTTCATACTGTACATCCTGCACTTTCTACTCCCTTTTTGGTCAACATGTTGACTAAAAAGGGAGTAGCAAGTGTCTTAACGCCGGTCCGTCTGGGGACTCACAGGCCTGCGTTGATGATGATGGAGTTGGCCTTGACGGGGAAGCCGAAGATGCGGGCGTCCTCGCACGTGTCCCGGAACGTCACCTTCTTCCCCTCAGCGTTCTCCTCCGGGAACAGACTGATCTCCGGCACGCTGTAGTCCTGGAGGGGAGGAAAATAAGAGCGTGGAGTCAGCGTGAACGCGTAAAGATGGGACTTTTGTTTTGGCACACAAAGAGTCCCATTTGGTGTTGAAGCAGCATGCTTTTGGAAAACAATGAGAGCGTGAGATAGCCCAGAGGGGCGAGTAGGAATACATGCACTTTTATTTTGGAAAAGAGCCACACAAAAACAAAATAAATCTCTTTAGGGGTTCAGCTTTTGTAACGCTGAACAGCAATTAATGACATATTTTAATGATTCCTTTAGCTACTCTGCACACTGTTCAGTGTTTTTTTTTTCAAGGATTGCTTACAGGGGGGGGGGGGGGGGGGGGGGGGAGTTCTACAAATGCTATATTGCAAGAGGAATCCCAGTCAATACCTCCAGCCACCACTAGAGTGCACTACACTGCAACAGACAATTCCCAAAAGAGCGGGAAAACAGCAAACCAATCCCCTCAGCACAGCGGCTGCTAGCTATACAATACATTTTAAGAGTTATACAATGATACAATACACAAATGTACCAAAGACTATGAGGCCAATTCATAATTCAAATTACAAAATGACATGTGTAAAAGCCTTATTCATGTGGTTTGGCAGCTCTTAGGTTAGTTGCAGTTTGTTTGCATTATATGTGTGCATTGTATCACTGGTGTGTATGCGCATACCTTTTAATCTAAAAACCTGAGAGTAAAATACTTCCAAGAGTGCCGGCTACAACAGCGAAAAACAACAGTGTATACGCTTTTATTCTGAAGTTACCCTGACTGATCTCCTCAGAGAGCCAATGATGAACTTCCTGGCTGGCTTCGGTTTCTCCGCCGGCTCGCAGCTCTGCTCGCCATTTTGATCTCCGTTAGCTTCCACCCCATTCTGCTTGCTGTTCTCCGGATGCACCTCCACCACCTCCTCCTCCTCCTCCTCTTCGGGGCACATGAAGGGGAAGGAGAGCTCCAGGTCTCCCTCGTCCAGGGCCACCTTCTCCCCCTTGAAGTTGGGCTTCTCGTACATCACCCACCTGGTGAGGAGACACAGCCAATCAGAGAGCGTGTAGGAGAAGCAGCCAATCAGAGAGAGTGTAGGAGAAGCAGCCATTCGAGAATAAAGCCGGTGCGGAGGTTGAAGTTAGCTTAAGTTAGCTAAAGTTCAACACACATTGTAATTCTAGTTGGTTTCGGGCACTGGGTAGGGGTAAAAAAAGGTGACAACACTGCGTCTATAGAGAAAACCTGCCACAACTTGGGCTGTCCTGGGGCAAGCTCCCCTGGGAGAACAAGTTGGAAGATATTCGCTTTACCCTCTCATTTGTAGTTACTCTTAAGTGTATTTGCATCTGTGTGAAAAACTTATTCTGGCAGCCATTATGAGGTAAAACAACCCTATTATTAGGAGCACAAAAATGTGTTTGGCGTTTAGTAACTGTAGCAGGCCTACTGTAGTGCATGGTGGTGCCTGTATACTGGTACACCACACCATCGGTTGGGATTGGGGTCCTCCATTCTTACCACCTAACGTAGTATTCATTTTATTATTTATTTGTATGTTGGCCTCATCATGACTTCTCCCCTCTATCCCAAAATACTCTGTCTCTCATAAAATACATTTGAGTATTTTAAGAAATATGACTAACTCAAACCATACTGGGAGGAATACTTGTACTATGGCAGCCAATCCAAAGCTATAAGATGCTACATTCCTTGCCTGTAGAAGCAACCCGTTATTTGCAGGCTCCTCGTCTTGCTAGGCTTGAGGTACAAGGTTAGCTAATAATGGTTAACTAATAAATCCAATCAAATAAAAAAGAATCTCTAACAGCAGGAAACTCAAAACGTTTACAGTTATTTTGCTATTGGAAAACTCGGTTTCAGCACGTCATCCCAATAACTGTTACGAAAAGGTCTGCTTCCCAGACCCACAGAGAGGTCCCGTGTGATTGGCACACCTCTCTACCCAAAGGCTCTCAGTAAAACAAGGAGAAGCCTTGCAGAGTGGCCCGGAGAGCAACATCTGCCACCGTTGGATCACAACACCCATGAATAGACAAGACGGAAACCAGGCGACAAGCTACGGCAAGAAATAAAGGCCAAGGGAAGGTGTGTGTGTTGTGTCTGTGTGTGTGTGTGTTGTGTCTGTGTGTGGGTGTGTAGTGTGTCTGTGTGTGTGTGTGTGTGTGTGTGTGTGTATGTGTGTGTGTTGTGTCTGTGTGTGGGTGTGTGTTGTGTCTGTGTGTGGGTGTGGGCTGTGTCTGTGTGTGGGTGTGTGTTGTGTCTGTGTGTGGGTGTGTGCTGTGTCTGTGTGTGTGTGTGTGTGTGTGTTGTGTCTGTGTGTGGGTGTGTGTTGTGTCTGTGTGTGTGTGTGTGTGTGTTGTGTCTGTGTGTGGGTGTGTGTTGTGTCTGTGTGTGGGTGTGGGCTGTGTCTGTGTGTGTGTGTGGGTGTGTGTTGTGTCTGTGTGTGGGTGTGGGCTGTGTCTGTGTGTGTGTGTGTGTTGTGTCTGTGTGTGGGTGTGTGTTGTGTCTGTGTGTGGGTGTGTGTTGTGTCTGTGTGTGGGTGTGTGTTGTGTCTGTGTGTGGGTGTGTGTTGTGTCTGTGTGTGGGTGTGTGTTGTGTCTGTGTGTGGGTGTGGGCTGTGTCTGTGTGTGGGTGTGTGTTGTGTCTGTGTGTGGGTGTGTGTTGTGTCTGTGTGTGGGTGGGTGCTGTGTGTGTGTGTGTGTTGTGTCTGTGTGTGGGTGTGTGTTGTGTCTGTGTGTGGGTGTGTGCTGTGTCTGTGTGTGGGTGTGTGTTGTGTCTGTGTGTGGGTGTGGGCTGTGTCTGTGTGTGGGTGTGTGTTGTGTCTGTGTGTGGGTGTGTGTTGTGTCTGTGTGTGGGTGTGTGTTGTGTCTGTGTGTGGGTGTGTGCTGTGTCTGTGTGTGTGTGTGTGTTGTGTCTGTGTGTGGGTGTGTGTTGTGTCTGTGTGTGGGTGTGTGCTGTGTCTGTGTGTGGGTGTGTGTTGTGTCTGTGTGTGGGTGTGTGTTGTGTCTGTGTGTGGGTGTGTGTTGTGTCTGTGTGTGGGTGTGTGTTGTGTCTGTGTGTGGGTGTGTGTTGTGTCTGTGTGTGGGTGTGTGTTGTGTCTGTGTGTGGGTGTGTGTTGTGTCTGTGTGTGGGTGTGTGTTGTGTCTGTGTGTGGGTGTGTGTTGTGTCTGTGTGTGGGTGTGTGTTGTGTCTGTGTGTGGGTGTGTGTTGTGTCTGTGTGTGGGTGTGTGTTGTGTCTGTGTGTGGGTGTGTGTTGTGTCTGTGTGTGGGTGTGTGTTGTGTCTGTGTGTGGGTGTGTGTTGTGTCTGTGTGTGGGTGTGGGCTGTGTCTGTGTGTGGGTGTGTGTTGTGTCTGTGTGTGGGTGTGTGTTGTGTCTGTGTGTGGGTGGGTGCTGTGTGTGTGTGTGTGTTGTGTCTGTGTGTGGGTGTGTGTTGTGTCTGTGTGTGGGTGTGTGCTGTGTCTGTGTGTGGGTGTGTGTTGTGTCTGTGTGTGGGTGTGGGCTGTGTCTGTGTGTGGGTGTGTGTTGTGTCTGTGTGTGGGTGTGTGTTGTGTCTGTGTGTGGGTGTGTGTTGTGTCTGTGTGTGGGTGTGTGCTGTGTCTGTGTGTGTGTGTGTGTTGTGTCTGTGTGTGGGTGTGTGTTGTGTCTGTGTGTGGGTGTGTGCTGTGTCTGTGTGTGGGTGTGTGTTGTGTCTGTGTGTGGGTGTGTGTTGTGTCTGTGTGTGGGTGTGTGTTGTGTCTGTGTGTGGGTGTGTGTTGTGTCTGTGTGTGGGTGTGTGTTGTGTCTGTGTGTGGGTGTGTGTTGTGTCTGTGTGTGGGTGTGTGTTGTGTCTGTGTGTGGGTGTGTGTTGTGTCTGTGTGTGGGTGTGTGTTGTGTCTGTGTGTGGGTGTGTGTTGTGTCTGTGTGTGGGTGTGTGTTGTGTCTGTGTGTGGGTGTGTGTTGTGTCTGTGTGTGGGTGTGTGTTGTGTCTGTGTGTGTGTTGTGTCTGTGTGTGGGTGTGTGTTGTGTCTGTGTGTGGGTGTGTGTTGTGTCTGTGTGTGGGTGTGGGCTGTGTCTGTGTGTGTGTGTGTGTTGTGTCTGTGTGTGAGTGTGTGTTGTGTCTGTGTGTGGGTGTGTGGTGTGTCTGTGTGTATTGCGGGTGTACCAGGGACCAAGTATCTGTGGGCACATGTCGCACGGTTTGTTTCTGTTCCACCTCACTCACTCATTCATATTCTATTGTATTCTTTTTTTAAATATCTTAACATACCTTACTTTGTTTAGCTTCCTTCTTATAGAATGTTATCTTTATTTTATTTTATTAAATCTACCTGAGGAAAGCGACACTAAAGCGGTATGTTTAAGATTTTGTTTAAAACATACATTTTTAGTGTCGGTTTCTTCCAATTAAAGTATTAATCATATTTGTTTATTTATCTACCTCTCAAATGCATCTCTGCGATTCTCTTTTTAAACAATACTTCGTTTTATGTCTTGTTGTTGTCGTGTTGTTCCCCCATGTAATAGCCTTTGTGTTGTAGCGTTGCATACATAACGTTTTGCATAAATGATTTGAACGGTGTTGCAGAAATGTAGGGATGGGCACAGAGACAGACATCTGTCATTTCTAGCTCTGGATTTCACCCTCCATTTCACTTCAATTGAAGATCTACTCGTCAAAACAAAGACACACCAAATAACTGTATGATTGACTCAGCTAACTGACTGAGATTCAGGGATATTGCTAAACTGGTATTGGACTATGCAGCCTCAATAAACGGCATTTTGTTTAAGTGGTTAGAATGCTAGGCTGTTGAGCTGCATCATTATTATAATTAGTAAGCTAGCACGTTTAATTAACAGACTATTCAAACATACGTGTTGGTAATGGGGTATAATATAATATAGAATAGAATTGAATAGAACAGAATAGCTTGAAAATATACTCTATTAGCTATTTTCCACTAGGTGAAGCTTTTCCGTTTGGCTGCATCAAGCGTGACATTCATTGAACAGCAGAAGACATGTCCACACACTACACCCACTACACCCACTACACCCATTACAACACACGTCAGCAAACGCAGTGGAAGCGCGCATCTTGAGACGCGGTGAACGCAGACGGTTAAGAATTCAGGTTATGGATTGCAGCAGCCCTAACCACATTACTACGATCATTATCATGATGATGATGATGATGATGATGATGATGATGATGGTTCAAAACAAAAGGCGACAAGCTGTTCAGAGCACCCTGTGCACGGCTCCACGGGGGTGCTCGTGCACGTCAAGGGAACGCGTGTGCAGGAGTGCGTGGGCGTGGCGGACGGCGTCGGTGGCTGGCGCACGACGGTGGGCACGGGTGCAGGTGGTGGTTCGAGTGAAACACGCGGGGATGGGGGGGGCACTGAAAGCATTTTGTGTGGATAACCAAGGACTCCGGCAGTGGCCCGCGCCTATGATCTACGCGGGGTCATCGCGGGGTCGGAGGGCAGATTGCAGACCTGCGCGTGGGTTAGTTACTGGAATGGTGCGCTATGGGGAGCTTTGAAGGGATGCTAGGGATGAACATGCAGATACGGTTTGAAAGATGGGGTGTGGATCGAAGAGGCTCGGTGGAGCAGGTTTCCCCACTGATGTCGGGACATACCGTTCAAAATCTGTTCCAACCTAGATTAATGATAGAAGGAATATGAAATATGAGCGAGAGAGAGACAGACAGACAGACAGTGAGAGAGCGAGAAAGAGAAAGAAAGAAAGAGGAGAAGAGAGAGAGACAGACAGACAGTGAGAGAGCGAGAAAGAGAAAGAAAGAAAGAGGAGAAGAGAGAGAGACAGACAGACAGTGAGAGCGCGAGCAAGAGAGAAAGAGAGAAAGAGAAGAAGAGACCGACAGACAGACAGACAGACAGACAGACAGACAGACAGACAGAAAAACAGAGAGAAAAACACAGTGAGAGAGCAAGCAAGAGAGAAAGAAAGAAAGGAGAAGAGAGAGAGAAACAGAGACAGAATAACACACAGTGAGAGAGCGAGCAACAGAGAAAGAAAGAAAGAGAAGGAGAAGAGAGAGAGAGGCAGACAGACACAGACCACAGGAGAGGAGAGAGAAGAGAACGAGTGTGTGTGGCATATGTCTCTCACCCTCCGCGCACCACCCTGATGGAGATGGTCTCCTGCAGGTCCCAGGAGGTGGCGTCCACCACGTCGCTGCGGACCTCGAGCCTCTGACCGCACATCCCTGGTTGGTCGTAGATGAAGATCTGCACACACACACACACACACACACACACACACACACACACACACACACACACACACACACACACACACACACACACACACACACACACACACACACACACACACTAAGTCAAAAAAGGAACTTCCTGATACCAATACATCACACTCACTTCATCATTACATTAATATCATAACCATTGATATATCAAAACACACAAATGTGTGTGTGTACATTAAAATCCCCATGTTGCCATTTTATCATGTGAAACGCACAACGTTGTACATAACATGCTCACATATGTTAAGGCGCACACACACACACACCGAGTTAAAATACTTGTACTGTTTCAAGTTTGACACATGCGCTCTTAGCCTGAGAAACAGTCTGACAGCGCATATGGCGAGAAACACGACTGTAAACCCCTAAGAGGACGCATGACAACATTCACGGGATGCTGCAGACGTGTTGTCGTCTGTAATTAGTTTACCCAACTATTTCCAGACGAGGTACCTGCAGCTAAGACTGAAGCTCATTCCATACTGACACGGTCAGCGCAACAGGATGGGGCATAGACGTGTGTAAGGACACATGATAAATGACTCCATTACGCAGACGATAAAATAATGTATGTGTTCAACGCGCAACCACAATGCTTTCTCTCCTTTACGCAATTCTTTTGTTGTTTACATTGTCTGGTATCTTGAGTGCAAAGTGACCGAGGGTGCTTTGTGCTAAAAAAGTACTGTCTGTGTATAGAAAGGTTTTATAACTAACCTCTGGCCCCATTGTGTATTCGTTTTTAGAAACCAGACTTGTTTTACATACAGACACCCTCTGTATCTCAGATGTCATGCAAATCTCCCCCGTCGAAATAAAATACATCAACTATACACAATGGAAAGCCCAGGTTGGCATGGTGATAAGGGTAGCCCTGGGTCACGAAGATAACTGTGAGAAAAAGTGTGGTGAATATTATCACTGCTAAGGGATGTAGCATTTAGCAAACCAGCAACATTTCTTTAGCTCTAGCTAGCTCTGTTGTAATGACAAGTTTAAGTGTACAGCTCACATACATTGCTAAAGGTCAAGGGTGATTGCTAGCAGTATTACACATGCTAGACACTGCTAAGTGAGTGAGCATTTAGCAAACCAGCAAGCAACACTGGGTTAGCTCTTACAAGCTCATTGGCATTGCTAAAGATCAAGGATGACTGCTAGCCGCATGGTATGTGCTAGTGCAATCACTGCCAAGTGAGCTAGCACTTGACAAACCAGCAGCTTTTGTTAGTAGTGTTGTAATTAGAAGTTAAAGGGCAAAGATGAATAATAGGCTAGCAGTATTGTAGGTGCTAGTTATGAAGGGAGTTAGATCACATGAGTCAGCGCTTCTGACCTAAAGGTTAACTGTGGCCGTGGGTGGCTTTTACGGTCATGGTGACACCTCTTTCTTTTAAGCACCGCAAAAGAATTATAGAGCAAGGATCAAATATCTAATTACGTCGATGAGTACGATGACATTTGAAAGAGAGAGCTAGAGGGCGAGAGAGAGAGAGAGAGTACACTTTGGTATTTTATTTTTGTTCCAACTTTATGAATCCAAATCTTTCTAACTTTTACGTTTTGTCCTAGTTTTGCATGCCAATACAGACGTTTGAATCTTGGCATAACCGACTTCTGACAGACAGCGAGTGTGTGTGATGGAGAGAGAGTACGACAGTGGAGAGAAACAGAGAGCAGGACAGACAGACATAGACTGACAGATTGCATCTTTGACACCATGAAAATGACAGAACAAGCGGGAATAATAAATTACACCGATGAGACATAAACATCCAAGGCGATGGACCAGATCCGAATGCTGCAGTCCACCCTCCAATGGACGCGGTGGGGAGAAACTGGGCGAGCGGCAGCACGCTTGACATTTTGAACAAGGTAGGGTAATAATACAGCCGGGTGAAGCACGCACACACAGAAAAAACCCTGAGCGTTATTCATGCACCTGACATTTGAATGGCGGATCTCGGCGCGACGCTTTCACAAGGTTAAACAAGATTGAAAAGGGTTAGGCAAGACGCAACAGGTTCCACTCAAAAGGTTAAAAGTGATCTGCACGGAAAAGAAAACGGGTACATTTGGGGGCGAGGAGTGAGGCCATATGAGCCGGTGTTCACGGAACCATGGCGGTACAACAATGGGCAGCTCCCTGGTGGCGCAGCGGTTTGTCTAAACGTTGCTCTTTATTCAAGCCTTTGAGAGAGCTGTGAGAGATGTGAGGGATGGGACAGTGCCTCGACATGAGGCCGGCTTTGTACAGAAGTCAATGAGGGACAACTACCGTAAAAAACGAATGACACTAACAAACTTTGCCAGGCACACATTGAGATTTTTGGAGTCTTCTTTTCTTATTCTATGTATAATAATAATACTAATAATATATATAAAAAATTTGTATTACCATCTACGAAATATATTTATAAATGTATTTATAAATTTGGTTAAATCCAAAACGCCAGTTGCATAGAAACAAACTAGCTAAACTATGACTAATGGCACATACTGAATGTAATTGCAGTTTGAATTAGCATTCATTAGATATTCTTTGTTTGAGGTTTCTTTTACCAGCACAGCCGTTTTTATTAAAGGATCTTTGATCTGTAAGAAGTGAATCGTAACATTTCTAATTTAGCGATCTTGTGATTGTGAGAAAGAGGACATAACGTGTGCAGAAAGTATTGCTCGGAAAACAACACAACCTGAACAAGCTAATGGTTTCTATTGCTGTTTGGCGTTGATTCAGTGGGGAGACGTACCTTTCCTGGGCGCGGGTTGAGCTTTCCATGTTCCTTCTCCTTGGTGAGCTAGAAACAAAAAACAAAAAACATTTTAGAAACCCCGAAAGAGTCTAGTCTTCAGTTAAGGATGTAGTTATTTAAAGAGACATTTCAAAACAACAACAGTTCAACTGATCACTCAGAGCACAACATTTCATTAGAGTTTACAACATTTGGGAGTTATGATAATATTCATGAAGCTATGGAAGTTAAAGTATAAATTTAATGGCATCTGCGCCACATCAAATTGTTATAAATATTGTTATATATATGTTACAAACTATTCTCAATTCAACACCCCGGGTCTCACAAAACCCTTCCAAGGGCCTAGAGCGTCAAATCAGGGATTAGGAAGAACATAAATAAATCGGGGATTAGGAAGAACATAAATAAATCAGGGATTACGAAGAATGTCTTCCTGTAAATTAACCACATGAGAACCTAATTTGTAGGACAAGTGATGTGCATGATCCGAGGTATATGTATACACAGCGAGGGGAGGGGAGGGGAGGGGAGGGGAGGGGAGGGGAGGGGAGGGGAGGGGAGGGAGGGGAGGGGAGGGGAGGGGAGGGGAGGGGAGGGGAGGGGAGGGGAGCATCCGTTTCTCCATTTCATCACATGTAATAATCACTTTGTCATTTCGTCTTCTGAGGAGCAAATCTCCTGCTGCCACCATGTTCATTAGTAATCCTTTTGGATCTTTTTGTTTTTAGTTCAGGGTTGTGTAAAGTGGTTTCAACTCTTGTGAAGTGGTCTCAGCCGGTCTTGCACACCTGTTGGTTTGCATTGGCATCCGGCGTTTTGGTATGTGTGGATTCTTTGGAATTTGTACCTTATCCATTACACCAGAAATGTAGACTAGCACTAGTTGTGCTTATTTTGTCTCTGTTGAGTGTGTGAGTGTGAGTGTGAGTGTGTGTGTGTGTGTGTGTGTGTGTGTGTGTGTGTGTGTGTGTGTGTTCTCAGGTATCATTTGGGCTCCACTGTCACACAGCTCTGAGGAAACTAGGCTACCTTTTGCATCATGTTACATTTAGAAATGAAAGTCTGGTACCTTTTGCATCCCACTGGATCCAAAAATGTTTTAAAGTCTGCATCGCTACCCGTTTTACTTTACTGTTGTTTTTTAGTACTTCGTACAAGTACAGAATTAATTTAGAGATGTACAAGTTAAAAATAAAGAGGCTTTTAACCCCAAACGAGTGGCCAGAATTGTGGGTGTCTTCGAGTTGACAAAGTTTCAGTTCATCTGGTCAATTAACACCGTCGCAAAGTACCCGAGTGACATGATCATCAGCCACTTAACGTTGGGACGTTTCGCGAGGTTTCACCACCTCGTCAGATCGGGACACTGTCACTAGGGTTCCATTGTAACTTTAGAAATGAAGAACCTGATTTCTTCCTACATAGGACACACACACACACACACACACACACACACACACACACACACACACACACACACACACACACACACACACACACACACACACACACACACACACACACACACACACACACACACACACACTTCAAACCTATGGTGAAGTCACATCCGCGTGTGCAATGCCAGATTTTTCATGAGCTTGATTTATGTTAAGTTAAGACAAGATTAGCCAAAGGAAAGTGGCTATATTAGGGCAATAGGAATTTGGCAAGGGAAGCCGTTTGGCGTTTGCCAAATGTTAACAAGGGGAATACATTGTATGAGTCTGGGCATGGCGGCAAAGCAGAGGCCATAACTAAAGTAAAAGCAGGGTGTTTTTTTTCAGTGGGTAAGAACTGACTCGTTTAACATCTGTGCCACTGGAAGTTCATCATCAGCTGTACGGTTATTGTTTTTCGTTTCAATATTTGTGTGGCCTTTTAATACGGACATGAGAGCAGAGGGAGGGACAGTGGTGGGTTGAAAGAGAGAGAGGGAGGCGGCACACAGGGCAGCATGGAACCGGTGGTGTATTGCCTACATGGTGAGCCCACTAGCGACAGCGGTGTGTGCTTTAATTGAATCGGAAGCTTGTGCAACAGCCCCGCAAGAAAGCTCTGCAGCAGCTAGCAGCAACTAGCAGCTAGCAGCTAGCAGCTAGCAGCGCTGCGCCAGGTCCGTCAGATACAAAGCCTTTTGAGTGGTGGAGGGTTGTGGACCCACCATGAACTCATGAACCAGTTGAATATTCTAGAGGGAAATAGGATGGTTGTGTGGTTCATTTTCACACACACCAGCTGCAAGCCCAAGGAGTTTAGGGCATCTATCCAACAAAACATATTATTTTAATTTAAAACCACCGCCGGGGGAAAATGCGCCACATCAGCACATTTCAAACGTGCGCATGGACGCGTGCACGTCGGAGAACAAACCAGAAGATTGATGGAGACTCCCCATCGCCACCTCAATCTCCACCACCACCACCCTCCCTGCCGCGCCCATGTCAACTCCATCTCGTCAAAGATGTCAATAAGAACAACGACACACACACACACACACACACACACACACACACACACACACACACACACACACACACACACACACACACACACACACACACACACACACACACACACACACACACACACACACAGGGCGTGTCTCCTCCTAGCCAGGCAGATGGCGGGGGTGGGCGGGGGCGTCTTGAAACCACCCCTGGGAAGGCAAGAGACAGGATGGGTGCGGGTGCCTTGAAACCGCCCGGGCGGACGGTTCGAGAGAGAAGGTGCTGGGATGAGATTCATTTGACTTGACTCAAGCTTCAGGCTGCCTTCTGGACCTTGACATGGCGGTTTGTTTACACTTGCTAAACAGCGTATGTCAATTATGGGACGGGTAAGACCGTGTTCCCATTTGTTCAGCCAACAGTTGCAGGGCATTGCATCAACATTAGTTCAGAGGGTCTTTAACATTATCACTGTGCAGGTTTTCACCCTGAATAATTTTGTCGTTTCGTCATTTTATTCAAAGTGATTCCTGATGGGTTTTTATTTTATTTTATTCATGTCATTAACGAGCAGGTAGGGGTTATGGCCTCCTGCTCAAAGTTGCCTACAGGTAGACTGTAGACACTGGGAGGTTCGAACCCAGAACCTCTCGGCTGGGAGTAAAACACCCCAGCCACCGCTGAACCACCAGCCCCCTGTAGAGATGTCCTACATTCATGTGTGTGGTCAAACTTCAGGTCATTTCTCTTCGATACCAGAGATGCCTGTTGGGGATTTTTGGAAGGAAAATGTATATTGGATACACATCACGCTACCATCTCTGACCCCATTTTAGGATGCAACACTGGGTGGCCAGTCGAGTTGACTCTACTCCCGTTGTATTTGTTCAAAACATAACGTTAGCCTCTCTTCCTGGATCTCTGACCAGGATGAAGCCATTAAAAACAGTTCCTGCCCTTGGTTACCATGGACAACCACCAACTGCTCTGATAGATAACAGCACACTTGGCCTTCCCACAGAGTATCAGGAAAAAGATGTATGTGTATCTTATATGTGGGCCTGCCCTTTAAGACTGTAACTGGGATAAAGGGCTATACAAATAACATTGGCTTGATAAACATCACACATTGACCGTAACCAAATCAAGTCCAGGTAGTTTCTATTGCCTTTCATACAATTAGTCTCAAATGGAGTCACATGGCCACATTTGCATGGACGAGAGTGTAGAATATACGATTTGTATAGGCGTAGATTCTATACAGAATATGCACCACATTTTTTCCCGGGAAGACCTTTTGCACACGCTACCATCCAACCGGTTAGAGATCATAGAGATGACTTGGCTTGCTCTGCATGTCGCTAACGCCGTTAGCCTGTGTGCTGATGCTAAGTCAACCAGGTTTGCGGTAAGCAGCCTCAAGTCTACTGTTAAAGTTGATGAGGAACAACTAGTTCCCAAAAGCCCTTCCACTTCCAGGTCATGTTACCGTGGTGCTCAGTGTACCCAGCCATGGGGTGGGTACACTGTCGGGGGCAGTAACACGAGATCGGCGCAGAGGATGTATGGAAGGTGGATATCCACTTGTACACAGGACATCCACTCTCTCACCCAGTCAGGTGAGGGAGGGGATGGGCTGTTTCTCTAAATGCCTGTGTTTGTGTAACTCTTGACCAAACCTGTTTTACACACGCACGCTTGGTTCAAAGAAAACAACAACTCCACTGTGATGACAGTGAGATGGTTTAGTGGCTCTGGGTGTCACACTGCCATCCCTGAAAGTTCTGGGTTCGATCCCCAACGTCTGCAGCCTAACGCATTTTTGTGCAAGATTCCCTAATACTGTCTGCTCCTCAATGACTAATGTATTTGATCTCAATTCACTTCCCTTACGAAATACCTGCTCCTTAATGACCTGTATCTGTATTCACTGTCTAACCCCTACCTGCTCCTTAATGACCTGTATCTGTATTCACTGTCTAACCTCTACCTGCTCCTTAATGACCTGTATCTGTATTCACTGTCCAACCCCTACCTGCACTTCACCTTACTGACATGGCTCTGAATTCCCCTAGCATCAAGAATTCTTCAAGTCGCTTTAGATGAAGGTGTCTGCTAAATGACGGTAAATCCATCATTCGCCCTGACCCTAACTAAGCTCATATCGGTCATGTCTTTATAGCTTAGCACATGTTGCTGATGTAATTGCCGGTTTCGGAACGCTAGCTGTGCAAAAGCAGCCGTCCACGTCTTCCACTCTCCTGGATGAGGACTTCCGTCTGTTTCACTAGCTATCCAACGTGCCTACGTGTATCAACGCCTCAGCACTGTTAAGTCAACACATTGACATGTTAGGGCAAAAGACTGGTGCGGACACGTTTCGACAGCGTCGGACAGAAATAATTATGGACTTCTGGATGTTCTCGGGTTTATCTTGGCATCGCGATCCAGGGCAGCGCGTGATGCGAGTCCTGGGGGCACATATGCATCGGAGGAAGCCGATGCGTTTGTGTTTGTGTGTGTGTGTGTGTGTGTGTGTGTGTGTGTGTGTGTGTGTGTGTGTGTGTGTGTGTGTGTGTGTGTGTGTGTGTGTGTGTGTGTGTGTGTGTGTGTGTGTGTGTGTGTGTGTGTGCGCACATCAATCTTGTGCGGCTTTGGCTCACCATCCAAAATCATTTGGAGAGCAGTTCGTCTCAGCCAGAAGGCAAGCAAACACACACACGTACAGTCGCATGCGGTACACAAGATGACTGAGTGCAAGGATTATGAAAGTGTGGACGAAAACACGGATGCGTTCTGACAAGAGCACGTCATTATGTCTTTCCAATATCCAGTGAATCGGTTAGCTACCGAGTTATCGAATGTATTATTCCTGAATGTTTATTCACTCTGAACGCAGTCAAACCTTGTCTTTCCTATGGCCGGCATCCCAAAAGGAAAGGGAGCATGGATTTGATCCTGATTGCAGGAGTTGCAGTATTGTTCATCTACAGAATGGTCAATTGTACCACAGACTTCGACTGACGCCCAAAAAACATGCCTAAATCATGTTGCTTCAGTAGGCAGAATCATTACCATGATTCATTTGACTATTTCTACTATTGTATAATAGTCAAACAACTGCAAGGTGTTTCAGGAAAGAAAGTACAGCCTGCTAGAACCTGCTAGTGTAACACCGGTTCTCCACACCGATACGAAGTGGGGGCTTTGAACCGGCAACCCTAGGATTGGAAGACATACACTCTTAACAGCTAAGCCAAATACCCGCCGCCATTCAGATATGTGGTATTAAGTGTTGCTTCACGCTGGGGGGGGGGGGGGGGGAACACCTGTCGCTCCGTTCCACATGGACCCTCCCTCGCTCCACTCTGCCCTGGGATCACTGGGAAACGCGTGAAGGAAACGGCTGCGATGGGCGGTGACCCAGTCGCAGCGAAGCTACCAGATACTCACATATGCGTCGGGGAAGGCCCTGTACTTGGTCACCATCGGCCTCTCCGGCTCAGCGGGCTCGGGGGCCTGGAAGGGAGGCCCCGCGTGGACGTTGTTGAACAGCAGGGACGACGGGGACGGGGCCTGCCGGTGCAGCTGGCCTCCCGCCCCGCCCTCACTGCTGAAGCTCCTCTGCAGCAACGGGGCCCCCGGGAGCCCCGTGCCCGGTCCCATTCCCCCGGTCCCGTGCGCCTGGCCGTACGCGGAGAAGGGCGTGTCCACGGCGGTGGCGCTGAAGGAGGTGGAGGTCCTCGGGAAGTCCGGGGACCCGGTGGGACTGAGGAGGCGCTGAGGGGAGTCCCCGGCAGCCGAGGTGGAGGCCCCGTTGGCGCTTGGCCCCCGGCTGATGCGCGAGTACAGGTCTTCGGTGGCCGTCAGCGACCCGGAGCCGGAGCTCAAGAGGAAGGAGAAGCGGTCGTACGAGGACGGAGGGGCGTCCCCCCTGTGGCCCCCGACGCCCCCGTTTTCCCACGGGGCCTTGCTGACGCGGTCGTAGGACGAGCCGGCGCTGTCGGGCAGCGAGCTGGTGCGGAACAGCGAGCGGGAGGCCAGCGGGCCGGCGGCGTCCGGGGGCGTGTCCGCGGCGGGCGAGCGGTAGCTGGAGAACAGGACGCTGTGGTCCAGGCGCGAGCTGCTGGCCGGGAACGGCTTGAGGCCGTTGTGGGGTGACGGCGATGGCGGGTCGTCGGAGGACGATCTCACCACGATGCTGTTGGAGGCAGAGGCTCTCAGGGGCCGGCCCAGGCCCCACGTCCCGTTCTGCTGCAGCGGTGAATTGGGGTGGAGATGGATCAAGTCACTATTAAACACACATCAAGTCCCTATTACAATATAAATCTCTCTCTCTCTCTCTCTCTCTCTCTCTCTCTCTCTCTCTCTCTCTCTCTCTCTCTCTCTCTCTCTCTCTCTCTCTCTCTCTCTCTCTCTCTCTCTCTCTCTCTCTCTCTCTCTCTCTCTCTCTCTCTCTCTCTCTCTCTCTCTCTCTCTCTCTCTCTCTCTCTCTCTCTCTCTCTCTCTCTCTCTCTCTCCTGTAGTTTGCTGTGACCCCTGAACCCCCCGTCTGGAAGGCCCCCAAGGCCCCATCTTATCTGGTATGGTATGTGTGGCTCTGCCCTACCTGCTGACTCTGCTTCATCAGGCCCAGCGGCAAGCGGGGGCCCATGGGGCCGCCCAGGTCCAGGTCCAGGGGCATGCTGAAGCGTCCGCTCAGGCCCTCGGCCGCGGGGGCCAGCTCCTTGTTGGGCGCCAGCTCCTTGTTGGGCGCCACGGAGGAGTCGGTGGCATCGAAGGAGGAGGAGGCCGACGTGACGGCGGTGCTGGTGGGACTCGGGTAGTCCTCCACGATGGGTGGCAGGGAGAAGAAGCCGAAGGGGGCCCCGCGCAGGCTCCGCTGTTTCTGCATCCCGGGGGTGGGCCCCAGGCTCTTCAGGGTGTCTTTCAGCACCTCCATTTCGTAGAGGTGGGGGGAGCCCGCGTCGGGGGAGGAAGGGGGGGAGGAGGAGGAGGAGGGCTCGGTGATCAGGTCCACGCGCGTGGCTGTAAAGAGTCCAGTGTAAACCGACGAGGTGTCCTCGTCCTCCTTTGAGTGGCGCTTGCTGTCAACATCGGCGGCGACGCCCGACTTGCAATCCGAGGAGGCGAGACGGTCGACTGCCAGGTGAGTGGTGTGAGGGCTGAACTTTATCTCCTCTGTCCACGCCTCTGCCTCTCTGACAGGTGCAGCTCCCGGCTCCTCCCACTCCCAGCTCCTCCTCCCTGATCCTCCTCCTCCTCCTCCTCCTCCCGCTGCTCCTTCAGCGTCTTCTGCTGACACACTTCTAGTGCTCACATAGACTACCCTCCTGCCGTCACTCCGCCTGTTGCCTAGGGAACCGTGTGTCTGCAGGGGGCTGGTGGTGGAGGTGGAGGCGGGGGCGGAGGCGGGGGCGGGAGAGAGATATTGTGTGTCGAGGGAAGCCTCAGGGCGGGAGTTTGAGGAGGACGACGGCACAGAGGAGACAGGCGAGTCGGGGAACAAGGTGGAGGAGTTGGTATTGGTGGAGGCGGAGAAGCCTGGCTTGTACTGGGACACCCCGTCGAAGTTGTTCCTCCACGAGCGTGCCGAGCCGTCGCCCCCCGTCGGCTTCACCTCAGGAGGTCTTGAGGAGGAGGAGGAGGTGGTGGTCTCCTGGTGGGTGTCTGCGCCACCAGAGGAGCTCCCATGTCGAGTGACGTAGAGGGTGCTGCTGTAGGTGGAGCTCATCTCTGCCAGGGGAGGTGGTGGTAGGGGCTGAGGTCCTGGGTGGGGGTCAGCCCCGAGAGGTGACCCTGAAGTGGTGGAGGAGGAGAAGTGGAAGTCCTGGAGACCAGGTGCCGGGCCTGTAGCCGGAGACCTGGGGGGTGGGGGGTGGGTGGAGGGAGATATGAGATTAATGTATGGGAGGGGCAGACAGATGGAGAGAGATTGTATTTGCATTTTATTGTTATTTAAATACATTGTTATTTTTTCTTCGTTTCACTTTGAAAATGTTTATTTTTTCCGCGCCGATAATGCTTTTTAAAAAAAATTGTGTGTGTGTGTGTGTGTGTGTGTGTGTGTGTGTGTGTGTGTGTGTGTGTGTGTGTGTGTGTGTGTGTGTGTGTGTGTGTGTGTGTGAGTGAGTGAGTGAGAGAGTGTGTGATGGAGTTCATGATAGCCAGTGTAGTGGAGGTTGTGTATTCAAACTTCCTTTGGGCGTGGTGATTGTAATGCAAAGATGATAAGGCATGTTAGAGGAAGGTTTAATCAGTAAGAGACGTTCACATATGCCTCATAAATGTACCAATCCTTCACCTCATTGAGTAGCTCAATAGTAGGCTGAACATAAAAAAAAAATACACATACAATTAAACCACTGCAATTATTATACGACGGCTGAAAGATTCCTCAAAAGTATTGGAAATGTTTCAAACCTCTCCCAGTGGACTTAAAAGTGACCTCAAACTAAAGGTGAAAATAGCAGCGTGGGTAACGCAACGTGTCGAGATGTTAAGTCTAGCGTGTTTGCTAAACTAACAGCGTTCATAATCCCACCGCGAATGCGGTACTTCCAGTTCGCGTTGACAAAAGGCCAGCCCTGCGGGAGACACACAGACGGGTGATCATCCCGAACGGCAGCCTGTCGACGCTGAACAGCTGGCTACGTACACACACCTGGGACACCTGCGCGCTCGGTCGCTGTCAAGAGGAGTCCCACTTTGGCTTTGAATGCTTTGAGGCGCCGACGGAGTCTCTCGACACACACTGACCGCGTGATGGATGTTAAGCTATGTTGCAATGCAGAGCGCGTTGTACTGACCCTCACGGCCTGTGGGTGTGCACGCACACGCACTCAAGCAGTACCAGTGACAGCACGGTATTATATAAGATATATAGTCTTATTTCAGAATGAATACCTGCATTCAATAGCTATGATGTCAAAGGGTAGCAATATTGCCAAGAGTAAAACCAGCCAGAGAGGTGTAGACCGCTTTTAACGTCTTCTCTCATTCTGAAATAAAATCGGTTGATCAAGAAAACCTCGCCACAACACAACAAATACGTTGCTGTTTTTCAGTTCATTACAGTGACTCATCTGCTATTAGTTACAGCTTGTAATGCAGCTCAGACAACTGTCTACTGATTTAGCTGTTTGCATTTCAAACTGTTAATTTCAGTTGGACTAAAAGCAAACAGGACATGCTTATTACCCACAGTGGAATTGCGAGAATTTTCTGTGTGTCTCGGCTTCAAAAGCGTTGGATTCAAAGCCTTCGAGCCACGCGATCATACCATTCAAGGGTTAGAGAATGAGAATCCTCCCATTAGTACCTGGGGTGGGATAGTGTAGTGACCCAGCAAGAAGGCAGTGGGTTTGATCCCCAATGTCCTCAGACTACCTGCAGGCATCCTTGAGCAAGGCACCTGGCCTCAACCCTACCTGGTCCTTAATGACCTGTAGCCAAATTCACCGGGAGTCGCTTTGGATAAATAAACGTCTGCTAAATGACTATATGGTCAAAATAACACCAATAGGTCCCAATTCAATTCAGGGTAGACCTTTTGTTTTCAGAGTGACAGAAACGCAAAACTCACTCACACCTCACTACGGGCAGATTCCTAGCTCTGATTCCGCTGATGTTTATAAGTGAGTGACCATGAGGCATTGGCACGCAAGGAATTCCTCTTGGCACCCTGCTACACAAGGCAACCAAGCAACCAGCAAGAGCAGAATGCCCGACGTGCATCGAACAAGGGACGTTTACCTGCGCAAACACAAAAGCTCTTCAGAACACAAAAGGCTCTATTGTTGCGGTTGAACTAGCGGCTACCGTCCCTTGCAGCTGCACTCCTGTGGTCGGACATGCAGCGTTCGTCTTGTCAAAGCGCAGCGTCCCCATTCACCGCCAAGCTAACCTCACTAACCACCGACTCTGGTACAGGTAGCGCCTACACTAAGCCCTACCTGTAAATTATTCATTATGGCCAGTCATCCAAATTCACTAACCTCGGTACTGTGCTACAATTGTCTCTTCCATCGTTTAGCTGACGCTTCTATCCAAACCAACCTACAATTATGATAATAATTAGATAGAGAGCATCTTCCTCTAGGATGTCTACCGGTTATAATGCAGACGGTGGGGGTTCGAGCTCAGTCACCTGGGAGGCGAACACCCTAACCGATAGACTTTCCCTGCCCCCAGAACAAAAAAAGGGGGCGGACATAGAAAAGGTAGGACATGATTGCAGGTGGGAATCGAACTTGCGGGCGCTTTAAAACGCGTTGCCTCCAAGGGTCGTGCACTAGCAGGGCGAGCCTCTTCACCGCATCCTATTCTCGGTCTCCTAAGGGTTTTCCTTTTCGACTCCGCTTAACACGCCCATGACATTACCGGCACCACACCTTCTCCGTAGGGCATTCACATCTGCTTCACTGTAAAAGGCTAAATAAACAGAGAGTTCCACCTGAGAACCCCCCCAGGCCGGGCCACCCATGTAAATACCTGCTTAAAAGGCATGTATTTGAAGCATGAAGATGCTTTTAAAAAGCTTTTTTTTTCCCGTGGCATGCAAGCTTTTCCACCTGGGGATTGACGGTTCACTAGTGTTCATCCTCCGGGGTTTCAGTGTTCGTCCCCCGAAAAACTGTTGGGACCAATCTTCTAAATGAGTCTGTAGTCTAAGAGGAATTGCATCTTATTGTCTCGCCATTACGGCCATTCAAATGCACTTTCATCTGCTAAATGAATAAATGATTACTTCGTACATTATTCATCTGTCTTAGCTCACAGCGCTAAACGGCCCCCTACTGTAACTCTACGCTAGCAGCCAACGGAGCGTGTCTGGGTACACAGGGTACCGCATGCTACACTGGTTCAGACTGGAGACAGACCAACTACAGGTTTAGAAAGAATAGACTTATTGTGAAAAGGGCAGGTTTTTGTATTTTATTTTTCAAACGAGCGCTAGGAGCAGGCTACATATTGGTGTCAGTTAGGCAGACACCAATAGCTTACATTTTTCTTATATTTCAATTCATTTGAACCCAATCTATGCGAGGAACTAATGGCTATTCACTTTGAAAAGGAAACTCTTGGTCCACCGCGTTCACGCTGACAGAGAACTGAGGTTATTTAAATATATGCTGCTCTCTTGTGGTGAAAAAGGGTAAACGACTCAATTCACTTCATTATAGCTTGATGAACAAAGAGGACAACTGTCGAGTTGATATAAAAAGGTGTACAGGAGAGAGAGAGCCAATTACATACTATATAGCGGGACCTAACACAGAATTGCTTCCTAAATGCTGCATTTCATCACACACACGTATACATGCTGAAGACTAAATTGATAAATGTAATATGTAGTAAGAAATTGAATAAGGTCCGCCCAGATTTTATATGATACAACATATAAGCTTTCCATTAGATGCTGTGTTACCTACAGTATACATAATTACAGGCAGGTGTATAATCAGATGTATGATTCACTTCCAATTATAAACGTATTACCATTTAAAAGTCACCATACACACACACACACACACACACACACACACACACACACACACACACACACACACACACACACACACACACACACACACACACACACACACACACACACACACAAACACACAAACACACACACTTCCAGGTATAAAGCTGAGCGAGAGCATAACCCTTACCTGTTCATTATTGATATTCATCTAATTTCACTGTTTAACCCCTACCTGCTCCTTAATGCCCCATCTCTGTATTGTTCAACCCCTACCTGCTCCTTAATGACCCGTCTCTGTATCCACTGTCCAACACCTACATACATGTTCCTTATCTACCTGTCTCTGTATGTCACTGCAGATCAAAATAAATCCCTTTGACTAACGTCAACATTCCTTACGTGGAAGGAAGCATACCTCTGGTTCCACAGAACAGCACAGTGAGGATTAAACAAAGGAAGCAACATTCCCAGCATAGCAAACCTTAAAATAAACAAATCTCTCTCTCTCACACACACACACACACACCTGCTGTCAGTGCTGAAACCTCGACTACAATCAGAGTTATAATGTAGCCATTAGCAACCTCTCCCACATACATGTAATCACATGCACCCACAAAAACCAAACAGCCTTTATTTCACACACACACACACACACACACACACACACACACACACACACACACACACACACACACACACACACACACACACACACACACACACACACACACACACACACACACACACACACACACACACACAAGCAAAGAATCCTGATTCTCACATGAATCTATCTTTCCCCCATTCCTACAACACATGAGGGGTGTAGAGGGTGTGGTGCCTACATCACCAAGACAAATTCTTTGTATGTTTAAAAAACGTACTTGGCAATAAAGCTTTTCTGATTCTGATTAAACGTTATATGTTGTAAAAGATGGCCCGTTTGTCAGGGGCAGACCCCTTTGTCCACAACAACTGTCGGCTACCATGGGACACCAAGGCTAACCTTGAGTATGTACACCCTAGTATGCAAATCTATCCCTTCCTCACCATGCACCACCTGTAGGTTATAAAGAATATAGCAACCATTTGCTCTGTGCCAATTTACCTTACCCTTTGCATTATTGTGCAATTCGTTATGTTTTATTGCACCATAAACGCGTGCAAACACACACACTTTCATAATTATGGTTATTATCATTTCTTTATTGACTTTTAATGCTTTAAGCTGGCAAGGAGAGATGTGTGTTCAAACATGTCATTAATTGTCATCTTCACACACACACACACACACACACACACACACACACACACACACACACACACACACACACACACACAGTGAGGGCAGGTGTCCACAACATATCACAGCATCTATATCCAACAAAACATCACACTAAAGCTGTATAAACTAGGAGTAAAACACAGGTTATATAGGAGTATATTCAACCCCCTTAATTACAGCTACACTTACACTTCCAGGTATAAAGCTGAGCGAGAGCATAACCCCTACCTGTTCATTATTGATATTCATCTAAATTCACAGTCTAACCCTTACCTGCTCCTTAATGACCCGTCTGTATTCACTGTCCAACCCCTATCTGCTCCTTAATGACCCGTCTCTGTATTCACTGTCCAACCCCTACCTGCTCCTTAATGACCCGTCTCTGTATTCACTGTCTAACCCCTACCTGCTCCTTAATGACTCCAACCCCTACCTGCTCCTTAATGTCCTGTCTCTGTAGTTACTGTCTAACCCTTACCTGCTCCTTAATGACCTGTCTCTGTATTGTTCAACCCCTACCTGCTCCTCATAATCCATCTGTTTATTCAGTATAATCCCAACAGGTTCTCTAACCCATCTCTGTATTCATTGGCTGCTTCATAATATCCTTCACATGTATCCACTGTCCAACCCCTACATACATGTTCCTTATCTACCTGTCTCTGTATGTCACTGCAGATCAAAATAAATCCCTTTGACTAACGTCAACATTCCTTACGTGGAAGGAAGCATACCTCTGGTTCCACAGAACAGCACAGTCAGGATTAAACAAAGGAAGCAACATTCCCAGCATAGCAAACCTTAAAATAAACAAATCTCTCTCACACACACACACACACACACACACACACACACACACACACACACACACACACACACACACACACACACACACACACACACACACACACACACACACACACACACACACACCTGCTGTCAGTGCTGAAACCTCGACTACAATCAGAGTTATAATGTAGCCATTAGCAACCTCTCCCACATACATGTAATCACATGCACCCACAGAAACCAAACACAGTCTTTATTTCCTATCAGTACACACACACACACACACACACACACACACACACACACACACACACACACACACACACACACACACACACACACACACACACACACACACACACACACACACACACACACACACACACACACACACACACCTAATGTAAATGTGACTTTCCTTACTTTCCCAGTGCAAAAAAAAACCTCCAATCATGTATCAATATCCAGGTCTCATCCCCCCCCCCCCCCCCCCTCCCCCCCTCACCCACTCACTCACTCACTCACTCACCCCTGTGGTACGATGGGACGCGTGGAGGGCAGGCGGGCGCCGATCTCTGGGGAAGCGTCAAGTCCTGACCCGTGGCGCGCCTGGTCTACCTGACTGACTGGCGTCCGCTCTGCAACATCGCTGGCAGCTCTGACGACATCAGCCACCGGAGACTCTGTCCTCGTTCCGGTCTGCTCTGCCGTGACGCCCTCCCTGGCTTCTGACGGCTTGGCCCTGCCAAAGAACAAGGAGGGGGAGGGGGAGGGGGAGGGGGAGGGGGAGGGGGAGGGGGAGGGGGAGGGGGAGGGGGAGGGGGAGGGGGAGGGGGTGGCCTGAAGAGTCCCGGTGAGTGGCGTGGAGTAGGCGAGGGCGACGGGGATCTTTGCGACGGTCACGTCGCCGTCTCTGTCGACGGGCTCAGCGCTGCTGCCGATGTCCGCCTTCACCTCCACGGGGGCCACGGCGCTCCCCCTCGCCTCCCCGGTCTCCCCCCCCCGCTCGGCCGAGCCGGGCGTGCTTGGGCCGGGGAATGTGTGTGTGTCTCGGTTGGCGTGCGGTGCGTTTGCCTCCCCCCTGCATACGCCTTTGTGCGGCAGGTACTCTCTCCCCAGGGGATCTGGGACCTGGGAGGGGGGTTCAGGCTGCTCTCCTGTTCCTGGGCGAATGAGTGGCTTCAAGTTTCCCCCCGCCCCCTCCTCCTCCTCCTCCTCCACCACCTCGTTGCACACCTGAGAAAAGGGCGGTGCCGGCTTACATTCCATCACCGTCTCCACCTGTTGAACCGGTAGGGCAGGGTGCTGCTCCGCCTCTTCCTCCTCCTCCTCCTCCCTCCCTTGTTTATCCAACCTTTCTCCCCACATGTCTATTCTCCGCCTCCAAAACTCTGTGGTCCCGGTCACTCCTCTCTCCCGCTGCTCCCCTTCAGGAAGAGGAGGAAGGGGGGAGTACACAAGAGGAGGAGGAGGAGGAGGAGGAGGAGGAGGAGGAGGAGGAGGAGGAGAGTCTGCCCTCCTGGTCGCCTGCTGTTGCCCCTCTATGTTCCCCCCCAGACGCCGGCCCTCCATTTCGATCCGGTCGCTGAGGCGTGCCGCCTCTCTTCCCGCGCCTCCCGGCGCGCCGTCGGGACTGCGGGCGACGGCGGACAGGTATTCCCTCACGGCCCGGCCGCAGGCGTCCTCCGTGGCGGCGTCCTCCGTGGCGGCGTCCGCGTCCTCGCTCTCCGCCAAGGTGGCGATGTCGTCCAGCTCGCTGTCGGCCGCGTTGTCCTCCTCGGCGCTGAAGAACACGTCCATGGCGCTGCTCCCGTCGGAGCCCACGCTCAGGAACACCGGCTCGTGGGAGCCGACGTCCAGCTGCGCTCCGGCCGCTGAAAAGGTCTCTTGTTCTTCTTCCTCTGCTGCTGCTGCCTCTTCCTCCTCCTCCTGCTGCTCCTCCTGCTGCTCCTCCTGCGCCTCCTGCTCCATTGTTGCGAGGCTTTCTTGTTGATTCGAGGCGGTCACCGTTTGAAGCGGAGGGAAAGGCTCCGGGCTTGTCAAGACGTTGTCCCCGACTGGGACGATCCCGGATCTCTTTGGGACAAGGGACGCCTGTGTCCGTGCGTCGGCCGCCCCTGGGGACCCTGGGCGACTGCGGCGGGGAGGGGCCGGCGGCTCAACGCCAGACACTGGAGCCTCAGTGCTTGCAACGGGGCCGAACTCCTCGGGTTTCCCGGCTGAATAGGAAGCGCTCGGCTGTGAGTCCGGGCCGGCCGGCTCGGGCCGCGGACAGACAGCGGGGGACGTTGTTGTCGCGGCGTGGGACGGCCCCCCCGGCTGCGGCGCGGGACTCGGAATCCCGGGCGGGGTCCGGCGGAGGCTCAAACGGGGGAGGGGGCCGTCCAGAGCACCGGGGCCGTGACGCTCGCGCCGCCTTTCCGTGAGGGGGGGGGCCGCGGAAACCGCGGCGACGACAGACGGGCAGTGCTCAGAAACAGCCGGGCCGCTGGGACTTTTGGGGGCCGCGCCGCTGGCGTGGAGCTCCTCCCCCACGACTCGGTCCGAGGGGGAGGAGCACGCATTCAGCGCGGCGGAGAACGCCCCGGCGGAGAAGCCTGACCGGTGCGTCGCCCCGGACACGGGGGTAGGACCCTGCGAGGGGTCCCGCGGCGGCGCAGGGTTCCCCGTCCCAATCGGGAAAATCGGGAAAATCGGGAGCCGAGCCGTTGCCTCGGAACAGCGGGGACCTCGCGTCGACAGGGTTCACCCGAGAGCGGTCGAGAAGGGTTTTGATGGCGTCCACCTTGGAGCCAGCTGTCGAAGGCGGAGGTGGCGTCGCGAGCGCGGCGTCCGGGAGCGCGGCGTCCGGGAGCGCGGCGTCCGGGAGCGCGGCGGCGGTATGGGCGCCGGGGAGGATCCAAACCCCAGGGGTGCGAACGGGGTTCGCTGCCAGCGAGGAGGGGAACGGGGGGTACACCGCCGTTTGGATCTCGGCGGGGGCTCCAACCGGAATCGCCGAGGGGCCGTCGACGGCGTTCTGGAACAGCGGGGCCTGGTTCCTCCCGGGGGGGTGCCGCCGCTGACAGGGGACCGGCGTGGGGGGCGCCGTCAGCAGCAGCTCCGGCATGGTGGCGATGGGCACCTCGCCCATCTCCCGGTCCACGTCGAAGGCGTCGGGGCAGTCCAGCAGGGTCTCCAGGGAGCGGAGGCGGCCGTGGCGGTCGTGGAGGGTCGGGGGGTCTCGGAAGGCCGGGGGGTCCTTCCTGCTCAGGAAGGCGTCCGACGACGAGCGCTTGGCGGCCAAGGAGCGCGGGGCCACCAGCGGAGCCGGGATGTCGAAGGTCTCCGCCGTGTCCAGCTCCGGCTGAGACGTGGCGAGCGCAGCCCCCTGCCGCGTCGCCAGGGCCGGCTCCCATTGGCTGACGTCCATGTGCTACAACGTACACACAAACAAAACCAACCGCAAACTTCACTACAACCCCAACACAAATCAATGGATCAATAATAACCTTTAACATATACAGAGTAAGGTAGTGTTCAGGGACTTGGGACTATCCGGCTAAAAGGTTCCGGGTTTGATCCCCATGCATGCAGTCTAACTTGTAGACAACCTTGGGCAAGATCTCCCGACCTGCTCCTTAATGCCTGTATCGGAATTCTCTCCGAGAATTAAACGAATGACTAAACGGTGAATATCGGTTTGTAAGGAAAAGCCACGTCAACGTGCGTCCCGCTAGTTCTACCTCCCGACGCTCCTGAGTCCACGGGCCGTGTAGTCCGATGACGCTTTTGGACATTTCCTCTCGAGCCTTGTCCCGCTTCTTCTTCCGGAGGGTGAAGCTGAACGGGCTGGACTTCTTGGCCTTGTGCAGGTCCAGCTCAGAGAGGCTCAGGTTCCTGGCCTGAAGACAGCCGGGCAGAACACAGGAGCAAAATGGGACTCATTACTTCCGTGAATTCCGTCGTTCACATCGGCGCACTTCAAGGACAGAGCGAGCCACTGGAGACAAAACATTATATATATTCGAGAGATCTAACATTTGTATCCATTTTGTTCCTCACAACAGTACATTTTGTTAGCTGCTATAAAACATAACAAAAGAAGTGCATATTTTTAATAGCCTTCTATTGAAATCAAACAAATGGCAGTATATTATTCTCTCTCTCTCTCTCTCTCTCTCTCTCTCTCTCTCTCTCTCTCTCTCTCTCTCTCTCTCTCTCTCTCTCTCTCTCTCTCTCTCTCTCTCTCTCTCTCTCTCTCTCTCTCTCTCTCTCTCTCTCTCTCTCTCTCTCTCTCTCTCTCTCTCTCTCTCTCTCTCTCTCTCTCTCTCTCTCTCTCTCTCTCTCTCTCTCTCTCTCTCTCTCTCTCTCGATTCATATCTTCTTTTAACTTGTTAATAGCAAGCAGGTTGCACATAGACAGATTCTGAATATTTTTGTGTTGGTTCATGAGGAATAAGGAAGCAGGTCACCTGTCTTCATTCCAGAGACACACAGGGGACTCCACCCCAAAACACCTGCTCACTATTATAATATTATTTAAACTAGTGTGTGTGCCATTTAAAGTAATCCACAAATCAGTCAGGATTAATGTAGTACATTGCCCGATGCAATGAGCTGTTGGATCAGCCGTTTCACCAACAAAAGGCTGTAACAATACACAATTTATCTTAATGTAGCCTATGTCTACACTTGTTCCCTATTGTTATCAATGTATTCTTCACAAATATTGTAGTGCATAAATACCTTAACTACAATGTCTGATTAATATTGAATTACCAATAGTAAGGAAGCCACTAGGGCAGTGTAGTGGTTAGGGTGTTTGACTCCAGGAGGAAAGGTTCTGGGGTCCATACCCAATGTCCTCAGTCTACCTGTCGGCATCCTAGAGCAAGATGCCCTCACGCCTACCTGATGAGATGCTATTCTTCTGAGTGAGTGTTTGGTGTGTGTGTGTGGGTTTCGTTCAGCCTTCATGACAAAGGAGAATGTAAATTCAAAATATTGTCAGTCATCCATCTATCATCAGGGTGCTCCACCCATAAGAAAAAATGCCCTGCTTCAATGACAGACATTATCACTGAAAAGATATGTATAATAAGTTACAGATCAAAGAAGGTATTTGATCTCTAGTCTTGATGGGCATTTTCCAAACAGGATGTATACATGTTCAGAGCCGAGAGAATAAAATAAGTTTCATTCTTGCACAAGTTCGACTGATTAAATTTAAGTAAGGCAGTGCTGCGATGAGATATTTACGGTGTTCTGGCGCCCCCTATTGGTCACGGGTATGTACAGCGATCGGACTCTTAATTCCATTTAGAAAATATTCTCTGATTCCAAGATATAATATATGCGTTTCTGAAAGGGAACAGAAGGTGTGTATATGTTCCGTTACCTGTGCTTGGTATAGATGGCAAAAGGTTTAGTAATGCTCTGTATGATAGTTTCGTTACGCAAATAAGATCCTTAATCATGACCAATGATCAACAGGAAATAAAAGAATTCAAGAAATGTAAAAAATGCTGAGATCATTCTACTAGTGTATAAACGTGTATAAATTATTCTCCCCATCTCGTCTCATCTGAAAAATTACTTTATGACTAAATGAATCAGTGCATGCACATTGTAGTCTCCCGTCAGTGATAATTAAAAAGTTTAAACCTAGACACTCAAGTTATATGCACAGATATTTGCATCTTAAATTATTTCTTGTTTTAACCTTTCTGAAAAGACAGACGAGTCCGTCTCTTACTGACTTGAGTGACTTTCTTACTGTGTTGAGTGTAGTGCTGAGACTATAACTGGATGTTTTTATTCTTTTTTTCATATTTGAATATTCACTGGAAAACACACAACCCATTCTAGAATCACTTGGGGAACGGGGTTCCCCACTTAAACATGAGTGTTACATAAGCTGTGCACCAAGAGTTCTTGAAGGGAGAGACTCTCTTACACCCACACCCACACACAGCGGTGAAGAGAGAGACAGGGGTCAAAAGGTGACGTTCGGAAGGTTGTAGCTGACCTTGGAGCTTGGAGCAGTAGAGTAGAAAGTTGAATTCTTGATGGTGGTTCTGCGACTCTCCAGGAAAACCTCCTCGCTGTCTGAGAATATCACACTCTCTGAGGACCTGAAGGAGGACAAGAGAGGAATGAGGCACAACTGACCTCCATCCACCTGGGTGGAGGGAAACGGACCAACTGTATGGGTACAAAAGTCATCCACAAACATCAGCCCACACTGTATCCCCTCTTTCTTTCTGACTTTCTTTGACTCTCACAGTAAAGAACAGTTTTATTTGGCTGCATCCCTTTCCATTTATAAATGAACAACACATGGAAAAAAAAGATGTGGTTTAACACTGAGGGACACACAGGAGAAATACATTGGCAAGGGGGAATCATAACAATGCAAAGAGTGGAAAGATCACTACCCTGATATTTGTTCCTCACTAGTGTTCTGTGTCTGCACCTCCGCTGATTTAAATATGTTTTTATCCAACGAGATGTACGTAATGCCATGCATAATAGATAAATATAACCTTTGCCTACTTTGACATTACACCTGGCATAGGTATGATGTCACACACAACCTCACTCTCACACAGACTCCCACGCTCCCTTATCTGGGAGCACACTACACTAGAGACCAGGCCTGGGGGGGGGGGTGGGGGGGGGGGGGGGGGGGCGCCACGCACTCTAAACTACTGAATTACACCAGCCGCGATACTTCGCTGCCCTGATACGCACCCACCCCCCCCCCCCCCCCCCCCCCCCCCCCCCACCCCCCCACCCCCCAAGATGCTAAGCCTGGAGCCAGAACACACCGGCCACTCAAGGGTTAAACGAACAAGTTTCGCCTGACCTACGTGACTGTGCACCAAACAACGTAGCGCGTCCACGGAGGAGGCGCTTGACACCTCAGAGCACACAGGGCCTGTTGTTTTCTTGGACTGAGTCACCGCTTCGATGCAAAGTCAAACACAGGCTCCTCAAAGTCAACACAAACGGAAGGTATTAGCGTTCAGCTGTCAAGACTAACCAGCTGCTCTTCGCACAGGAGTGGCACGTGACGCCTGCTCCTCCATCACCACCACCCCCCCCGCCCCCCCCCCCCCCCCTCCCGCAGGCAGCTTCCGCCTCGGCCCAGGTATCATGAACCGTACAGATAGCCAAACGAGGAGATAACCAAATGAGGGAGGCCGCTTGCGTGACAAGGGAATTTTAGTTTTTAGTCCTCGACTGTAGCAAGTATCCGTGTGCTGTGCTAACAATACCCGACAACCTCCAAACATAGCACAACAAGCAAAACAGTTTAGAAAACTAGTCATGTCCACATCAACAATCAGCCCACAACGATAATGCAATAGCCAACAATAGCACAATTTCTTTAAAGTGCACCTATTGTGTCAACAGGTGTAATGTCGATGAGCCATCATCACAAGCCATTTAGAAAAGCTACCTATTAGTGATGTCACAAGTGGGAGTGTGCACCCAGATGTATGATAGATCAACCGTTGGGTAATCAATAACACACCTCTGTCACACACACAACATCTGTCGCTGTCTCTCTCTCACACACACACTCTCCCTTATCTGGGGCGTTTACCTGTCATTCTGTCAGACAGGTATTTTAGGTATGCAGTAAATAGGTAGTAGGGAGGTTGAGAGGGTCTCGGAGACAAGTTGGGTCTTGGGTGTGTGTGTGTGTGTGTGTGTGTGTGTGTGTGTGTGTGTGTGTGTGTGTGTGTGTGTGTGTGTGTGTGTGTGTGTGTGTGTGTGAGTGTGAGAGTATGGGAGAGATACAGATACAGAGATGGGGCATTAAGGATTAGGTAGTGGTTAAACAGTGAATTTAGATGAATATCAATAATGAACAGGTAAGGGTTATGCTCTCGCTCAGCTTTATACCTGGAAGTGTGTGTGTGTGTGTGTGTGTGTGTGTGTGTGTGTGTGTGTGTGTGTGTGTGTGTGTGTGTGTGTGTGTGTGTGTGTGTGTGTGTGTGTGTGTGTGTGTGTGTGTGTGTGTGTGTGTGTGTGTGTGTGATTTACATTACACGCCTACATTATGTTTAAGTTTTCTTTTGGATAGGGTTAGATTACATAGAGACATAACTGCGGTTTGAGGGAATGGGTTCCTAACAATGAAAGCAAATAAGCAGCTAATGTTCTTGGCAACAGTGAGATCAAGCTCTACCTGTATATGGCAGGTTGGGTTCTTCCTGCATTTGTATATCATAGATGACAACAACGTTGGCTCTAGTTTAAAATCAGAGACACCGTTGTTTCCCAGAAAGGCCAAGCGTAAGTGAGTTTACCTAGCGCCTGAAGTATTATCACAACCTTCGGCATCGGTCCCATAAATCTCCCCTCACGCCAGAATACGTGTGAGACGAGACGCTGCGTAGCTCCTAAGGGCTGGGAGTGAGGAGAGGGATCATGCAGGGTGGTAACAGTCTTGTGAGGAGAGGCATTGGCATCATGAAGTTTCAAGTCAAATACTAAAAAAAGGTAATGTGTTAGTGGTGTTGCTTTGTCTGAAGCAATAGCTACCACAGGGGGTGGGATGGCCCAGGGTAATCGTTAGGGTGATTGACTCCCAGGGGACCAGCTTCTTGGTTCCAGACCCCAATGTCCACAGTCTACCCATTGACTCTGTACACATGAAGCAGGAACTTGTATCCAAAGTGACTGACAGGGAATTCAGATACAGGCAATAAAAAGGAGCAGATAGGGGTTCGGGCATCTTGCTCAAGGATGCTTACAGCTTAGGCTGCGAACGTTGGGGATCAAACCCTCAACCTTTCTGCTGGGAGACAAATACCCTAACGGGTGTTATACATAAAAATACATAAAGGGCAAAGTAATTAGCTGTAAGGAGCACTTTCAGCGCAAGTATTGACCCTGAGGTGTACTTGACCATATCATTATATAAACACACAAACACTCCTAAACATGCGTAGAAATGTCCTGATAATGCTCTGATTGTTACGAACAACAATCTGTCAGAAGGTGCTGGTCGTTTCCATTCTCCAATGTTCATCCATCTCACACAATCAATTCATTTCGGCCACATGCTTACAAACTCAACAGTTACCATCGGTTTGACCTGAGGTCATTCAGGTCATTGTGGAGCACGGGTTTCTTTGGGTAACCGCATGTCGGACCAACCAGTTCACGCGTAACATCCAGGAAGAAAACTAATGGCAACAGGTTACACAATTCACTGGCAAAGGCTACAGTCACCTAAAAGGCATCCTTGACATCTCAAGTGCTTTTACTGTGATCTCCCTTCGGTCTGGTTTCAGTATGACTTTGAATTGGACTGAGAGAACAAGAGAGACAAAGATACTACATGTGATTATAGCCAACCAGTCACCCTGACAGTAAAATATGTACGAAGAACAGGTTTTTTTCGTCACTGCACCTGTTCAACAGCTCAGGTAAAAAAGGTTGATGTTGACATGGTGGTTACAATGTGGCAACTCGCAAGCAGAACCCAACTCAGGGACACTGCCACGCAATTGGGGACTCGTTTTATGAAAGGTCAAAAGGTCTCTCAGGAGACTGTCTATTTTGTATCGACGGCAGCAGCCGAAGTACATTTTCAGGGAGTCTGGACGTGTTCGGCTTCATTTTTTGTTTTGATAATATTTTTCAATAGCCCAAAATCCCCACTGTAGGCCTGGACCACGTTGCCTCTGAGGTCACATGGTGGCCAATCTTACAGGTGAAAGGTTAAGGCAATGGTCAATGCTTGCCGGCCAAATTATATGGAGGTATGCCGTAGGTGACGTCCACCTCTCCAGAAATGTCACTCAACGACTTTCCTTGCTACGCTTTCTGGTAGGTTTGTGACCTTTGGCGAACTACGCTCAGAATCACTGAGGCAGAGCCAAGGCGCCTGTTCACCGCAGAGGTATACCTCGTATAACCTGGGTATATAACCTCGGCCTACAGTTAAAGATAAAGGGTGCTCTCTTCGACCGACTTTCTGGAGCTGTCCCAAAATGATCTTCGGTGACATTCTGATGATGCTTTTGAACAGCACCACACCCGATAAGATTTTGGATACTTTTGGATATCGTTTCTTTCCTTCTGTTGTAGCAGCCACAAGTGAGGCAAAACACTAGCTGGGTAACCAGATTAATCCGGGAGCTCGTGCTTTGTTTGCCCTGGCATATGCGTCTGGCCCCCCTCCCTCTCAGACTGATTTCCAGCAGACATGCATGCGTTCGGGGTAATGACAACAGTTGATCTAATATGGGGCGGGTTTGATACCACGACTGTACAGCGGAGAGCCTTATGGGAGCAGCATTTTTATAAACAACCAAGGTGGCCGCCGCAGATGTCGCAGGTGTCATTGCTCTGATTGGTTGGAAGGCTATCCAATTGCGTCCAGAGGGATTTTGTTTCTGCGCATGTTGCTAACGCCCCTTGGAATCCAAAATGAAGCTTTCAGATGAATACGCATTCTGATTTGGTCTGGCGATGCAGACTAGCAAACAACATCGCTCAGATCTAGAAAATAATCGACTTTTAAGCGTTACAAAAAAACCAAATAAAGCGAAATAAATGGCTGACCCAAATAAGACATTAACATGTGTTCATTTGGCACACTTTTTATCCAAAGAGACCTAGATGTGAGGCTGACAACAACAATACAATCATTATTGGAGCAAAAAAATAATAAATAAATAAATAAATACAGAGTACAGCAAAAGCTAAGAAAACCACAACTGGATAGAGTTCGGAGTAGCTACAGGAATCAGATCACAAGGAAATGGATCATTGTTGTTGATAGTTTTACGTCGTCAGGGGCATAGCTGGAGTTGGTGCATTGCAAAAAAAAAAAAAAAAGTAAAATACAACCTAAATTCAACAGACCTGCTAAAACAACACAAAGTGCACACAGGTCAGTTGACGAGCCGTTCGGTAGGCGACGATGAGTGGCCCTTAATCGCCAAGCGGCCATCTTGGTTAGCGCTCTGGAACAAATGGGCCTACTTCGCTCGTTGCCATGGCGACCCTAAGTGACCAGCGATTCAAGGGCACGCAGACAGACATTCGAGAGAATTGACTCATCATCCTAAATCACATCAAGCCACGTACGTGTGTTAAAATCATCCATATGTGGGACTTGGAAAAGCTCCTCTTTGAGCTGTTTCCAAGTCCCACATATGGACGTTTCCAATACAAGTTTAATGAGGGTTTCGCTTCAAGTGTAACAAGCCAGCGCTTGTTTTGAGATGAAACCTTAACAAGACGCAATCATTCAATTTCTCCTGGAATGTATATAGGGCACTTTACTGGATTTACTGGACTTTGGATCCCTTTTCTCTCCAAATACTCGAAGATCAAGAGGCAAGTATCGCAAGTGATATGAATAAGCATCATAAAATGAAATGCTAAATAATGTGCAGCATGTATAGGTTTCTGGCTGGCACTTCTCTGGTACAACTTCTCACAGATCTACAGGCCTTCAAAGTACTACTACTTCTGTGTGTTTTGTTACAAGGTTCAAGTTTACTGTCGGTGGTTAATTATGGACTACACTCGTGCAGATTCTGCCCTGTACATGCCAGTGGTTTCCAATCGTGGGTCACAGCAGGGTCGGAGGATGGCCATAACAGACATTTTAAAGAATATACTCTTTTAAAAAAAAAATATTGTACATGCCCTGTCTGTTTCATTTGTTCAGTAGTACGTTTGAAGAAAGGGGAATGGTGCACAGAGGAACCTTTTTCGATTTACTGTAACTTACAACGTTTGAGTTTTGTCAAATCAAACTACGGACCTCTAGGCTTTCGCATTCAAACTACAACATACATCGCCATGGGAACATGAGTCACACCACGTGTGATGAGACTCTTAGAGAAAACATAGATATACACCAAAAGGTAATCACGTGGAATCAGTGGATATGATGACATGACAACGTGTGGGACCCCCAATCCCCCCCCCCCATGTTACCTTGCCGGTGGCCACACTCACCCCCCCCCCCCCCCCCCCACCCCCAGGAGCATACCGGGGAGGGTCTGACTACTGTTTCCCCATCACATGACCTCAGGAGCTGCCAGACTTGCCTTTTTAAGCACACCGGATCTATAACCCTTGTGTCAACACAACACTGAACCACACACACACACACACACAACACACACACACAACACACACACAGATAGTTGTTTAGTTTAGCGTGTTCAGTACCAGCTGCAACCGTCTGCTTTGAATGGTTAAACAAATATCCATCATGCACTGCAGGAAATGTTGGTGGTGGGGGGGGGGGGGGGGGGGGGGGGGGGGGGGGGGGGGGGGGGGGGGGGGGGGGGGGGGGGGTGGGGGGGGGGGGGGGGGGGGGGGGGGGGGGGGGGGGGGGGGGGGGGGGGGGGGGGGGGGGGGGGGGGGGGGGGGGGGGGGGGGGGGGGGGGGGGGGGGGGGGGGGGGGGGGGGGGGGGGGGGGGGGGGGGGGGGGGGGGGGGGGGGGGGGGGGGGGGGGGGGGGGGGGGGGGGGGGGGGGGGGGGGGGGGGGGGGGGGGGGGGGGGGGGGGGGGGGGGGGAGGGGGGGGGGGGGGGGGGGGGGGGGGGGGGGGGGGGGGGGGGGGGGGGGGGGGGGGGGGGGGGGGTTTGATTGTTCTGTTATGGATGGGGTAGGTTATGGGGGGAAAATGATAATGTCATGAAGGTTTGTCAAGGTCTTTTTTCTTGTATTTAGGTTTCGATGTTGTATATTTGTTTTTTTTTGAAAATCCACATTGATCACTGCGTAGGGGGATTTTATGGTGACAGAGGTTCGAATAGGGCCAATGGAACCAGAGAAGAAAGTTAAACGTGACCAGAAGAGCATCCAGTTTAGTAACAAAAGAAGTCCCATAATTTCACTGCTATGTGATGACACAATTTCGTGAGGCGAGCATAAAGAATGCGTTTTTGGCGTCTTTAAGTTGTGAAATAGGTATCTTTTGATGCGGTTGTTTAGTTTTTGGTTGAGTTGTACTGTCTTTATTTAGATTAGACATAAAAAACACCAGCACATTCAAAAAGCACAAAGCCTCGCTCGGTCATGTTTGGATTGACTGAACGCTACGTTTTAAAAAGCATGCATGGTACCTGGCATTCGCAGTCTTCTCCAGAGCCGTGTTACTTTTGGATTTAAGACTGAATTTAAACAGTTTGAACTTTTTCTTCTCCCCTCCATTGCTCTTCACTTCTTTCTCCACCGATTCCTTCGGGTGGGCTTCGCTCCTGGAGAACAAACTTTTCAGTGACTTCTTGGTGGAAGATTTTTTGGCCATAATACTAGCCTGCAAAACAAATTACTGCAAAAAAAAAAAAAAAAGAGTACACTGAGGCGAGTGTGCAAACAGCAGCGGGTTCCACGGCCTCTCACCGGGGTGTACTATCCATGAACTGTCCACGCTCGACTGAGGGCTGTTGACATGACAGGTGACTGCAGTTTTTTTCGCCGCTACAATTTCTGTGCCTCACGCACGGCATCACGCACTGCGCCGCACAGGTGTGGCAAAACAATTCAAACGACACGCCCACGGGTACTCGTCGCGATCGTAGGCTGAGAGGATCCTATAGTGTAGCGTTATCCCGGTCTACCTTAAGTCCCATTCGGGCTCTGATTTCCTATGAGCTGTGTAGGCCAGTTGAAAGTCCCCGAGGCGAGAAGAACAAGAACAGGGCAATAATAAAAATCAACAAGGCGTATAAATATGGAGTTTTTACCATATTTTTGCCAAAGAATTGAAAGCAATATCCGAAATAAGTAACGGAAACTGGTATCCGTCTATTGAAAGCCGCGCCCTCTCTCTCGCAGCTAAACCCATACTGAATATCCCGCCCTCTCTCTCGCCGGAACGCTCCTATGGATCATCATTTTTTAACAATTCTATACAGCGACATTGGCGTTATAATCCATTATACATATAAATGTATTTAATCTGAATGCATATACTCAAAGTAAAATATTAACTAAAGCACAGGAAAATACCTTGCCACTATTGCCAATCCAAATAAACTATGGCCCCGCGATAAGAAACCTTCTCTTATCTCGACTACAACAACTAACTATAGACTGTGTGACTACGTGAATAAGAATGCGTGTAGTTTTTTTGGACCAGTTGACGTGTTGTCTTATCATAAATTCTTGTTGTATCAAAATTAGTCCAACTTAATCATATAGCCATTTAAATGACACATCTTTCTTAATTCAATCATCTTGATAAAATCACAAGCGTAATGCGTAGGTATTCTACCAATCCGACGCAAGAGGACGCCACACTACAGCAGTTGCAACTGCAGACCACAAGTTACTGTTTTCAATTGCCGAATCGATTTGAAGATTGTAGGCTACTAGCCTACCGTCTGACACGTTTATGCAACGTGCTGTTCCTAATAGGCTATGCACCATTTGTGATCGATCGTAGCTCAGTTTAGTTACAATTAGTCCGTTTAGAAATCGGGCAATTGACCATACAATCTTTTTTAATTGCTTTGTATTTTTCTTTTTTAAATACCCGGAGCTTAGGTGGCCTAATTGGTCTTGTTTAGTTTGGCTTTCATATTGGATTGCACATGCATTCAGTAGCCTACATTGGTAGGCCTATCATTTGAATAACACCCGGAGGTTGATCTAGCATAAACAGTTGGGTAGTAAGCTACTGCTATCTTAGTCCACATCAAGCATGCTAGCACTCACACCCTCCTTAATTACAGTTTATTACCTCCATGGCGCCAGTTGTCAAATGGAGAACATTGTTCCCTGCATTCATTCATACATTTACTACTCTAATATACAAATGATTACTTAAAGTTTATGATTTAATATTGGAGATTGCCAAAAGCAAATAGATTCATAAATACATTTTGGATAGGTGACGTAAGCTGGAATGGAGTCATTTCACTTCTTTCCTCCAAGGAATTGAATGCAAGTCTATTTTATTAGGGGTAATTTTCCAAGGAACTGTCCCACCTTCTTGTGTATTTAAGGGAGGGAGGCCTGCAACGTTTCCAAGAAAATCAACCAAGTGAATAAGTCATCGTTTACATTTCAACTGATTGGCATCCAGGAAATACTCATCTTAAACAGGTTTTATAACGAATCTCTTAATGAGTTTTGTAAGTATGTATGCTAATGAGTTTGGGTTTGAATGAGTCAGGAGTTTGGATGACTGAAGGAGGAACAAAAACAGACTTGATGTCTGCTGATATATGACCCTTCTTATCAACCCAACAAATGACCAACAGACAGTCAGTCTGGTTGAGTCCACACTACACACCAGCAGACCAACCCAGCCGACCATTTGATCAACCAACCAACCTAACCACTTGTTCAACCAACCAAACAAAGAGGAAGTTGAAGTTCGAAGAAAGGCTAGCCACTCATGCAAGAAATATCACAACTGTTTGTCGCAGGTGGGCCTAATGAACCATACATCAAAATGATGTGAAATCACCTTCAACCTAGCAATGAACAGAAAGAACATAGGCGCTGAAACAATGATGCAATGTTTCAAGAACAAACATTGCAGTTGGCCCAGTCAGAAGTGTAGTTGCCTGCTCAGGCCTTTTTCACTGACTAACGTCTGACTTCCTACATTTTCTAGGAAAAGGCGATGAGACAAACAGTACTGGGCTGGGCGGGCGCCTCGCGCGGGGCTTTCTATTACTCTGTTACCAGAAATAGGACGAAGGGACGAGGTCGTCTCAGGGTTCTCTCAGCCAAACCCCTTTTTTGTTTGGCCGAAACTCGTCTCCCCATCGTGTCGCAAGACCAAAGAGTTAGCTCTGAAGGAGCTGCGCTCCACACACGCCGTCTCTACATCTCTATAGGTCGATGTGTCTCCAAACCTCAAGTGTCGTTGTCAGCACAGTCTGAGTAGCTTGACTCAAACCCATTCACGTCTGTATGAATACGGTGTACGTCAATGGGGAAAGAAAATACATCTGTGGAGGGATGGACCGATAGATGACGGATTACTTGTATAATGGATGGATGATGGAATGGATGAATAAACGGATGGAGAAAATGTGTATACATGCATATAACTTTATAGGTAATGCTATAACTATATAAATATATATATATATATATTTATATATATGTATATATATATAGAGAGAGAGAGAGAGAGAGAGAGAGAGAGAGAGAGAGAGAGAGAGAGAGAGAGAGAGAGAGAGAGAGAGAAGAGAGAGAGAGAGAGAGAGAGAGAGAGAGAGAGCAAGAAAGAGAGAAAGAGAACGCGTGAGAAAGAGAGAGAGAAAGAGAGAGAGAGAGAGAGAAAGAGAGAGAGAGCAAGAAAGAGAGAAAGAGAAAGCATGAGAAAGAGAGAAAGAGAGAGAAGGAAAGCGTGAGAAAGAGAGAAAGAGAGAGAGATGGAAATAGAGAGACATTGTGAGATTTATCTGTGGTGTATTACACATGAAACTGTGTAATTTATAGTCCGAGATCTACTTGTAGCACTAACTAATGTGCATTTTTCATATGTGTAATACCTGGCTATGTAGGCATACAAAACATGGATGTTTCCAGAGAAAGATTAAATCACAAACATCAAATGTAGAGAATGAAAATATTTTTAATTTACTGCTACATATTGTCAATATAAAAGTATCATCAAAATAGTCTCTCACATATAAATTATCAGCATCTGAATCCCAAAAACGATCTACCTACACAAACATACTGTACAAACAGGAACAGAAAAAAACCATAACAAAATAAAACAATGAAAAATAAAATGACAAATCAAATGCTCACCAGCAGTAGAATATGAATAACACATTGTCCTATTCTCTGTTACATGAACAAACTTTCCAGAAAGCCCTGAGTGTGTCATATACAGCAATTCAAGTCTGAAATTCTGGAATGAAAAGGATATTTCGGTTTGCCTTCAAGTAGGTTCAGCATTTGAATGAGCTTGATGGTAACGTAATAGCGATGGGTCAAAGGTGTTCATCAGTTCAAAGAGAGTCTAGTGTATAATTTAAAACAACACTCTGACAGTTGTTCGATAGTAAACTACATCTTTTTGTCTTGAAGACAATTCTTATTCGGTTGGTATAAGGATTTCAGAGTGTGAAAGGCTGGGATAGAATGTAATTGATGTGATTATGGATTATTGATTATTGTTCTTTTTGTATGTTTCATAGACTTTGGTTACATGGTTGTTTTGTGTTAATATTGGATCCAGTTAACGCTAGTCTTGTGCTATGTTTTCTTTGACTTTTAGGCTGTTTTCCTTTTATTTAATATAATTTTGTTTTTGGCAATTACATACATATGTGTATGGTTTCAAGATACTGTTCAGTTTTGGATTAAATAAATAACAAATACAATATAGCAAGACACACATACATATTTTACCCACACTAACTCAAGCACACTCCCACACAAAATATAACACAAACAAACACAAAAAACAACAGATGAGCCTTCGTGGAAAGCCTTATTCACAGGTCAAACCAGTGAATCATTTTTGGCTCAATATTACGGGTAATTTTTGGCTTTCGTTTTTTTTTTTTGCTAAGACGGCTCACATCTTTGGAGATGTTGACATTGAAAAAAGAGGAACACACTAATAGAACAACACACTTACTTCACTAAATAAATATACACGATTCAAAGTCCAAGATAGAAAAATAATAAGTTAAAAAAAAATAAAAATCAGTAAAAGCGAAACACACATCTACCTGAGTAAAAACAGTTGAAGGTACTTCACAGCTACATAAAAAGACACGTTTCCTCTCTTTCCTTCCCGAACCGGGTTGAGTATGAAGCATGTAAGTGCAATGGATGAATACACCAGCCCAGTCTTTGGAGCACTCTTCCTTTTGGTGCTGTGCTCATTGGATTGTTCCCTTCCCTTGTCCCCCAATCAGGACAAAGGACGCGTCACATTTGGCAACCCCCCTCTCGTTCTTTTTCTTTGCTTCGTTTCGCGTCACGCAGCCAACCGAATGTCCCCGTCGACGCTACGTTAAACGTCCCAACACCTAGAGTAACAGCGCCGCCCCTACTGTGCCTCCGTCTTCACCGCCGGCCGCCTGCAGAGCTGCACCACGCTCGCCCTCGCCTGGTTGGTCGGCGGCGGGCTGGGATGCGTCGCGGCGGGCCCCGACCGGAGCGACGCCTCCGGTGGCGGGGCGCCGGCGCCGGCGCCGGCGCCGATGGCTCGGGTCAGCGCCTCGAGCAGTGCGCCGGCCTCCTTCCGGTCCTCCTTGCCCTCGCGGCCCTCCGAGCCGCGCGCCATCCATCGCTCGGCCGCCGCCTCCACCTGCGTGGCCGACGCCCCCTCGGGCAGGGCCTCCGCCTCCTGGCTGGCGTCGAAGCGCTCCACCATCTCCTTGACGTAGGCGCTGGCCTGGCGGCCGCCGGCCAGGCAGCAGGCCCGCTGGTGCAGCCGCAGGGAGAAGCAGTGGAAGTAGGCCTGGGCGCAGTGCTGGCAGCTGTAGGGCCGCTGGTGACCAGTGTGCAGCCGGCGGTGGAGCTTCAGGTGGATGTACTGGGTGAACTTGGTGCCGCACAGCTTGCACTGGTAGGGCCTCTCCCCCGAGTGGAGCCGCAGGTGGGTCTTCAGGTTGCTGGTGCTGCTGAAGCGTTTGTGGCACACCTGGACGGGGAACAACACACACAAACCAAAAGGGGTTAGGGTGGGGTGTTTGGGCACGTAGCGGTACTGGCTGAGGGGTCGGTTTTTTTGATGTGGGTTTTTGCAGGATTAGCGTGAGGGTTGGGTTTGGTTTTAGCCTTTCATTTTTGTTTGGCTAGGGCTGGGGAAGGGTTGCGTAAGGGCTGGGGGAGGATGACGGGATTTGAGGGGGGAGTTCAAGATGAGGGTGGTCATGCGAACACGAATATGAATTATCTGATCAGCGCAGAGACAATCGTGCTACGAAAAACATCTGGGCGTCAGCGCAGATACCATGATAGAAAAGCGTTTTGTTTTCGTTAGCAGGAAGACCCGCCCACCTGGTCGCGTGCCATACATGGCGTGTGGCAGTTACACCTATACTGCATAATGAGATCTGCTCTGGAAACCAGGAACTTAGTTCCTCCGACACGTGTGTGTGTGAAAGTCCAACAGGCGGTGTGCTATGTCACAGGTATGTTGTTATGAACCCTTTATTCTCTGTCTCACCCTGCCCAGCCCAGCTCTCCGCTTCACCATTGCTCCATAGTTCCTGTGACGTGCCTGCGTGTTTGTGTACATTGTGCATCCGTGTTGGGGGGGGGGGGGGGCGAGTGTTTTATGGGCTCTGGCGCCCTCCGTCTTGCCAAAGTACAACGTTGTGTCAGTCACTGACGTCAGACACACCGTCGGGAGACACACCTTTTGATCTCTCTCTCCCTCTCCCTCTCCCTCTCCCTCTATCCCTCCCTCTCCCCCTCCTCTCCCTCTCCCTCTCTCCCTCTCCCTCTCCCTCTCTCCCTCCCTCTCCCTCTCCCTCACTCCCTCTCCCTCTCTCCCTCTCCCTCTCCCTCTCTCTCACCAAACCTTTGAACTTAAATAGGAGATCGGGGGCATGATAGTCTCGAGCATTGGGTGTTTTGAGTCCCAGCCGAATCCCACTCAAACCTCCATGCCCTCAGTCTACCTGAAGGCCTCCTTGGTAATCCCTGACCTGCTCCTTCATGACACGTTTCTAAATGAAGTGCAACTCGTCTTCTAAATCTGGCTCAACCCATTAGTGTGCTATTTACGTAGTCACACCTACATAGATAATGACACCTTTTAGTGACCCAGGTTTGATTCCGACCTGTGGTGCAATGCAATTGTCGTGTCCTATGTCTTAACCTCCCTCTTTTAACCCCCTTCTCTGCCCATAAAGGCACAATTATTTGTGGATTTTGGGGAACTGTGGGCAAGAAAACCCATACATTGTGATCTAAAATTGGCAACAACAAAAAAAGCCCTAACATCTTTGACCACTGTCACTATTCTAAAACAGAAAACAGTTGGTCGTTTTCGCGGTCTCTCACCTGGCATTCGTAGGGCTTCTCTCCGGTGTGGACCAGGTTGTGTTTCTGGAGGTGGGCGAGCTGCGTGAAGCTCTTCTTACACAGGTCACACTGGAAGGGCCGCTCGCCGCTATGGACGCGAAGGTGAACCTGCGAGAACAAACATGGCGGTGAGACCGGGGTTTGGTAACCACGGCGGTTGCTGGTGGCGGTTAACTGACGGATAACGTTGTTTATATACGTAATAATTACGTATCATCATTAGAAATGGATTACATTAAAACCGCGTCAAAAATCGATACATAAAGAGAGTTAGTCCAACCGACACCGATGTTAGCTCGAAGCTAATATTGGGCTAGACTGTCCAAGGTGTCTAGCCTTACTGAATTGACTGAATCGATATTAGCGTAGAGCTCACTACAGAGACAAGCGAGCGGAAGCACCTTTAGTTGGTCTAGCTCATGTTTAAAAAAAACAACACTGCAAGTTCATTTCAATGAACCAAACCAGTAAATGTCTCCGCTCACCTTGAGGTTGGACAGCTGTCCGAACGTCTTGTGGCAAACGTTGCACTCGTACTTGATCTTGCCGTTCTGCTTGCTCAGCGGGTAGGGCAGGGCCTTGTACCCGGGGCCGTTGCGTGCCGCTGGGCCCCTCTGTGCCGCCGCCACCGCTCGGACGCTGAGGTTCATGGCCTCCTCGCAGCCCGAGGGCGATGGCTGGGGGCTGGGGTACAGACCCTCGCCGCTGGCGCGGCCCTGGTCCGAGTCCACCTCCGTCTCGGGCGGCGGGGGGGAGAGTTCTGGGGTGGCGGGGGCACCGCTGGGGGGAGACATGTTGGCGGCGCGCTCCTTCAGGCCGCCGTGAGGGACTGGGGGTGGTGGGGGTGCTGGGGGTGGGGTGGGGGAGGTGGTCGGCGTAGGCGGCGGGCGGGGACACCGCCAGCACGCCGGGCTGTCCCAGGGGGAAGTAGGGCAGGCCGTCGTTGCCGAGGAGGAAGGAGCCGCGGTGGGCGTCCCGGCGGGGGAGGGAGGTGAGGTAGGGTGAGGACGAGGGGGAGCAGTGCTGGGGGAGGAAGATGCCGGGCGGTGGTGGCAGTGGGGGGAAGTGGAGGGGGGCGAACGGGGGGAGGAGCTGCAGGTGGGGCGGCTGGTGCTGGGGGTAGAAGGGGTAGGAGGGCACCTCCTTGTTGCCGTAGAGCCCGTGGAGGTGCAGGTCTCGCTGAAGGAGGTGGGGGTGGGTGGGTGGGATGCAACCGTGGAAGAAGGAGTGAGGAGAGGGCGGAGGTGAGTTCAGCGCGGACTGTCCTTTGTGTTCGGGGCGGTGGGGAGATGTCCTCTCCTCCTCCTTCTTCTCCTCCTCCACCTCCTCTTTCCTCTCGGCCTTGGCACTGAAGTCCATCACGTATCCCTCGGGGGTGTCCGGAGGTGTATCTCTCTCTAGCACCTCCACGTCGATCTTCTCCTCCTCCTCCTCCTCCACCTTCATGTGCTCCTCAGCCCCTCGGAGGAGCCAGGGCCTTCGGAGGAGGAGCTGGGGATCAAGCTTACCCTCTACTCCTGAATTTTCTGAGAGAGAGAGAGAGAGAGAGAGAGAGAGAGAGAGAGAGAGAGAGAGAGAGAGAGAGAGAGAGAGAGAGAGAGAGAGAGAGAGAGAGAGAGAGAGAGAGAGAGAGAACAATTTAATACACACAAATAAGTAAAAACACATAAAACACAAAAAAATATCTAAAATCGAATATAAAATATTCAGTCCCTATTTAGAGATCTGAGCCTCAACTGGTCAGAGTCAGAACCAAAACAAAACACACACACACACACACAGACTCTCCAACTCCCCCCTCCCCTCCCACTTATGGTAAATGGTCGTAGTTTCAGTTTTTAAATGACTTGACAGGACACCGGTTTCGATTTGTCTCTGCCGAGATAGCAGTGATTCCACGGCCAAGGCGTGTTTTTTTTGTGTGTATGTGGGTGTTGGAATGTGCTTGTGGGTGTTTGTCTGTACATACATCATGTGTCAACAATCGCAGAGCGGGAATTTGAGTCATTTACCGTTTTTATTTTTCTAATGAGCTTTATCTGTACGCTAAGCGACAAGCCCATATCGTCATCAAGTGTTGGCGTCATTTTTTTCCCCCGCCGTGACACAGGCAAAACACACAAAGGATTCAGTTTCCTCGAGACAATGTCAGGTTTCTCGTCTTCTGGGGACAATGAGCTTAGTCACCTGTTGCAAAGACTTCGCTTAAACTAACAAAACGAATGAAACAATAACACACAGGAGTCCGAAGACATCCAGCCACCCTGCTCGCACGGTTACTGTGTGGTTGGGATGTGAGTCATTCACGTTTGAGGTGACAAAGTGAGATCCATTTGGTTTCCTACCAACTCATTGTAGCCTGTATATAAGCAAAGTTTGTCATCTGTGTTTCGCAACTAATTGTGTGTTTGTTTGTGTGTGCGTGCGTGCGTGTGAGTGAGTGATTGTTTTACATTGCAACGTAGGCCTGTGTCCTGCATATCCTTTCGCATTAACGTGGACATAAATAAAACGATTACAACAATGAGATCTAATCTATGCCACAGTGACGGCGTCCGACCGATCTCAATTATGTTCAAAGAGGAAGAATGTGAGGACGACGCCACGGCGCCAATGGCAACATTCCTCTGGTCGTCCTTCAGGTCCCAGAGCGAGAACGCACATTTGCGGTCGCTTACATTTCCTCATGTTTCATGTATGATTATAGCGTTTACACGCGACGCCAATAGATGTGTTTTAGTGTTGTGTTGTGTTCGAGAGGTGCCTTCTCCATGTGTGGTGGGCCAGAGTCAATATATACATCCAATAAATAAAGGGATATTCTGGTTGTCTAGTGGTTGGATGGCTTGACTCCCAGCTTTGAAACCCCAAGGTCTGCCCTAGTGCATCCTTGAGCAATCATACAATCATATTACTGTACATATGATATTTCCTACTTTATTACGTATTGTAAATACAGATAGATTTTTTTGATATTGTATTTTAACTGAATTGTCATACTGATTTCTCTTTTATTAAATGTCCTGTGTGCTGCTGCTGCTAGTGAAATTTCCCTCTGGGATAAATTAAGTACCCATCCATCCATTCTACATCCCTTCATTCATCCATCCATCTCTCTACAGGTTTCTGGCTACTGTTCTCCATCTAGGAATTACTGGGTTATGCATTCCTGGCTTATGTAGATTACCTATTCGTTTCTGGGTTCTGCGCTCCATAATTTCCCAGCTACTGTTCTGTATCCCTGCACTTCTGGGCTCTGTGTTCCATCGACATGAGTTTGTGGGCTCGGTGTGTTCCATCGACATGAGTTTGTGGGCTCTGTGTGTTCCATCGACATGAGTTTGTGGGTGTCTGTGTGTTCCATCGACATGAGTTTGTGGGCTCTGTGTGTTCCATCGACATGAGTTTGTGGGCTCGGTGTGTTCCATCGACATGAGTTTGTGGGCTCTGTGTGTTCCATCGACATGAGTTTGTGGGTGTCGGTACTCACTGTGCCTCTGGCCGTCGTGCTGCTGGTGTCCGCAGAGTCGTTGGGAGAACTCTGAGCTGTACCAGACCAGCAGCTCCTGGCTGGGCTCCACGGGCCTCATGGTGTAGAAGAAGACCTCCTGGCCGTTCTGACAGGCCACCATGTTCTGCTCGGCCAGCGAGCGCGCCGGGTTCACGAAGCGCATCCAGTTGCTCTTCTGCACGTCGTCGCCGTCGATGAAGTGGTGGAGGTGGCGGCCGCGGTAGATCTGGGGGAGGAGAGGGGAGGAGAGGGGAGGGGAGGGGAGGGGAGGGGGATGAGTTTGCTTGCTCAGGTACAGGCTTGGGTTTAAATGAACTGCAAGCGGTGGACACGCGGTACACCGTGTTTGGAAGTCTGTTATGTACCATATGTTCATGGTACGAAAAGAAATGCACATTCGGACACTCGGCCATTAACCATATAAACCACGTGATCCATCCCTTTGAAAACAATTCCAATAAATCAAACTGTAAAAATATGTTTTATAACTGATAAAGAAGCGATAGGAATTGTACTGTGGTTTTTTTCTCCCCTGAATACATGGATTATTCCAACCAGTGAGGTGATGCTGGACATTTTTAACATAAAATCTGAAAATATGAGCAGAAATAAAAATACAAAAATAATAAAGATTTAATTAAATTAAGTTAAATTAATTTGAAAACAAAGATAATGAGCATAGTTTTTATTCACCTCTGCCATGTACAAAATGTGGTCTAGTCCTCAGCTGCTATCTCCGTTAGCCTGTTTGTGATTTTGAATAACAACACAGAGCTGCACTCACTTTTATTAAGAGGAGGCAGGACCAGCACCTCCTCCCCCCACACCTCTCTCTCTGTGTCTCCCTCCCTCTCTGTCTCCCTCCCTCTCAGTTCCTCTCTCTCTCTCTCTCTCTCTCTCTCTCTCTCTCTCTCTCTCTCTCTCTCTCTCTCTCTCTCTCTCTCTCTCTCTCTCTCTCTCTCTCTCTCTCTCTCTCTCTCTCTCTCTCTCTCTCTCTCTCTCTCTCTCTCTCTCTCTCTCTCTCTCTCTCTCTCTCTCTCTCTCTCTCTCTCTCTCTCTCTCTCTCTCTCTCTCTGCCCATTTCACCTGGAATAAACCAGAGCAAAACATTCTTAACTCCTGCCAGGAAAAGAGGAAGTGATGGGTTGTGGCAGGATGTACACGTACGTACACACAAGCACGCATGCATCTACGCAAACACACACACACACACACACGCACGCTCTCTCTCTCTCTCCCTCTCTCCCTCTCACCTACTCACACATGCGCACACATGCCTCTGCACACCTTAATCAGCAGAGGCAGAACTCTCTTCCGCACACCTGTGTCTCGGCACGTCAGACTTTCACTGAGTGTGTGTGTGTGTGTGTTTGTGGGGGGGGAGAGGTGGGGCCAGGAACGTCCACCGTGGTGACGGAGTATCAGGAAGCACGGCAGGAAGGAAAACACGCCGAACGTGTATGCTGAGAAAATGACTCAGTATGAACGCCGAGGAAAACTCCAGGGTGTCATTACATTACAAGGAGGGAGGTCACACACACCACACACTCACACACAGACATACACACTCCCACACACACACACACACTCATACATGTATATACACAGACATACACACACTCCCACACACAAATGCAGATACACCCACACACACACACACACACACACACACACACACACACTCATACATGTATATACATAGACATACACACACACACACACACACACACACAAATGCATATACACCCACACGCACACCCACTCATACATGTATATACACAGACATACAAACACACACACACTAATACATGCATATACACAGACATACACACACACACACACACAGACACAGACACAGACACACATACAAATGCATATACACACACACACACACACCCAAATGCATACACACCCACATATACACACAGACACACTCATACATGCATATACACAGACACACACCCAAATGCATATACACAGACATACACACACCCAAATGCATATACACCCACACCCACTCATACATGCATATACACAGACACACACACACACACACACACACATCCAAATACATATACACCCAAATACACACACACACACACACACACACACTCATACATGCATGAGCACATACACACAAACACAATTATACATGCATATACACATACACAGACGCACAAACACACACACACACACTCACATGCTTGCATTTACACACACAGACTCATCCACGGATAAACACACAAGCACATACAACTCCGGGGAAAGGTGTGGTTGTGCTACAGTTTACTGGCACCAGAACGAGAGCAGAGGTAAGAGACCTCTGGTGAATGCAGAAGCGCGTGTCACGGTAACGGTACGCTCTCGAGACTTCAATGAAATAATAAGTGCTTGGCTGCCGGCAGCATACGGAGACAGACAAAACACTAGTGCCTGCTTTATCACATCCCATATAAAGTAGTCATTGAAACACAACTTCAGTAAAGGAACGCACAGAGCAGCAGCGTATGGCAACATAAGGAACACATCAGTGCGTTAAACAAGTGGAACCCCTTTTTTTTCACTGACGAGACTTCAATCAAAGTGTGACGGGGCTTCTTGTCTCCCAGTCTGCTGTAACGAGCCATTACAGTAAGGTAGCCGCGCATCTCTACAAGTTCAACTGTCTGGAGTTAGCGCAAGAGAAGGCTTTTCTGACAACTCAATGTCAATTTTGTTATTTTTTGTTGTTGTTGTTGTTGTGGTTGTGTAAGGCAGGAATTACGGTCTGGGCAAAATGTGTGCCGAAGGTCGCGGGTCAAGCACGTCACACATGTTTGTGGACCCCTGCCAGAGGAAAGGGTCTCATATGTGTCAATGTATTTTGCTGTCTCTGCGGCGGTCTCTTTTGCCCCTACAGGAAGAAGCTTCACGTTGTTGCCTGAGGGCTGTGGGGAGAAGTTCTTGCTGTTTGGTTGCGGTAAAGAAAAACAAAAAAACAAATAAAAAGTTTCGTTAGTACTGCCGATTGTCTAACGGGTTTGCCGGAGACCCGTGTGGACGCCATGCGCGACCCGCTCCCATTGTTCAGCTGCAGAAAACCCACACCGTTTCATCCAACTTCTGTTGTTATGGGGAGGCCAGTTCACAACTTCCTCTAAAAGGTTAATGCGTAAAACGCTAGACTCTGCGTCTGTGTGCTTTCTGTGTTGCTTCCCTATGACGTACGGCAGCGGGCCCGGTGTGAAACTAGTCTTTGCACAATTCCACCATTTTTTTCTGAATGACATTGTGTTGAGAGCATTTTCTCACGGCGCCCGGTGATGTAAGGAGGGATTCCTCTTAAGTAACCAGACGGTCGATTACCGTTAATAACCGCACTCCCGTCGGTTACCAACTTGTGTGATTTTGTCTGTGCGCATGTGTGTGTTTGTTTGAGTGTGTGTCTTTGCGTGTGTTTGTGTATGTGTGTGTGTGTGTGAGAATATGTGTGTCTATATTTTGTGTGTGTGTTTGTGCGTCTGTGTGTGTGTGTGTGTGTGTGAGAGAGAATATGCATGTGTGTGTGTGTGTGTGTGTGTGTGTGTGTGTGTGTGTGTGTGTGTGTGTGTGTGTGTGTGTGTGTGTGTGTGTGTGTGTGTGTGTGTGTGCGTGCGTGCGTGCGTGCGTGCGTGCGTGCGTGCGTGCGTGCGTGCGTGCGTGCGTGCGTGCGTGCGTGCGTGCGTGCGTGCGTGCGTGCGTGCGTGCGTGCGTGCGTGCGTGCGTGCGTGCGTGCGTGCGTGCGTGCGTGCGTGCGTGCGTGCGTGCGTGCGTGCGTGCGTGCGTGCGTGTGTGTGTGTGTGTGTGTGTGTCCTCACCCTCCAGAAGTACTTCCGGTCCGCCAGCTTGGGGACATTGTCCTTGGTGTAGACGTCTCCCTGCAGGGGGCCAAAGCGTGTCCCCTGGGGGATGTACTCCTTGCTGAACACACCTGTCACCTGGAACACACACGCACACACATATCACCTTTAATAACTGCACACGCTCTCTGTTCAAAATTCACAAAAAAAGAATCTATTTTATTATTTCATTTTTACTCATTTTCTAATGAACATCAAAATGATTGGCAGGTAACCATTAAAATGTCTGTTGCTTGTCTGCTGCAGAAAGTGTGCCATCTGTCGGGATTTGGTGTGTTGAATGACCTACGCTCTGAGTTTCATTGTGTGTTCATGACGAGTTGATGTCGATGTCACGAGTTGGGTGATGCTTTTCTTTCCTTTCTCTCCCTCTGTCTTACATGTGCATCCTCAAGCTAAGACAACTCCAGTGCCAGCCGCATACCTTGGCACTGTGTTACTGTACAGCATTGTCTCATGCTACAAGATGCTAGCAATAATTATGTGCTGCGCTGCCTAATGCTACAGTATAGCGATACATAAAACGCTTCACTATGGTATTGTGGTATATAGCATTGCGCTACTTCCAAGTTCAATCAATTATTTTTGCAGGATTACAGAACGCTCAGTAGAAGTGAAATGAAGCAACTGTGACCCAGACAGCCAAGAGATGTGGTGTCGTGAAAACAAACACGTATATTAAATAAATCTACAGGTGACCTACTTTGTTCTACCCACAAGGTGAACCAATGAAGGGAATTACACTTTATCTGACCTACTCCCCCGACCCATAGACCAGAGAGAGAAAGGGAGAGAGAGAGAGGGAGAGGGAGAGGGAGAGGGAGAGGGAGAGGGAGAGAGGGAGAGGGAGAGGGAGAGGGAGAGAGGGAGAGGGAGAGGGAGAGGGAGAGGGAGAGGGAGAGAGAGAGAAGCCATTAATTGTGTCCCTTGATGTTCTTCTACATACACAATCTGTATGTAGAATCTGACTGTCACAATCTGACAGTCATGAAATTAATCGGTGTACTTTTTTAAAATTGTCCTATCTTATATATACTTTACTGAACATATGTCGTCAAACACAAAACAAACAACCAGCAAGAGCAAGTTTCAAGAGCAAACATACATTTCTTTCCCAAATATTTGGGAAAATAAATGAATCTATGCGTTGTTTCCAGTGTGTGTGAACACCAATGCATTTCACTGTGCCCGTAAATCGCTCTCTGCTGGTTCCTTCCCCGACATTACAGAGGAAACTATGGGAAATTCACACAGTTCAGCAGTTACTCAATATTCCGACATAAGGAGCCATCTGGATTAATGCAGGGTTTTCCCAATACCACAGCCATTCTAACTGCTATTGATGGACACGCTGGAACGCTATAGGTGGAACACTCTGTCCATCACAAAGGGGTTGTGACAGGAAAACGACTAGTGATGTGGCCAGCCTCCTCCTGAGATGACTCTCATTGATTCGATCTGAGACACACACACACACACACACACACACAAAACAAAAAAACACACACACAAACATGTACACTCCCATAAAGCAAAACACACAACAAAAAAAACACACACACACATACAAACATAAATGTATAGACATTTGGAAATAAAAAACACATTCCTGAAAACGTGCACACACACACACACACACACACACTTGTCTCCTGATAAGCAGGATAAGATAATAGATATGCTCAACTTTCAGAAAACACACGGCGGTTAAGTCAACTGTGCAACAAGTTCTTCGAGGGGGGAGGGGGGTGTTGTGTGTGCGTGTGTGTGTCGTGTATATGCGTTGTGTGGTAGTGTTTGTTGGTTGAAAAATGGGAGGGGTGGATGGAGGGCAGGGGGGTTTCTGGAGAAGTGGGAGGAGGAGGAGGAGGAGGAGGAGCAGGAGCAGGAGATGACAGGATGTGACAGGAACTTTGTCCTGTTCCAGCGTAGCGTGGCTAACGAGGGTTTGGAGTACTTGGGACAGCCCAATCCCCTGCCAGGCAGACGGGGCGTGTGTGAGTGAGTGAGTGTGTGTTGATAGATGTGTGTAATGAGTGAGTAAGTATGCGTGTAATTGTTTGCAAATGGTGCGCGCAAGTGTGGGTAGTACTGTGTCAAGCAGTTGTAACAGTATGGCTTGCGACTGTTACGTCTCACACACCGTCAGGAGACACATCTCTCTCTCTCTCTCTCTCTCTCCTTCCCCCCCCCCCCCCCAAATGTGTAGCAGGCTTTCTCACCCCCCAAACCTAACACTAGAACACCTGGTCTCCACCCTACCCTCCACCCTCACTTCTCCTAATCACCCCATCTGCCACGTGCCTTTTGCACCCCCCACCCTTTCTGACACACCCCTGACTCAGGCTCCCCCATCTACACACACACACACACACACGCGCACACGCACACGCACACAAATAGGAAATGAATAAGCATCGTTAGCTCCTTAGGCCACAGCCTCCTATTGGTCACTTCTCCGTGTGGACAATGAAGAGCTGCGGTTGTGGATGTCAGTTTGTACGTCTGTCCGTCCGTCTGTCTGTCTCTTCCTGTGTTTGTGCCTACGTGAGTGACTAAGCAAATATTGCAGAGTAGACAATGCAGTGAGTAGACAATAGAGGCATGATTCAAAGGGACTGACCAGTCATCTGGGAATGTGAAAGTCCCTTTGTCTGAACACGCAGACGCATCACAAACTGTATGCCTTTATAGAGGATCACTGATGCGGTGGACTGCTGATTGCAAAGCCGGTTGCACTACTCTCACACAGACACACACACACACACACACACAGGTAAACATGTTGTTGGCATTTCAAACTGATTCACCAATGCCAGACCTCTTGTGAAAGTGAAATAAAACACACAGGCACGCGAAAACACACGCACTCACACACACTAAAATAAAGATAAACTGCAGTGTGTGGAACGTTGCACCGAAACACCCTGTTTATACAGCGTCAAGTCCGCGCCTTGCAAATTCTCCGCGAGTGTGAGAAGTGATTCTCACACGTGCTTTTTAATAGACAAGCAGAGTCCACGCTCTGGGTATACGCAGTCTTGGCGGTCCGTCGAGGCGTCAGAGAACAGATGAGAGGCGCGCAGAGAGGTGGAGAAGGGGAAGGAGCAGCGAAAAGCGACAGTAGAAAGAGGAAGGAGACGACCACAGCCAAAAAATAAGTGTGAGGACACCACAGTGCGATAAGAGATGGTTAGAGAATCGCTTCGTTCTCAAGCTTTCCCTCGATTCTCTTTCTCACGTGTGTGTTATCTGTGTGTGTGTGTGTGTGTGTGTGTGTGTGTGTTACCTGTGTGTGTGCGTGTGTGAGTGTGTGACGTGAGTGCGTGGTTCCAAATCAGGCCTTAGACCATTGCATGGTTTGAGAACGCTATATATTTTAAAACGTGAACATACTGCACTCCAACAAAAGGGATGAGATCATTGAGCCGGATGCAGAAATGGAAGTGAAAGACATTTCTATTTTAGTTTCCTGGTCATTTCTTTTAATTCCCCGTATTAATTTGCACCTTTAGAAACAGAATGCCTTCGGCTGCCTACTCATTTTTGGTTTCAGTCCCCGAGTTACGGAAAGCGTTCACGTGTGTGCGTGTGTGTGTGTGTGTGTGCGTATGTGTGTGTGTGTGTGTGTGTGTGTGTGCGTGTTTCCCTGCTATGCTGCTGCTCATGACAGAACATGTCAGGGTAATCAGCTGATTTACGGACACACGAGCTGACTCACTTGACAGTTCTCTCGCTGCACAAGCGAGGCAAGCGGTAAATAGAGAGAGGAGGGGCGAGAGTGAGAAGGAAAGAGAGAGAGAGAGAGAGAGAGAGAGAGAGAGAGAGAGAGAGAGAGAGAGAGAGAGAGAGAGAGAGAGAGAGAGAGAGAGAGAGAGAGAGAGAGAGAGAGAGAGAGAGAGAGAGAGAGAGAGAGAGAGAGCGATGGAAGATGGTGATGGGATTACAGAGTGGCTCACCTGCCTGCCCGGTAGTTAAGCTGATCCTTGATGTGTCACATGCTCTGTGTGTGTGTGTGTTGTGTGTGTGTGTGTGACACTGACCCACTGACAGTAATAGACTTGAGGCTTCGTGTTTCAGGTAGGAAAGTGTGTGCGTGTGAGGAAGTGTGTGAGCACACACACAAGTTAGAGAACAAGATAAAGAAAGAACACAAGCATGACTTAAAGAGAGTGAATGAGTGAAAGAATGAAAGAAAGAACGAAAAACTAGATGAACGGAAAAATTTTATGAATCAAATAACGAAATAATAAACCAATAAAATAAAGAAAACATGAATGAATGAGAGAAAGAAAGAAAGAAAGAAGAAAAAAAAGTAGCAGAGAACTAAAAAACAAACAACAATGACAGACATTTGTACAAAAACCAATTCTTCCCACTGACCTCATTGGCTGAGCTGTACTGCAAGGTCAGGTTCCGCGGGACAGAGGTCATGGCTCTGGGGAGGGTGAAGCCAGGGTCGGACACCTGGTCCGGGACGATGTAGGTGCAGTTGAGGGCGAAGTCCTCCTCCGCCCACTGGCTCATGTCTTGCGGGGACTTCTCCGTCTTCATGGCGCTAGTGGTGTTAGCTAGGTCAGCGGTCGCTGGGTTGAAGTGTCGTCTTTGATTTTGCTGTGTGTTTGGTTAGCTTTGGTGTGTGAACGCTGTGGTTACCTTGTGAGGACCAGTCCCCCTTGAGTTAGAGAAGCTGGGTGAAGCTCAAAATCTGGAGGGGAGGACAAAGATTGAGGAAATAAATGTAAATGATTTGTTGTTGTATTATATTAAATGTATTTGCTATTTAAAGCTTGTTGTGACACCACTGCCTTGTGAATACAGTTTTTTACCGGCTCAGTTATTTAACAAGCTGAGAATGAACACAATCAAAACAATTACAAGAGTAGGAACAGGAAATATAATTCTGGAGTATAGTCATTCTAGTTGTTCATTCTAAAAAAAAAAAATGAAGTAATGTCTGCTTTAAAACTCTTGGTATTCCATATTACACCAAATCAATTCCATCTATTGTACCCCAATATAAAATCTGAACACACTAAACACATTTTCTTTGTTTATCTGAATTGACAGCATTTCATTCCCAGCCAAGTTCACTAATTCACTGACAGGTGTTTGTTGGTCCACATCCAAGTTCCCTCTACTCTGTTCCTAGACGTTATGTATACGTGCAGCATCCAGTTCCCCAATATCCCCTCTCTTGTTATCCAAGCGTTAATTCCCTTCATCACCATCAACAAAAACAACCCCCCCCCCCCCCAAAAAAAACAAAACAAAACATAAACTCACTTACTTTTTACACATGAATTCATCTGTCGTTCACCATTCCTTTAGCCCTGCTCATCCCTTTGGGTTTTCCTCCTCCTGTTGTCCTGGCGATGCTGTGGATGGCTAGTCCCAGGGGCGGTCCTCTGTGCGAGTGGGTCACCGTGTGCGTTAGCGCGTGAGGTCCGTGTATCCACGCCACTACACCAGCAACCACGTGCCTTCTCTGCCAGCGGGCGTAAACAAACTGCACCCGCTAGGCGCTCCAAGGGCTTTTAAGCCTCAGCGGTCGGCCAATCGCTGTCCACCTGTGGTCACGTGACCCCCCCCCCCCCCCCACAACCATCTGATACGCTTTTGGAAAACAACATCCGCGATGGTGAAGATGATGGTGGTGATGATGATGATAATGATGCTGATGGTGTGGATGCGCACTTGGGACCGACAGGTCTTGAACTTTGGGTCTTGAACTTGAGAAACACACACACACACACACACACACACACACACACACACACACAGGTGGCTGGACATATGCCCACACACGCACTCTCTCTCTTCCCCCCCCCCCCCTCCCTCCCACCTGCCCTTCTCTCTTGCTTACATACTTACATATAACACACACACCAACGCACACACACGCCAACGTACACACACGCCAACGTACACACACGCCAACGTACACACACACAAAGGCGCAGCGCGGCTGAAAGGAGGCTTGGGAGTGAATGAATGGAGCTGGGCAGATGGTTGGCCTGACGGAGCGACACACTGCTGGACTTTTGCTTGGTTTGGCACCTAATGACCGGTCTGCCAGACCCAGCGCCGTCTCCTTGACCTACATCTCACTGCCTGGCCGCTTGTGTCCGCACTGCAACACACACACACACACACACACACACACACACACACACACAGAGGCAGGGACGCACACAGAGGGACACACACACACACAGATAGGTACACACACAGGGACACACACACACAGAGGGACACACACACACACACACAGAGGCAGGGACACACACAGAGGGACACACACACACACACAGATGGACACACACACGGATGCCACACAAACACACAGGGACACACATACAGGGACACACACACACAGGGACACAGACACACACACATTAACACACGTTAAGCACATACACATGAACAATCATACACATAAGGGATGCGTTTGCATAAACACACGGCTGGAAATTATATAATGAATTCAAACAAAGATAAATAAATGTTTATGTACTTGAACATTTTATACAAATATATCATTTGTATAACAAACTAATTATATACGCAATTAATTAATTATAAATACAAATGAAATAAAAAATATATCAGAAGTATATCAGAAATACATTTTAGCCTAAGAAAATGTGGTTTAGTATGCAAAACTGTTTATTATACTCATATGCATAGTATGAATTGTCTGTATTTGTGGAATAGTCAGCTGTGTATAAAGTACTAGAAAGTTATACTTGAGCTTAAGGTCAGATGTTTAAAGTGACTATGAAAATTATTTTATTTTGTAACGATGAGTCCGCAGCAAATCTTTTGTAATAAAAGCTCATTATAAATAAATAAAAACCTAGTGAAGCAAAAGCGAAAGTCGACAGAAATGTAGACAAAAAAAAATAGTAAAGTACAGCTACTCCAACAAATGACTAAAGTACTGCAACTTTACAACACTGGGTGTTGCTGGTAGAACAAGCCTATTGGTAGAGGAAGTATATAAGTAGAACAAGTGTTGGAACACAAGGGTATGGTTGGTAATGCTAGTACAGGTAGAACAAGTCTATTAGTATAACAAGTGTATGGCTGGAATAGGTAGGAGTGTAGAGTCCCATGTGTTTGGGGGAGTGTGGTGGCGTGTTAAAGAGACTAATCTCACTCCTAGTGGGCTGATTTCTGTCATTTGCAGACTGTCTGGAAAGGGAAGTAAAGCTCTGAGCCCCCCCCCCCACACACACACAGACACACACAGACACACACACACACACACCTGAGGGAATCCCTGTTTGCCTGAAATAGAGTGAGTGTGTGCGAGTGTGTGTGTGTGTGTGTGTGTGTGTGTGTGTGTGTGTGTGTGAGAGAGTGTGTGTGTGTGTGTTAGTGTATGTGTGTGAGAGAAAGGTGGAGGAAGGGCAGGAGATTGGGAAGCACGAGACAGTAAGGATAAGTGGAGAAAAGAGGGTGAGACCAGCTTTATGGAACCTGTCTGATAAGAGGAGAGAGTGTGACGACCTGGGTCAGTTGGAGTTGCCAGGTAACCATAGAAGCGCCGGTTGGTCTGTCGTAATTATTCTGGCAGCTTCGACCCGGCAGGTTGCTTATTCCTGACCGGAGACTTTCAACAACTTTCGGTACCCCTAGTTGGTGGCTCGAGAGTCAAAAAGAGCTAACGGTAATGAGCCAATCGAAGCTCTAATTGCAGTGAGTGAATGGCATTCAGCTAGTGGGGTTAAGCTAACAGTAATATAATTGTAGTGAACAGATGGTAGAAAGTTAACAATTAACTAAAGTAATGCGTAGTAGTAGGCTAACAGTCCTAACCCAATGGTAGTCAGCTAAAGGGTTACAATGGCCACTTGTTATAGCAGAGAATTTTAACAGCAGGACTAAAAATCAAAGCAGGAGTTCTATTTCAGGGCTAGGTAAGTTAACATTGCGTCACCCTGGGCCCACTTTCAAACAATAACACACATGTACGCGAAAACCAATGACAAAACCGCCCTCGTCTCTTATACACACACTGTTATTGGCGTGATATGAATCATAATTCAGGGTTGCACAGTTTCACTTGTTGCAATAAATAGGAACACACCTTGTGATACAGCATTTATGAGAGAGAGAGAGAAAATAACAGTTTGTTGATATGCAATGGATAGACGAAAGACAGGCACTGTTGACTCATTTGACATACTGTTGAGTGTCAGGTTTTGTGTTGGCAATAATCATGTGATACTTATTTGAATACTATCAGTTGACATTCATTTGGTTAAGTTTTGTAAGTGCTATCATCCTATATTTCAGACACAAAGTTGAATCTCACCTGACACAAATGAGACATTATATTATTATATACTCAACATTTACCCAATTGATACTCAACTTGGACTATCCAGGTAAAGTGTTACCCCCCTTTTCATGTTATTACTATTTCTCTCTCTTGGGCTCTCTCTCTCTCTCGGGCTCGCTCTCGCTCTCTCTCTCGGTCTCTCTTGGGCTTTCTCTCTCTCTCTCTCTCTCTCTCTTGGGCTCTCTGTCAGTCACATGGACATCATAACTAAAGTCGGTTCTCAGGGTCCAAGAGATTAATGTAGCCACAACTACAAGCTCCCCCAACACCCCTGCCTTGGACTCTCTCTCTCTCTCTCTCTCTCTCTCTCTCTCTCTCTCTCTCTCTCTCTCTCTCTCTCTCTCTCTCTCTCTCTCTCTCTCTCTCTCTCTCTCTCTCTCTCTCTCTCTCTCTCTCTCTCTCTCTCTCTCTCTCTCTCTCTCTCTCTCTCTCTCTCTCTCTCTCTCTCTCGCTCTCTCTCTCGCTCTCTCTCGCTCTCTCTCGCTCTCTCTCGCTCTCGCTCTCTCTCGCTCTCTCTCGCTCTCTCTCGCTCTCTCTCTCTCTCGCTCTCTCTCGCTCTCTCTCGCTCTCTCTCGCTCTCTCTCGCTCTCTCTCTCTCTCTCTCTCTCTCTCTCGCTCTCTCTCTCTCTCTCTCTCTCTCAGCTTGGCGGGGTTTTCCAGTCTCATTTGCAAACATGTGTGGCGCAGTTTGTTGTGATGGGAGTAATCTGTTTATGGCCTAAGGGTGGGTGCAGTTTGCTGGAAGACGAAACCTCACCTTCATGTGAGTCAACAGGGAAAAACCTTCACAACAAAAACATTGTACACAGCTTTCTGGCCCACAGCCAAGACAATGACTGCACAGTTTACCTGTTGAGGTTGACAAATAGACAACCTGCTGCAATTATCTCTCTGCAATTAGTGTAGCGAGTGTATTTAGAGAGGCGTTCGGTGTCATTACAGAGTCACTACATTTGAAAAAACTAAGAACAACACGGCACACACCTGATGGTAAGGCCAATCAAAGGTCATCTAACTGGTTTCTTTCAAATGAGGAAGTGAATGCATGACATTGCAAAACTAACCCAACTATAGCTAATGAACAAACTAAACAATCAAATTAATTAATATGAAATTCTAATGAATGAAGGAATGGAAATATCCCGCAGGAAAGATTCCACCTTCTCAAGTGATCATATCAACAGTGTAATCAATGCTGACAATAGTACGACCATCCTTGGAAGTTCCAGGTTGGTTTTCAATCAGTGATGTTATTTATGTAAGATATGAGGTGAAAAGTAGCAGCAGATAGAGTTCAGTTGCAAACATATTAAACCAACTCTGAATTGAAGACCATGTTTTGACAAGATTGTGCAAAATTTCACTTCTTTTGTTTAATAAACAGCTAGCTTTTCAGAAAAAAAATACCTGTATCATTCTTGTGTTTATAGATTCTTATACTCCCTGTTTCTCATAGTTATCGGAAAAAATCTCATAGCAATTTTGACCCTGCGACAGCCCCATCTTCTTAAGTAAAAACTGTGATGTCATTTCTTCAGGATGGGGGAACGTTGATTACAGAGTGCGACGTGCTAAGTCTTCCCCCCCAGATCCCTTTAACCATGGGGATAATCCCACACTGGCTGACCCTTAAATATTCAACATTGCTATGTTGTTATCTGTTGTCACTAACGCGGACGTAGATATTATTTTCCTGGAAATATCTTCGGTATTTCTTGTCTGTAATGGTCTTTCTTTAATCTTCAGAATAATAACAGGGTCCTTCTTCGAAGCAGGGTGTGGTGTTCCTGGGTTGCGAAACATGCCCTCAAAGAGCTTAGAACTTGTTAACTTTCATATGCATCGGACAGGTCTTAATACATATCATTGCACTGTACCCCCAAGAATGCTTGGTGACAGTCGGGCAGGAAAGCATGTTTACATTCTGATCTTCAACTTCATTTTTCTATAGACCTTGTTTTCAAAAACGTGAGTAAGGTCAACATATATAATCCAGGTATGATTATTTGAGATGTTGAAATCATAATCTTTACATTTGATTATAAACTGTGATGTAAAGATTACATGGGGGGGGGGGGGGGGGGGGGGGGGGGGGGAGACAACGCTGATGAGAAAGAGCATGTGTTTCATCACAGAACAACAGAACTGAAAATCCGTCCACTGACCCAGAGTTCCCCTCTGGAAGAGACGACTCCATCCCCTTATTTGTTTTCCTCCCTTTGTTTGATCCGTAAGTAAACCGTTCCCTTAATCTCGAAGGAGGAGGCCGAGTCGAAGCCGACGGCAGGTCTGTTATTGTGTGGGCTACTGATGGGCTTATGTTGGGACTTGTGTTGCTTTGAAAAACATCTGGCAGAGATAAAGAAGATGGGGATGAAAACAAAATGATTTATACGTCGACATCACATGGGATCAGGGTCCAAAATTGACATTTAGCATCTTGTCTTCAAGCGACTGTTTTAATGTGTGACCCTGCAGTTTTGTAACCTGCCTATGAACTGGAATGATGTCAAATTCTCCACCGGACAAACGTATGGATCTGATTGGATTTAGTCCATTTACTTCAGACAGTCCATTGGGAAATGTATTGAGTACAGTAGTAAGAGTGAATCAAAATATGATGGTGGTTCTGATGAGCCAAGAACCTTGTTTTCCATTTCCAAAAACATGACTTAGAGATTCGTTGTAAACAAGACGGTTAGTTGAATTTCTAAAGATTTCGGTGAATTCTAAAAATGAAGTTGTGGCTAGCTGTGAACGCTGCTAACCACGCAAGCTCATTTGAAACTACATAAAGTAGACGTTAAAGCTAACTGAGCAGCGGAGCTAATGGCTGACCAAAACAAGAGCTCTCAGTTATTGAAATAGCATCTTCACACCTCTGCCTTTTGCAGAAGGGGAAGGATGTAAGCGGTTCTGAAGACTAGAATTATTATCGGTAGCATGAGCCTCTGTTGCATCGGTCTTGGTAGAATTCTTTAGCACACCGCGCAGTTGGGGTGATTTATTTAATACAACCTGCCTTTAAAACCTTTCTGAAAGTTCTCTCTACCTTCAAATATTTGCATGTGACAAGTTTAAGCCATGGGAAAGTTCACTTTGTATTTGTGTGATAATAGAAATGGCCTTACCAGCAAACAGACGTTCACCACAAACATAACCCTAAGAAACCCTTTGGCTTTTACTGACAGGAAGTACTTGTCCCTACAGAAAATGAGTCAGTTTACATCTGCCAGTTTAAGAAGAGAGTCACTCACTTAGCAGAAACTGCAGAGGAACCAAAGTTTTAGTTGTTGACAGCAAATAAAAGTCTGACTGTCAGTATATCTGGGAATATAGCAAATGTGTTTTAGAATTGAGCCCGCTGTAAAAGAAATCATGTTCTGTGTATTAGAAATTATTTAATATTTTAATGAGACTATACAAAAATAGTTTGTTAGTCTCACAGGCGTACCATAAAAAAGAATAAATCAAACAAGAACATAATTATAAGGTTACAAATCAGCGTTTTCTCCGGAAGAGTCCTCATGCACAAGATTAGGGGCGTCATGTGACTATTCAAACACACGCTAAACAAGCAGAAATGCAAAAGTGTAAAAATATACACACTGTAGTCTAGGGGCGTGGTAGCCGAGGGCTGCTAACACACATAAGCTAGGAGTCCATATGTTCTATAGATTTCAAGTCTTGATCTGAAAAGAGATTCAGACTTTTTATTTTGAACGTGTGCCAACTGTTTTGGATTTGCTCGATTGCGCGCTGAGCATAATGGCTAATTTGCTATTGATAATACCCCCCCCCCGATATAATCTCCCGATGCCAGTCGATTACTTCACTGTGCTGATCTCAATCTCTGCGCACACTAATTACACTGCACTCGGCGGACAAATACCCTAATTACTGTCTTAAAAGCCCCACGCCAACCACATGCCACCCACGTGTCCAACTAAACACACCAGGGCCATATATTAGGGGGCGGGGCGGGGGTGGGGGGGTGGGGGGGGGGGTTGATAAGACGGGGTTAATGTCCGGTGTGAGGGCTGCCCCGTCTACAGCCCAATGGTGGAGATTTGAGCGTGGACGAAGAGAGCGTACTGGCAGGGCAAAGACCGAAGAACTGCTGAACTTGAAATGAAGAGTCTGAAAAGTGAACTGGGGAAGTAAAGCGTGTGGCTTTTCATGTGAGAATCGAGAAGTTTACAGATAATTACCCTCGCTCGCATTGGTTTTGTTCACATGCGCTTACAACAAAACCGTGGTCGTATTAAAGCGGGGTGGGGGGGGGGGGGGTGGGGGGGGGGGGGGGGGCTGGGTGGGGGGGGGGGGGGGGGGGGGGCAGGGGGGCGATAAGTTGGGGGTTGGGGGATAACACAGGGCTGAGGTCAGCCGGTGGTTAACAGGTGGTCTTATCCTCTGCTGCCCCCCCCCCACACCCACACTCCTCCAATCTCAAAGACGGGATGTCATCGTCTCTGGCGACAGAGATCCGTCTGGTAGACAGAGTAGGGGGATTTCAGCCTCAAATCCAACAGATCAATACGAAACTGGGCTGCTAATTAGGGTACCTCTCCTCACCCTCCTCCTCCCCCCTGACCTGAGACAGGGGGGAGGAGGAGGGGGAGGAGGAGAAGGGGCACTCAGATTTGGGTAGGGTTTTGCTGAAAATCAACAACGTTGTAAGACAGATAAACAGACAGATGCATGTTTGTTGGGTTGGAGAGGATGAAGGGTAACCATGAAAACGTGCCAGAATTACACGTGCCATTTGAACCTTTCATGAACCTTTCATCGACTTTTATGAATGATTTATTATTTATTAATATTAGTCATATAATAAAGCTCATTTGAACTGAATCAAGACAGACAGAGAAATGAGACAGAGAGAGACAAGAGCGAGACAGAGAGAAAGAGACCGACAGACGAGAGAGAGGAGAACTTAAGTCTTCGTCGGTGCTGAATGAGAAAAAGAAAAAGGAGGAGCACAGAAGGAGGAGGAGGTGATACCTACATCTCTAGAGGGACAATCCCTGACAGGCTCAGGCTAACCCTCCCCCCCGCTTCAGTGATCTCTCTCTCTCTCTCTCTCTCTCTCTCTCTCTCTCTCTCTCTCTCTCTCTCTCTCTCTCTCTCTCTCTCTCTCACTCTCTCTCTCTCTCTCTCTCTCTCTCTCTCTCTCTCTCTCTCTCTCTCTCTCTCTCTCTCTCTCTCTCTCTCTCTCTCTCTCTCTCTCTCTCCCTCTCTCCCTCTCTCTCTCTCTCCCTCTCCCCTCTCTCCCTCTCTCCCTCTCCCCTCCCCCCCCCCCCCCTGGTCATTATCACTTTGACCTAATTCTCCACATTTAATCTCCTCCTCCTTTTTCTCCTTTCTGCAGGGCTTGCGGACAACAATCAACATGCTAATTGTCTTAAGGCCGCTGGTGTCCATGGCCCCTCCCCCACTGCAGCGCCCTGCGTCACCCCAGGGGACCCCGGTGCATACGGCCAGGCTGGAGACACACACACTCCTCCTGCCTCGCGATCGATACTTGGCATCACTCCACTGGTATTACTGATGAATAATGAATGCTTAACGACCCAGATGAGTACAACGTACGGCTCTGTAGATATGAGTATAGTTCTCTCTCTTTCCGCACAATATCTATGCGTAGGTGTCCACATATCTGTCTGTCTCTGTTGATAGCTTGATGGAGAGATTGGATAGACAGAAGGAACGCTATACTACTTAAGGCACCGCAAGCGAAGGAGGGACACCACAAAAGTCCCCTTCCTCTAATCCTCTTGAATGCAACGAGAGACGTCGTAAACACAGAAAAACACCTCCTCCACCCATCTCTCCCATCACCCCCCCCCCCCCCCCCCCCCCCCATTCTCAGAACACAACACAAATCTGTGCATGCATTCATCGTCGTCTTCATCAAATGGGCAGAGTACGCGCCGCCTCCAGGACCCGGTGTCCTTTCGTTCCAATTCTGCCTGTCTGAAACATGAGCGGGCCACGAGGGAAGGCCAACAGGTTGGACCATGAATCGTCCGCCATGCGTTGGAAACCGTAAGCACAACGACGACACTAACACGCCGAACTACAAGGGATGACGTAAGAGGCGTGGGGAGCTGTTGGAGTCGTCGCCATCTGGTGAGGAACTTAAACCAATGGGGATTGAGACACGGAAAAAAGGAGGCGCTGAGAGTGAGTGAGTGAATGGGAGTGAAGGAGTCAGTGAATGGGAGTGAAGGTGTCTGTCTGTCTGTCTGTCTGTCTGTCTGTCTGTCTGTCTGTCTGTGTGTGTGTGTGTGTCAGTCCACGCAGGATTCCTAGTACATTCTGAGTCAGTTCCCCCATATTCTGAGTCAGATTATTTTGGTCCCTCATTTACTCCTCTTCCCAAACATCTCTAGCGTTGTACTTCATTACATCTCAAAGGACATGTTGGAACCAGCAGACACCAGGACAAGAAGACAGTGTGTTCCAGACACTTTTAATCTGAATCAGCTAATCTGATCTATGTGAGTCCTCCGATTGGCAGGATTGCATGGCACTCATCGGCCAATTCAAACGCATCTATATCGGCGACGTCCCGCCCCCTCCTCCCCTTGGCCCCTAGTGTTATTCTCTGGCCCTTGGATGAGTAGCTCCACCAGTCTGGGGGCCTTGAATATGTCCCTTCCTCCATAACAGCCCATCCATCTCTGGCTTGGCCTGGTCCACTTTCTTAGCCGTTAGCATCCAAGATTAGAAATCCACTTAAGTCTGCTGCAAATGAAGGCACTTATTGACCGACAGCTGTAGCGACATTAGGTAACTGCTGAGGTAATAAGAAACCCGCTAACCTGGTTGTCTCTGCATGGTTGACGTTTGTGTTTGTTCGAGGGCCTCTGCATTCACTGCGTGAAGGAAGAAAGAGTACAGTAAAAATGTAAGGAAGAAGTACAACTGAAAAGTTTGGTTTTCTGATATTAAGACATTTTTGTCTTGCCTCTGCTACTACTAAGCAGCCACTCATGCATATTGCATGGTGCAATGCTTTTAGATTAGGCCGATCTTGGGGAAATAGTTTCATCACACTGCTGTTACCTATTCATTTTGTACTACTTTTGAGGTATAACATACATAATAATGAAGAACATATGAACTAATAACAGTACTTATTGTAATGTTGTTGGTATAATTATTATTCATTATTAGTATTTATTTTAATTAGTTGACCCTGACTAAAAGAGTATAAACAATACCACCAGAGCACAAAATCAACAGAAACATTTTGTTTGTTTGTTTGTTTATATATATATATATATATATATATATATATATATATATATATATATATATAATAAAACTAGTCAAATTTTACACAGAGCACAGACTAACCACATGCATGTGGGAACAAAAATGTTTTTGTGAGGACCAAAATATTGTGAGGACCAAAAAAGTCCCTGCATGTCGTAACTAATGAGCTCCTGTGTAACTGTGTAACTTTTCCAGCTAAGTCTTTGATTTGTGACCCTGGCTCTAAACACTTATCAATGTGCTCGCCTTCGCTGGACACCCAACCATGAGACACGAGAGCACGCCTGGACAAGGTCAAAGGGCATCTTTACAGCTTATTTTCTCATCAACCCAGTCTCACTTAAGCACCTTAGCTAAATTAAGTTACAAAGTAGCCCTCTTTCTAACTCTGGCCTGTGCGCCTCTATGCTGCCCCTACCCTCCCAATTCCCCCCCATGTTCCCAGCTTTATGGATTAGACAGATTAAAATGTCTGTCGCTCTTTTTTGTTATTTTCTTCATCTCTCACCCACTCTTTTTCTCTCCCCCGCTCTCTCTGCCTTCCATGCATCTGTTTAGCGATCACTAGCACAGGACAGTTTGTATGTTTACATTCAAACAGGGATACCAACTGTAGTGTGATGTAGGAAATAATTAATCACAGTTTCACGTTTGTTTGTTTTATTGAATAAGAAATAAACATTGACAACATTTCGCCAGGACCAAACCGAATCTCACACACAGATGAACAATGTATATTACAATCTAAACAAAGCTAGTAAGCACTTTGGTTAACATGCTAGCTAGCTTTACACTGTTGCAAAAGCTAATTAGCGTTAGTGTTCCACACAAGAGCTGACCATACATAGAATGCAGAATTTCATCAAACAGTTACAGGAAATTCCTCCTAGTCATCCACTAGTTCTCTGCTGTGAAGCAACAACCACCGGAAGAAAAGGGCTCTTATAATCATATCGTCACATCTCATCTGTTGACATAGTTCCTGGAACACCACAACTTCAAAGGTACGGTGTGCCCGAGGCCAAACAAAACAATATAACCCGGCATATTCTGCAGAATTCTCTCTATTGAGAGACCTTTGTCTATTCCTGTGGTTCGGTAAGCCAAGCCAAAAGACATTCTTCCGTAAGTGAATTCAAGAAAGGTTTGGTACTAATAGCCCAACTATTAATAGTTATAGGGAAATGTTTCAACCCGGTTTGAGGAAAAATAATATACAAACCCATATATTCCTTCTACATCAATAGCTTTCCAAACTATAGAAAAATATCCCTTAAACTAAAATTGTATTTGAAGTTAAAGCCTCTTTAACTTAAAAGCATGTCATTGTGTCGGCTGTGTTTTTACCAGAGATGAAGACGGAAGCAATTGTGTCATCATCCTCTAGCCTACCGGTCGCACACAGGTAGGCTAGAGGCTGCGCAGCACACCGATTTCGTGGGGTCTGCGCACATGCCTTGACCTGTGTGGGTAGTTCCAAAAAAGTTTGTGTGGGGCCCGAAGCAATGTTGTGCAATGAAACGCATTCAATTAGGCTCACACACCCCTTTGCAACACCGTCCTGGAACACATCAGCCTCTTTCCCGCATCAAAAGAATTCTTTCCATCCAGAGATAAGTTTGATCGCCATCGTCGCCATCTGCACAGGTGTGACGTAACGTCCTGGACTAAAGCTTTCGCTTTGCTTTTAGGAGCTCATCCACCGTAAAAAAAAAAAAAAAAAAAATGAAATGGAGTGAAAGACCGCGTGTTTTTTTTTTTTTTTTAAAGACATTTCAGTTGTCCTGCCCATTTGCTCGGAGAGAGACGAGCGCACGCTCCGTGGCACTCGTGGAGCGGTTTGTACCGGTCACCATCTTCTGCGATGGCCGCTTAAAAAAGGCACAAGCACACAAGTAGGCCTACAGCAGGGAGAAAGAACAAGGACGAAGAGAATACGTTTTCAGTGATCCGTCTAACGTTACATTTGTTAGAATGTTTACAACTATTATTCTCATGGTTTATGGCGTTGGCACGCGTAACATTGGTTCATTCACGCTCACTGGCACTATCCACACTACAATGCATTGTGTTTACAGCCTGCCAAAACTGAATTCGGGTGAAAACTAAATCATGACCCGCCCTAACAAAGACTTTAGGGCTATTGTTATAGCTGTCAAGAGGAAGGTTGTTTCAAGTTGGCATTGCCAAACGTGTCAACACCCTCTCCAGTTTTAAGCAAGGTGTGTCACCAAAATAAAATTTGGTTGGACACATTTAAACTGTCAAATGTCCAAAACCAGCATAATCACAGACCAGATTTAAGTAAAAAACAAGGTGAGAGATGTCCTTTATTAATCCCAAATGGGAGATTTTGGTACCACAGCAGAAGTACAGGACAGTAATAAGCATTAAGAGATTAACAGAACAATTTTTAAATAGGAACATGCACAAATCTACAATAAGATATTGGAACCCCCCCCCCCCCCCCACCCACACCCACACCCACAAACCATTACCATGTTGCATGCTCACTCTCCCTCCTCTAGCCATCTCTCTCAAGTTATTCTCCCCACTGTATTGATCTTTCCTCTCTCCGTGTCTTCTCCCCCCTCCGTCCCTCTAGGTCAACTGGTAGACCATGACATTAACACCGCAAAGGTTATGGGTTCGAGTCCCACTGAGGGCACCCACAAGCTAGGACATGCATGCACTCGCCGTATTGTAAGATTGATAAAAGACTCACCCAGATGGAATACAAGATTGTAGGCTACTGTATGAAATTGCAGACGGGGGGTTCGTGAGAACCCTGGGGCTTTGTCACTGATGGCTATATAAATGTAGCTAGCATAAGAGATATCAGAAGATCCCTTCAAAACCAAACTAAATCCCAACAATGTGTGCTTCCAACGGTAGGCCTGCCGCCCTGGGCCCAACTGGTGGACAAGTACTGAGGCGCACGACTCCTACGTGGCCAAAGGGGGCAGCATTTCCCCGTTCCACTCCAACTTGAGAGCCCCCTCGCTACCGCCGGTGCGTCAGGAGGAAGGCCTTCCACAGCAGCACAAGGATGTCCTGAGTAATACTGTCAAAAGAATCCCGTGGAACTGTTAGTCTGTTGGTGTTGTAACCGTTGTCTGACAACGCGCTACGGCAACCGAGAGAACAACAAACTGTTTTTACTAAGAATTGCACTTCCACATTTCGGCTCGTTGCACCATCGCGCTTCATTTATGTATTTTTTTTTCACGGCACCTCTTGTCACGACAAGCCAACCGCAGATATGTGGAAGCAGTCTTTCTGCGGCGAGCTAACCGTCATCAGAAGAGGCTTGACTCGGCTGAAAGTGAAATGCTGGCCAGTCAGCGCTTTTGTTCTGGCTTGTCGTCAGTGGTCGGCTGTTTAGGTCACTGACGGCAACGACTTGCTGTCTTGCTTGTTTTGTGGACTGTTTGTTTTCCCTTCTTTGTTTTTGTTTAGTGGGTGATTCATAGCCTTTACTTTGTTGCTATGACAGGAGATTTATAAGACAAACTTTACCGATAATCCCCATTAGGAAATGAATCAGCTAATGCATTGAAGCCCTCTTAGGCTGCTAGGAGCTGTGGGCCACCACACAGGGTAGCGCCCAGGAATCAACTGCACCTTGGGCAGGGCAGGAGTGTTGTCTTGCATGCATTTATGGAATGGGAGGAAACAGGAGCACTCGGAGGAAACCCACGTGGACACGGGCAGAACACGGGGGGGGGGGGGGGGGGGGGGGGGGGGGGTGGACCGGCCTCGACCGCAGAACCTCCATCCCTGCAGTGGCAGTTTAAGAGCTACATGTTAGGACACATACACACGCACACCAAAATGTAAGGAACATGCTTGGATGGGGGCGATGCAATCAGATAACCTAACCTCTGAAGTGTTGATGAAAGTGATCATATATATTGTATACTATGTGGGAAAAATGAAATGTATATAAAAAGCTCTTATTGTACAATAATAAGACAGGAATTAATCGGATTGAGTGATGCAAGAGAGGCTGTGCAATATGTGGTTCCAACTAACCATGGGAACAGATGCTGCTCTGAGGTTGAATCGCAAACAGAAGGCGCTGTAGCGAAGCATTTTTATTTAGATACTGTCACAGCAGGCAACGTTTGGAATGACCATATTCTTTATATGATGTTGACATGCAGCCCTGTTTGAGGTGCTCATGATTGACGAGGCACTATAAAAACTATAAAAGCAGTCAGTTCCACTGGTCCAATATTCCTATGGTCTGTCTACACGTTACATTTCATCTTCAAGAATTTGAACTTGACAGTGGAAGTTCACGGGGACATGCAATGCTGCTATTACCGTAAATATACAAATGAAATACTGAAACTTGAGTCGACTCCATGTCGATTAGGCAATAGGTTTCGCTTTCACTCATAACTTAACTGTAATTTTCCTCTCACCTTATCCTTTTTGGCAGTACAATGAATTTGAACAAGACTAAATACTGAAATGACCGTAAAAGAGAGAAGGAAAGGTAATTTAACTAGCATTGCAGGTTGGAAGACTGGTCAGGAATCGCATACATCCAGCCCGCTCTCACTCACAGCCCGCCCCCTACAGGCCGCTAACAGTATAGTTACGCAGCTCGGCTCATTCACGTTGGTACTATATCTTGTATAGAGCACGGGCTGTACAAAAGACAGATGCAGAGACGGTGTCCTCGGGACCTAGTTACTGAATAAATATGTGGGACTGCCATCTATAGGCGATGTAGTGCAATCACAGAACAAGAGAGCAAGAAAAGGCAGGCTAGAAATGAGTGTATGGCTATTATCGCGCTTCACTATCTTGCCTTGAAACTCAATCTATAACCCTGACCTTATGTATGAACACTGACCTGAACATTAATCCAGAATTGTCCTTCACCTCAACCTCGCAATTACCTAACCGTCAAAGATTAAAATAGCCATCCATGAAAAACGTTTAGGCCTACTCTAATATATATTAATAATAATAATAATAATAATAATAATAATAATAATAATAATAATAATAATAATAAAAAGAGAGCGAGGGAGCGAGAGAGAGCCAATAACTTTACATATTGTTTATTCACCCTTCAAAACTACATAAATGATGACATCTATTGATAATTCCAAATAACAAAATGTAATTCACTCACCCACACACCCTTCTTATGTCCCTGACTGCGTGAACTAGTATGCCATCTGTTGGTCAAATACGCACAGGACGGTAAGGACATGTTGCAGGTGTTGCTGGCGTGTATTGGATCCAAACAAAAACGTCTTCGTATGTTCTTCAAGACAAAAGCACCTGCAGATCAAAGAAACTAACTCATACAGTTCACGATCAGAAACAGGGGATACAATTTAAAGTCCGACTTAAATACAGAACACGCAGGTGAATGCAATACACGAATCAACACAGGTGGAACCCATAAGACTAACAAGGGCGCCATCTTGAGGCCAAATAACCACACTACAGCTGTGACCCCGGTCTCGAATGGAATAACGGTACACGGGAATTATGACAGAGAAAAATGCAAACTATGATTGAAACGACAGCAAGCATGATGTTGAATACGTTATTATAAAGCAAAACTAGTATGACTGATGTATGGGTGTGCATATGCACACGCGTGCATGTTGAATGGGACAAAAGTTGAGAGAAATGTGTGTTTACTGAACTTGCAGAGAGAACCCAGGGGAGAGCAGATGACAAGGAAGCGGAAATGGAGGAATGGATTGAGGGGAAGGAGGAGGGAGGTTATAAGGATGGAATGGGAGTGTGGTTTTTGTTCCGTTTTTTTTCTATTGTTGTTCCTGATGTATGAGATAGAGAAATATATACACACACACACACACACACACACACACACACACACACACACACACACACACACACACACACACACACACACACACACACACACACTCACATACATATATACAGAGAGAGAGAGAGAGAGAGAGAGAGAGAGAGATTGAATAAAGTAAACAGCAAACGAGTAAAGTAAATGAATAAAAATAAACCCACAGATGGTTCAAGAGTAACAAGGCTTTAAATGGGTCTCCTCGTTAACATTATGAGCAAATTCCCAGATATTTGTGAATGATACCAAACCGAATCTAATCCTGTTGGGAAATTGTTTTTTAAGAAAGAAAAAAGGTTCTGAACTCGTGTTTCCGAACATAAATCCCTTCATGACCAAATATAAATCATTTAGCAGCAGATGGCTTCTCTGCTTGATGGCGAAGTGCAGCAATTCAATGACATCCTTAAATCCATTCTTAAAACCCCCTTTTGTAGAATGGCCTTTAAATTATGTCATATTTTATTGTATTTTTATTCTTTATTGCAATCTGCTGCTATGTGTTTTTTTATTTACTTATTATTTTACCTTCACAATAATTTATTGTCATTTTACACAGCCAGAACAGGTATAGTCTATGTTGTTCCAAATGTATTCATTCATCCATTTTCGGCATTTGATTACTCACTCCCTCCTCCCATGTCATCCTCTTAGTTTATATTGTGCATGATTTAGCACTTTGTAAAATTGGTTTTTAAAGGCGCTATACAAAATACAGTTTATTATAGTTACAATCCGGAGCACGTGTCTTTCCTGTCCGCTAGGTGGCATTGTGGGACCGCAGAAAATCGACTCAAGACGAATTCGTTCCTGTGACGCCAATCGAGCGAAAACGATGAATAATTAACGCTGGGAGGTCAAAGGCTGGGTGTTACTTCCATGTTTTTTCTGTGCAGAGCAAGTTTCCCTGTCGAATTTGTGTCAATAACCATGGTTAAAGCCCCCCTACACTCAGTCTTCCTGTTTGGAGACATCTCAGTTCAACCGCAGAAACAAATTGAAAAAGTTAAAAAGGAAATAAAAACGAATAAAGTACTACAAAGAATAAAGAAAGATAATATATTTTGCTGATGTATAAAATCATCAATAAATACAAATGTTTATCAGTTACAATCTTTACAACATCAGAGAGAGATAGGTCTGTACGGTCACTCAGACTTTAATCTGCACTCAGTGGGAAGTTATGATTTAGTCCGAGAGAAGAGAACCAAGTGTTATCTAAGTACCTCTCAGCAGATAGCGAGCGAGAGACATAGAGAGAGTATGGAGTGAGAGAAGAGAGAGAGAGGAGAGGAAAAGGAGGTAAGAGCATGAGGAGAAGAATTTCGAAACATGGATACAATGGAAGATGAACCCGCTCTCCCCCGCCCTCTCTCGCCCCCCCCTCACTCTCCCCTCCCCAGCCAAGGCTCAATGGAGGGATGAGGGAAGACAAAGAGACTGCAATAAGCCGGAGAGCGAGAGAGAGAGCATGAGAGAGAGAGAGAGAGGTTTAGTTCCTACTGTAAAGTCAGGAAGTTAGGGTATATAGAGGAAGACTGAAACACAGAGAGGGAGAGAGAGAGAGAGAGAGAGAGAGAGAGAGAGAGGTTTAGTTTCTACTGTAAAGGGCTGCTGTGTTGAACTCCCAGAGGACCCACCGCATCGGCAGAGTTTTTCTGCTTCATTTGCTTCCCTTCACCCCTGAGCTGCTCACACACACACACCCGCACACACACCCGCACACACACCCGCACACACTCACACAGAAACACACGTTTACGAAGCCAGTGTTTTTTTCATTTTCTCTTGAGAAACATGTTGTTACCTAGACGTCCCGGTTGTGTCCCCCCCCCACCACACACACACACACACACACACACACACACACACACACACACACACACACACACACACACACACACACACACACACACACACACACACACAGAGGGTATACGTGCATACACACACAAACACACAGAGTATATATGCACATACAAACAAACACACACACACAGTGATATACACACAAATATAGGCACACACACACACACACACCAATATACAAACGCACACACACACACACACACACACACACACACACACACACACACACACACACACACATAAACACACAAGAGTACATATGCACATACAAACACACACACACAAAGTGATATACACAAATATAGGCACACACACACACACACACACACACACACACACACACACAAAGGCCCCTCTCCCCAGTTTGTTTACTCCCTCCTCCCATAATGCAGGGATTAATTTCTCAAAAGCCGATTTGCGCAGCGCCACACTCTTGGCACGGAGCGCCGAGGCCAACTTCAGCGCCGCGCGGAAGTTTCTCCTTCACACGGCTTAGAGGTGGACCGGTCGCTCCTTTCTCTCCTCCCCATCCGTCTCCTTAATCCTGGCGAGGAGGAGCAGGGGAGGGAGCAACGGGGGAGTAGGGATAAGAAAAGGAGGGCAAGGAGGAGAAAGCATCAGAGACGGCGCCGAGGGGCTGAGCTTTGGAGCGTCGGAGAGCTTCACCAGTTTTGTCTTTTCCAAACCGATTTTGTTTCCCGCCGTAGTGAGGTGATGAAATTCCAACATTTGGACTTTTTTCCCCTTTTTAGCTCTTTCCCACCGTCATAGTATTTACTAACATGTTGGTTAAAAAAAAAGGAACATTTGGGAACCAAATCGGTTGAGTATTACTAAATATCACATCCAAATATTATTCAAGAATCTTCCCCCATGGCTCTTTTTACGGCAGAACTGGTTTAGACCGCTTTACGTTTCAACTGGTTTGGACAGCTTTGCATTTGAACCAGTAGCACCAACAGACAACTGGCCAGCGGGGTTCCCAATCCCAAACCTGAAGGATCGCAACAACATTCCTCTGATGCGTTCCGATGTGCGTTCCGCACCTTCCGTACTGCTCATCGTCCCTGGAAGGAGGGATCCCTCCTCTGTGTTTCTCCTCAAGGTTTCCTCCCTCCTCAGAGTTTCTCCTTGCCCTTTAGAAGGCTTAGGGCCTGCAGTATAATGTGTGCCTCTGAAGCCTTTTGAGACCTTAACCATGATAAAGGCCTTGTCTCCGCTTTCGTCCTGCACTAATCTGGCGTTTTACTTGCAAATGTGTCTGATTATGGAAATCAATTCAGTCGAAATACCATTTGAGGACGACTTGCGCTTTCATTTTGCACTTCTGTTCCTTTTCCCCGGTTATGCCGCCAACACACAGCCACAAACCTATGCCATGCCGCACGTTCTTCCCGGACGCTCTTTGCACTGGGCTTCAGGGAAAGCACTCAGGGAAGCAGCGAACCGCTGATAGACGAGCATTTAATCGCAACCCTGGGAAGAGGCTTTTAGGGGGAATCTTTGGTTTAATTTAAACGTTGTCTCATGTTAGCGTGAATTAAAGACTGAATCAGATCATCGCTCCATGTGCTTCTCCGTACGTTGGGAGATAATCCCAGCTCAACATCAGTCAGTCTTGCCATAGGATTTCTGGGAGAGAGAAAAACTAATATAGTGGATGAGCACAGGGAACAAAAACTAGGCCATTTGATTGGTGGTTTTTGGGGTTAAGAGATCACCATCTGCGATCTTTTTGGGGGAAGTTAGTACATTTTCGTTTTTATTTTTCCAAGGAAACAAATATCCTGGCATTCCAAGGTCTGAATTGATTTTATAGTTCCTGATCTGCATTCACGTAGACAACATCTGATCCCAGATCATCTTTCACTGTCTGTAGCTCAGTCTGTGACATAAAAAGGTGTGAATAAATGCCATCCTACTAACATTAAACATTGACGCTCGCAACCCTGTCGGCCATTCAATCAGATCCCATTCATACAAACGCCACTGATTGGATTGCACTTGAGCTAGTGAAGAAGCCTCGTCTTCAGAGCAGAGTGGAGGAAGCTTGGCTTTAATTATACATCCTCCCTTACTTCCCTTCCCATAAGCATCAGCTGCTGATTGGCCTGTCAGCGCAGGGATGTTGGTGGCTGGTTGGTTGGTTGGTTGGTTGGTGGGGGTTGGGGGGGGGGGTTAAAGGTCGAGGCTAGCTCTACAGTTTGAACAAAAAAATGCCAGAAATGTTTAGAGATTAAGTTTTTTAGCCAATGGGATGCACCGAAAGAACAAAGAGGGTGGAGGGATTTTGGCTAATGGGAAGCATCAAAACAACGGAGGGAGTGGATACATTTTCGGCCAATGGTATGCAGTGTGAGATCTATAGTACGGAGACATTCTGGCCAATAGGATGGAATAAAACAACAAAAGAAAGGGGAGAAGCTTTTGGCAAATAGGATGCAGTAAAACAGCTAAGATCAGAGAGGTTTTTCGGCCAATGGGAAACAACAAAGAGAGTGGGGCAGGGTTTGGCAAACGGGAACAAAGAGAGAGAGCTGAAAAGTTGTTCCTACTCAGCTGGGATGGGATGCAGCTGCTCCTGAAACAACACCAGAAATAAGTTTAAAAAAAAGAAAAAAAAGAGATGGATGGATGGATGGTGACATCATAAAGATATAGTTTATAAAGGGTGATACTCAGCACTACAAGAAGCCTCAAACCTCTCCCTTGGACTCCCCACAGCCTGTTGAGTTTGAGTGCATCGAATGTGTCGATGGTGACTGACACATGAGTCCTGCTTCATCTGCTTGCATCAAATTATCCTTCAAGTCCTCCATAAACACGATAATATACGAACCCAGAGCTCTACCCGTCACACCTCGTGCTGTCACCGGCCGTTCCGCGGAAACCGACCGAGCGAGCGAGCGAGCGAGAGAGAGAGAGAGGTAGGATCCAGTTTTACGTGGGAGGTTTACCGAGATTGCGTGTTGTTACACCGGCCTCCAGATGAATCTCATTTAACTGTCCCAACTCCTCTCGCTCCACTCTCAATAAAAAACAACAACAATAAAAACAGTGTGGCTCCATTGCTGCCAGTCGCCAATTGCTTTCTGGAGCCCCCACCCCCCATTCACAGCATGAGATAAAAAAATCGTTCAGCGAGGCGGATCTCCGACGCGCCCAGAACGGCGACCTGGGAGCCTACGGCACGTGCACTTGTTTTCGAAGGGGCCTCCGCCCATGCATTTGGCCCACAGAAAGCCGAGGCCTGAGAGTGATTTGCATTGAGGATGATCCCTGTGCGCTTCCGCCTTGTTCTGGGCAGTGGGTGTTGAGTATTAAAAACCAAAAGGCAATAATAATAATATAACTATGCCCTTTGAAGACGGAGAGGTGGGTAAAGTCCATGTGATTAGCAGCTTATTAAGTCCACATCAGGGGCCAACGCAGAGAGAGAGAGAGAGAGAGAGAGAGAGAGAGAGAGAGAGAGAGAGAGAGAGAGAGAGAGAGAGAGAGAGAGAGAGAGAGAGAGAGAGAGAGAGAGAGAGAGAGAGAGAGACATGACCCTTGAAAGTAGGTTATGGGCTTGGAAGGTAATTGAAACTGGGATTGTACTGTAAATGGAAATAAGAGAGGGTGTGAGTGGCAGTGAAAGTACGAGAGCACCTCCGTAGCCCTGGGGCTGGAAACACAAAGCGAGTGACCCCCCAGGTCACCGGCCGATCCCAGGCGGCGAGTTAGCTTGAAAAGGACGAATAATTGAAAAAACCTACAGTGCCGGTGTTACCATCTCATCCTCTCTTAAGAACCGCCGTATCCTCAGGCGAGACAAGGAACACAAGCTGTTCCTGTGAATTAGATGTAGGCGTGCGTTTGAGCGCGTTTGTGTGTTACACACGTCTTCTGTTGGGGAACGCGAGGAAATAAAAAAAGACAATTTCGTGGTAAGGTAGACGTAGCCGTTTTTTTCCAGGGAATGGGTGTCCTTTCCTGCTCCAAAATGCTCCAATGCTTATTGTACTCAACACATGTAAGCCTACACTTTCCTTGTGACAGCAGCTTAGTAACTAGCACTATCTGGCTGGAAATATCGTTTTATTTTGCCCCAGAAACCCGTATGAAGCTTGAAGTTGTTTGTAGAGAGATAGAAGGTTAACTTCGTAACAAAATACTGAATTGGCATTTACCCTAATATACTATGAAACTGCAAAATGAAAAAAAGCAATACAAAACCCTTCCCATTATTGGACATTTTTTAATAACACGTTTCCATATTGCAACAGCCATCAGTTTCTAACAGGTAAAAATCATCAAAAATCTAACAAAAAAAGAAAGGGTTTTTTTCCAGTTTTTTCTTTTTGCGCTTTATATATTCCAAACACCAATGGTTTGGAATATAGTATATATAGTATTAGATATGTATTCAAACAAAGAAAAAATGAAAAGAAAAAACGTTTTTACACAGTGAGCAGATATTATATTCAACACGTCGTTCTTCAAACAAATTATAAAAATAGATCTCGCATTTTCAAATACATATTTACAGTATTCCACATATAATGGACCCATTGCCAGAGTAACGGAAACAGGAAGGAAATGGACATGACTTCATTGTAAGAATGAGGTCCAGGCTACGGTCTAGGTATCGATGGTATTGACACGTGCGCATGTGTTTACCTTGGTACCTTGGTACCTTGCACGCGAGTTGATGCTGATCCTAAGGAGAAAATCTGGTTGTGCATGTAGAGAGGTTTAAATGCGAGAGAGAGAGAGAGAGAGAGAGAGAGAGAGAGAGAGAGAGACTGTAAAACCTTTTTAGGGTCAACCAAAATTATTTATATCATGATCCTACTGATACAGCAAATTGAAGGTTGGTTTGAGAAAAATCAAAGCAAAGTATATAAGGAAAACAGATTTAAAAACAAATAAACCTTTTTTATATTTTCTTTCAGCGAATGTGCGATATGTCGTCGTCCTACATGTGTATATATCTTTACGAAAAAACAAGCAAACAAGCAAAAACGTTACAAGTTACCTGTACCGACTTAAATATTGGGAAGGATTGCACAGGTTACCTTAAAAAGAGAAATCTGGGATCTGAGCCACCACATGAAAATCCAACAAACAAAAAAACAAAGACAAACATTAATCCAATGGAATGTTTGTTATACTGCATAATTAAACAAACTGATTTGTACACAATCTACCCTCATTCTACCCTCAGATCCAGTGTACAGGGTACTGTGTATTGTACAGTACATATAAACATTAAAAACAATCTCCTTCGCACCAAAGAACGCCACGATGATGATCTTTCAGTGTAAACTTACAGTAATATCTTGGAGAATCTCAGGTCAACTTAATGCGTAGAATCAGGTGCTGTTTTCATTTCGTCCTTTAGTCTGTATACACCAAATAAATAATTGACTCGTCATTCGTTCTTCTTTCCGCTGCATTTACCAAGGTCGTAAGAGGGTCGTCCCAGGTGGAGAGATCCTGTGTGTGTGTGCGTGAGAGAGGGCGTGGAGATGTCTGGAAACAGCGAAACACACGCAAAGAGGACGATGCCGGACGAAACCAAAGATAAGGAAAGAAAAGGATGAACGACAAAAGTGTCCCGACGGACAAAAAGGGACGTCCAACGTGTGAACAGACGATGGACTGCGGACGTTTAACCGTCTCGCCATCTTCCTGGAGGTGCGATCAAAGGCCTTGAGAGGGTCAAAACCCTGACACCTGGGAGCTCCAGGGGACAGGAGGGAGATCCAGGGCAAGGTCAAAGGTCACACTGGGGCGGTCTTCACCGATGGGTTTGCGTTTTCGTGTCGAGCGGACAAAAAAGTCCAGATGCAGCTTGACGGTCGGTACTCCAAGGTCAAAGTCTAGGTTGATGAACTTCGTTGATGAGGTCATTCAGTCATGTGACTTTGCCGTATAACTCCGTTTGGTTTCAGTCTTCTTTCTCTCGGTGTGTCCTCCAAACTCCCACAGTGGGCTCTCATGTCCATGATGTGATAATCCAGGGGGTTTGCAGTGGCCTACAATCATCTCACGCACCAAGAACGCTCCACCGCCGTCTTCATATCAAGTTCCTCTCAAAGCTCTGAACTCAGCAGTGCCTTTAGTAATAAAAGGACATCCCATCCTCATATGAATCCCTAGTGATGGTCGTACCCAGGTTGATCTCAGATGACGAACAGACTCCAGTGGAAAAAGTGAAAGTGGCAGTTGGTGACATCCATGTTCTGCTCCTACGAAGAGCAGCAGTGGGGTTTCTTTCTCTCTGAGGCTGGTGGTCAAACAAACCACCCATCCATGAGGTTGGAGACTATGACGGTTGTGTTAAACACTTTCAAATGTTTCCCTTATATCAGCACACACACCACGCCATCAGTTTACCTGTAGAACACTTCAGCTCTCCGGTTGCTTCTTGTCCAGCAGTTAGGAGGCCAACTTCTCTTAATACAAAACTAAAGGAAAGTCACAGTCATAGTTCAGCGGACAGTATTCTGTTGGTTTCAGACGACTGCTCCTGAACTCGAACCTCACCACAGCTGGCCCACCATCGATTGAGGTCAGTGAAGGTCACCAAAGGTCAAATGACATCACCTCTCGGCGATTCCTTTGCAGGAGCCAGAGAGGATTCACAGAGCTGAGGAAGGAAGGAAGGAAGGAAGGAAGGAAGGAAGGAAGGAAGCGGAGGAGGTCACCTCAGTAGGAAGGCATATAAAACCCACAGCAGACACCGAAAAAGGGGAGAAAAGGAGGCGTTGATGATTCTACTTCTCTTTTCGTTCTAAAGTCTGGAAAATCTCCTCCCTCCACCCTTTTTCACCTCCGGCTGTCCGTCTGTCCGGGCGCTGGCACGCGCACGTTGGCGCGCGCGTGTGTGTGTCTTTTTTGGTGTGGTGGGCCGGGCGTGTCAGACCTGCACGCCGCGGCCGTGCATCTGGATGACCTGCGCCCGCAGGGTCTGGATGGAGGTCAGGATGAGCTTCTGGTGCTCCAGGGACGTGACGCCCAGGCTCAGCACGTCTCTACGGAAACAAGGAACGCCGGTTAGATCGAGGCGCAGGGGGTCGCCTGGGAAAGGGAATGGTTCGGATCGTTTCTTTTGTGTTAAGGACAAACCAACTCGTGGCGTTCGTTTCCTTCCCCTTCGGGAAAAAAAAGAACACGTGGATGTCAACCCGTCTGCTGGTAAGCGTGCTGGAACTAAATGTTCCGCCATCGTCTCTAACAGTTTGGCTTTGTTTAGTCGTTTGTTGCGTTCAGTTGATTCTGTGTCTGTCGTGTCTACAATCATATCCATGTCTCCGGGTTTTGAACTGCGTAACTGTCAGTAATGTTTAATCTGACTGGCACAAACACCTCCGCCTTCACATCAGAATGACATTTCTGAAACCCCTTCTCTTGTTTTTCATCAGTTTTTACGAAGGAGACGAAGGGTCCAGCCTCACACTGTTCTCTGGTGGATATTTTCAGCTGTGTATGAGCCATATTTCATACACTCGGGTGAAAATGTCAACTCAATTATCGTGCAGGAGGGGAAAAAAAAGAAAGGCTTTTGCAGACTGCCAACAAACCAATATGTTGTACTGCGTTATACAGATTTAATCTCGGCAAGGAAATATTGTGGAGAGGATAAGTAGATATATAAATCTATAAATATATATATATATATATTGATGTTTCAGTATATGTCCTACGGTATATACTGTGGAGACAATAAGTTCCACTTAAACTAAAGCTCTAAAACAAAATCTAATATATGTTATTTTTCCTCTCCTCCTGAATGAATCATTCAGGGATAGGAAAAGCTATTCTTAACAAATCACCTTCTGTAGAGAAAATGATATCTTTGAGAGTGAGTCAGAGCACATCGATCAGACAGAGCAGGGACTACCACGGCACTCTGTTCAGGCTTGTTGTTCCTCACCCGCTCTGCACCAAAATGACATTATTTATTTCAACCGAGGGTGGGGGAGGGGGAGGGGGGAGAGATGCAGGGAGAGAGAAGAAGAGACAGAGTGCATGAGAGGGAGAGAGAGACAGACAGAAAGAGGGAGAGAGAAGGAGTAACAGAGTGAGACTGAAAGAGAGATGCATTGTTGAAGGAGAGTGAGAGTGAAATAGAGGGGGGCAGAGACACTGAAAGAGGGAGAGAGAGTGAAAAGATCTAACAGTTAGAGTGGAAAAGCGATGCAGAGTTCAAGAGAGAAAGTGCAATAGAGGGAGAGAGGGTGTCAAAGAGAGGAGGTGAAAGTGATAGAGATAAACTGATAGTGAAGAGAGAGAGAATCAGTGCATTGAAGAGAAACAAAAAGGGACCCACATAGAATGTGAGAGAAAGAGAAAGATAGAAATGGTAAAAGCGAAAGAGATACAGTGAGCTAGAGAGAGAGAGAGAGAGATACAGTGAGCTAGAAAGACAGAGAGAGAGAGATATATATACAGCGAGCTAGAGAGACAGAGAGAGAGAGATATATATACAGCGAGCTAGAGAGACAGAGAGAGAGAGATAGAGATACAGCGAGCTAGAGAGACAGAGAGAGAGAGAGAGAGAGAGAGAGAGACAGAGAGAGAGACAGAGAGAGAGAGAGAGAGAGAGAGAGAGAGAGAGAGAGAGAGAGAGAGAGAGAGAGACAGCAAGCTAGAGACAGAGAGAGAGAGAGAGAGATACAGCGAGCTAGAGAGACAGAGCGAGAGCGAGAGAGCGAGAGAGAGAGAGAGAGAGAGAGAGAGAGAGAGAGAGAGCCATGTTCAAAGCGAGAGAGAGAGAGGGGGGCCCGGCGTCATGGCGTCCACTCACTGTACGGTCATGCGGGCGACAGCCTCCAGGTAGCAGTAGCCGGCGGCGGTGAAGTTGTCCTTGTAGCGGCCCATGTCCACCGCCTCCAGCCACTCCCCCACCGAGTTGAACGCCGAGAAGGACGGGAGCGGACGCTCGGCCAGCGCCATGGAGGAGCCCAGGGTCCTGGAGGAGGAGGAGAACAGGAGGAGGAGGAGGAGGAGGTGGAAGAGGCGGAGAAGGAGGCGGTGAGGAGGAGGAGGAGAACAGGAGGAGGAGGTGGAAGATGTGGAGTTGGGGGGGAGAGTAGTGGGAGTTGGTGGTAGAGGATAACAGGGGAAGGAGGTGGAGGAGGAGGTGGGGGAGGAGGAGGAGGCGGGGAGAATGAGGAGGAGGAGAACAGGAGGAGGAGGTGGAAGAGGTGGAGTTGGGGGGAGAGTAGTGGGAGTTGGAGGTGGAGGAGGATGAGATGGAGGAGGTGGTGGAGAAGGAGATAGAGGTGGAGGAGGTAGTGGAAGAGCAGAACAGGAGGAGGAGGGGGAGAAGAAGCAGGAGGAAGAGAAACGGTAACATCCCAAGTGTTAGTCTAGTGGCGAGGGGACTTCAACTGGGAGCTGGAAGTCAGCCACACTAACAGCCCCCACCCACATTGCGGTTTCACCCAGTGGTAATAAGTCCCATTCGACCACGGCATTCAGACCATAATGTGATGAAATGGCCTTTAACCGAAGTCCATACTGTTTATTAGTGAATCACAAAGAGCAATGTCATAACTTTTGTACATTGCGGTTCCAGATGGATTTGAGTGTTTGGCAAGCCTTTCGTTTCCAACCAGGTAGAGCTCTGTTTGACAACTGCTTACTGCAGTACATCAAATATTAATGGGATTAAGGAGGCCGATACGTTAAAGCACTTTAGAAGCCCAAACATTTAAGGGCCAGTTTAAACCGTAGCAAGCTTTTTTCACAGTCGACATCAGCACTGTAACAGCGGAGCAAAGTCCTAGCCTGACCCCCCCCCCCCCCCCCTCTATGTTAGCTTAGCCCATCCTGGCTTAAGGTTAGCCTAGTTCAACCTAGCTCTAGGTTGGCCTAGCCTGCCCTAACCTGGTTCTTGGTTAGCCTTGTGGCTCTAGGTTAGCCTAGCCTAGCCTAAATTGGCTGTAAGATTAATTAAAGCTAACATAGAGCCAGTCACAAAATGCAAACCTGGTGCCAGGTTAGCCTAGCTCTAGGCTCTATCATAGCCTAGCCGGGGGCTAACTTAGCCTTCGTTCCCCCTCGCCCCGCGCCTCACCTGCGCGCTAGCGTGGAGGAGCCGATGCCGTCGGGGGAGCGGACGCTCTTGCTGAGGGCGGAGTGGATCTGGCTGAAGCTGGGTCTCTCCGCCCGCTCCTTCTGCCAGCAGTCCAGCATCAGCTGGTGGAGGTGGGCGGGGCAGTTGACCGGCGCGGGCAGCCGGAAGCCATCCTCGATGGCCTTGATCACCTGTACAGGTGGGGAGAGAAAGGGGGGGGGGGGGGGGGGGGGGGGGGCACGGCCAGGTCGACGGTTACGTTTATGTTGAGAACACATCGAGAATTACAGGTAAGCCTGGGGACAGGTAGGATGAGATGAGATCACACTTCGGTTTTAGCGATTTGATTTGGACAAACATCGATTTAACTGCAAACATCTCAAACATTTGGGGGTACATTTGCCACGGCATGAAGGAAGAGGGCGAAAAAAAGACTGAGATGGAGAAAGATGCTTGGTCAATTATACTTATCTTCCCACGTGTGTAAATAATAAGTTTTATTAACTGGCTCGCTGTGAAAAAGGGACGAGATTTGATGTAACGGCTCTATTCCAGTAACAGATCTTCGATTTTAAAATCAACAAACATACAGGCTCAAAGTTCATGGTTAGAGAATCATTTTTATTCCCTCTCCTGGGATTAATGGATATTATATTGCGGAATATAACAACGGTGAAGGTTCAGTGGGGGAACGCAATACGTTTCACTTAAAGAGATTTAAATCTACTGCTTTTGTTCTCATTTCATTTTAGGTGAAGCTGTTTGCTCCTATGCTAAGCCTCATCTCCTGGATGAAGTCAGCGCGGTTCAATTCACGGCCATGATTATCGACTAAACTAAACGAACAAAGAAGAAAAAAAAAGTGTGTTCTGTATTGTGTTTCAATCCAGATTGGATCAGAGGGAATAAAACGAAGCATTAATCACAGGGCGTGCTATGGGGTTTTCTGTTTGCCCGGGACCTTTCCTACTATTGAGCGTAGCGACAGAAATTGGTCCTGACAGCGCTCCAAACCACATAGAAACAACAACGGAGCCCCAAACAAAAGCCTCCAGTCCAGCCTTTTTTTTTTTCATCCCTTTACCGTTTTAGTCTGTATTGTGCTTGGATTCCAATGGGCCGTAAACATCCCACTCGGCGAACAACAATGTCCCCGGCGCAAAACGCTCTTCCATCAAGCTAATGCTGTCCCCGTTGGAACCTGAAACCGCTAACAATAACCACACCAGATATACACTCCAGAGATACAGCCAGCGAGAGCACAGAATGCCACTCCGTAAACAGCAATCTTCGGGAAAAACTGTCAAATGTATTCAAACTATAATCACAGAGGAAGGAACCGTATAGTGTAGTGTGTGTGTGTGTGTGTGTGTGTGTGTGTGTGTGTGTGTGTGTGTGTGTGTGTGTGTGTGTGTGTGTGTGTGTGTGTGTGTGTGTGTGTGTGTGTGTGTGTGTGTGTGTTTGTTGTACGCTCACTTTTCCACCGCTAACCCCAAATGACCCTGTCTCGTTTCCACCCCAACTGCCAACCATCCACCCCCTTCACCGTTTTCATCTCCATCAACAGCGGTTATGAAGTGCTTTTTTTCCAGCCTTTGACATTTTCCATTTAATCAGAGCAGCGAGAGAGAAAAGGCCACACACAAGCTTCTCTGGTGGGCACGGCGGGCTCGCAAAATGCCGGTTATGATACAACGTCGGGTCCGACTGGTCAAAAACATTTAAATAAACGATTAATATCGTCGGTTATTTAGCATCCTGACCTTTGCCCCCTCTGCTGGAGAGCTTTTGTAATGAACAACAGCAAAGAGAAACAGAGAGGAAGAGTGCTTGCTGATTCTAACAGACATATTACAGAAACAGAAATGAATAAAGAGGATTGAGAGAGATAATTATACTCAACGCCGCAGTGGGACTATACAGGCTTTATATTATATGTCCACACTTAATTCTATTTAATTCTGGGCTGTTTGAACCGCGCTCTTCGCTACATAACTTGTTGCCGTTATCATTCCAGTGGCTGTCATCTGGATACATTTTTTCTTGCTTTGCTATGATCAAACTCTAAAATAAAAGCGAGGCTTCGAAACTCAATACTTTTCGACGGCGACCACGTTGACAAAGTCTAATAATAAAAAAAAAACACACCCAGACAGTGTTATCAATGGAAAAAGATGACTCAACGATTTGATCCTCACTGAAAACTTCTCGACACTGTATGACGCTCGCAGCTTCCACTTAGAAAATGGTTCAATCTGCTCTGGAAAGGCACTGAATGAAAAGCGAACGTTTATTTTGAAACGCCAACCTTTATTTAGAAGGACACGGTTTGCGCACCAACAGCCGCTGCATTCACTGGTAAATACAAAACTCCTGTTACAAAGCCAGCGGGGGATTTATCGACCGGACCATCTCCCACACGCTCAACATTTCCTGGGAGGGCTGAAGGGTTTTGAGGGGTTCGTTGGGGATGGCCAAGACCACTAGAGAAGAAGGGAGTTGGAGTGTGGGTGATCGGGAGTGTGGGTGGGTGGGGGACTGCGTCAATACAGAGCCACAGGATTGGTCAAGGAGATGATGGGGACTTAGAGAGAAGTGAATTTGGGCGGCTCCAGAAGTCCCTCTCAGAAGCACTGAGAATCGCCCGCTACCCCTTTAATAAGATAGAAGATCCAAGAGGTGTCACAGCTGGGAGAAGAGAGAGAGAGAGAGAGAGAGAGAGAGAGAGAGAGAGAGAGCAAGTGAGAGAGAGAAAGAGGAAGAGAGTGAGCGAGAGGAAGAGAAAGAGGAAGAGAGAGAGGGAGGGAAAGCGGGAGAAAGTTTGAAAATGAAAGTAGGGGAACGAATACAGAGAGATTACAAAATTGAAAGTTTAAAGAAAGGGAACAAGAAAAAAAGCCATGACAAGGAAAGAAAAGAGAAAGGTTAGAAAGCTGAAAGAGAAATAAAGGGTGAGAGAGCAGGTGAAAGTAATGAGAGAGAGAGAGAGAAAGAGAGAAATCATGCGGCACATTCAATGGAATGGGGAGTTGTAAGGGAGAGCGTGAAAAACATGAATGACAGACACGAGACAAACACGCACACACATTCACACGCACAGCACAAGGTCCTCACTAGGATAGAACTACAGGAACCCACACACAAACACACACACACACACACACACACACACACACACACACACACACACACACACCACAAGGTCCTCACTAGGATAGAAATGCATGCGCACAGACACACACAGCCCCACACGCACACAACCACATGAGCACACACACAAGTCGAGGTCCCTAGTAATACGCCACACACGGTCTTCACTAGAATATAAATACAAGAACACACGCACACACATTCACACACACATAATCACAAACACACACACAAACACAAACACACACACAAGGTCCTCAGAAGGATACAACTACAAGAACACACACACACACACGCTGAGGTCCTTGGCATACAAGGTCACCACTAGGATATAAATATAAGAACACACACACACACACACACACACACACACACACACAGGGACAGAGAGACTCACGTCCTGGTTGCTCATGTCCCAGTAGGGCCTCTCGCCGTAGGACATGACCTCCCACATGACGATGGCGAAGCTCCAGACGTCGGAGGCCGAGGAGAAGCGGTGGTACTGGATGGCCTCCGGAGCGCTCCACAGCACCACACTCTTACCCCCGTGCTGGGGGAGGAGGAGGAGGAGGAGGAGGAGGAGGAGGAGTGGGAGTGGGGGGGAGGTGTGGATAGGGGAGAGGGAGAGATGAGGAGGGAGGGGGAGGAGGTGAGGGATGAGGAGGAGAGGGGAGGGGAGGGAGGAGAGGGAGAGAGGGGGAGGGGGGGTGGTGGGGGAGATTGGAGGAGGTGAGGGGGAGAGGGGGAGAGGAAGGAGAGAGAGAGAGAGAGAGAGAGAGAGAGAGAGAGAGAGAAAAGAGTTGAGGATGGTGTGGTTGCACATAAAATAAAATATAAATATGAATAAATAATATGGTTTGTGAGTCTCAGCCAAAAGGATCCGGGTTCGAACCCCAATATCCACAATCTACCTGTAGGCATCCTTGGGGAACATGCCCTAATCCCCCGCCTGCTAATTAATGACATGTATTCCCTGTTGGGAATCGAACCCATAACCCCGGCAGCGTTATCACCACGCTGCACCAGTGGAGCTAGAGAGTTCCACATTTTAGCTTTGATTGTCTCAGAGCAGACTCAGTCTGGAAAACGGATCAAAAGGATATTGGGATAAAACGTAACTGAGCGTGCAGCATCTTTGAAAAACTTTGTTTTACTTCGCATTGAGTATCGTCCATACAAGAAAGGAGCAAAAAGGAGATCAAATAACCATGGGGGGGCGGAAATTGAAATGTTAAATAACAGAGTTTTTTTTTTTTTATGAAAGCTAAACTCCGTTATTGCAAAAGGGGAAGCTACAAATAAACAACTAATTAAATGCTGCTTAAACACACACCGTGGGAGCGTAACATGAAATGTATGCTCTTTATTAGGGTTTTCATGGCTGGATATATTAAGACAACAATCTCACTGGGGATCTGCATTTAGAAGTCAATGAAGCGAGAGAAGAAACAATTAAAAAGATGAATTAAAACAAGTCGTAAATGCGGTCACAATAACACAAGCACTACACATACTCCAAGGCGGTTTCCTGACTCTGAGTTTCTGGCTGAAAAGGAAATAT